>LPNX010231221.1:70956-151018 GCA_001517045.1 Pseudotsuga menziesii | reverse complement strand
AGCTTGTCTCATGAGTACTCATACTTCATTTACAAACAAAGGCTTTGTAAACATATGCTTATTATTTCAATCCTCTCTTCAGTATCAATCTACTGAAGTCTTACNAGCTTGTCTCATGAGTACTCATACTTCATTTACAAACAAAGGCTTTGTAAACATATGCTTATTATTTCAATCCTCTCTTCAGTATCAATCTACTGAAGTCTTCCCTTACAAGCCGATGACTACGATGAAGCGATACTTCATCTTAATGTGTTTAAACTTAACATGAAATATCAGGTTCTTGTAAAGATTGATTGTAACACCTAATATTGGTATGCTCAAGTCTTTCACACCAATATGTAGCTTCCCAAGATACACTACCCATCGGTAGGTAGTACTATCTGCAATACACTTTGCTTCTAGATTACTATATGAAATATAACTTGCTTCTGTAGTACTAGCCGCACCACACTTAGCTTCTTTAGTACTGACTGCAATACGCATAGTTAATCCCAAGATATATAATAGGTATACTATGTATTAATTATAATAAAGAACCAATTCTAATGTACTTTAAAGGTACTCTAACATATTCTTAGTAACCAACAAACTACTTATTCATGGTAGCATCATCTGTATCCGATCCAAAATGTATTTCCCCTAAACTAGAAACTATGGATTCAAAATCCAAAATACACAGAATTTATAGCACATTAAATGTGTAATATTATTTCAAAAAAGAAATCTTCATCTTTCCTTTCGATATTCAACATTTGTTGACTTCTAGAATCTTCTATTATCTGGAGAATTTCTCTGTGATCTTTCCACTCCTTGTGATGTTTTTCAAGGTCTGATAACTTGCATAGTGATTTTATATTCTTATTTTTATACCACAACACCCCACTAACCAACTATGTGGCTACCTTACCTCTCCAAGGGGTTTAAATGCTCCCCTACAATCCTGACTATAAATATTCTCGAGTATTCAATAGTCTATGAGACCTTGACCATGTCTTTGCTCATGTGGACTCCCTCCACAATAGATACTAGATACTACATCCCTAGGCTATCTGATTCATATACCATGACTAACTAGTGGGGACTTTATCTGCTGCTTCTCATGAAGAAATATCAATACTCCCTCTTCAACTAGAGGATATTTATGTACTACATCAAGATTAGGAAGAATGCTGGTAATTATTCTCATATGTGGACATGTACAAGAGTTGTACTACTCCTTTCTAAACCATGTCTTGGATATAATTGAATAGGAACCTCTTGTAGCTATAATTCTTTTCAATATGCTCCATATGGAGCAATATCTTTGATGTGATATTTCTTGATCACTTGCACTAGTCAAAGTCCATATATCTTTGAAACTTTATTTCATTGTCCGAGACATATTTGAGTCCACATACATTTGTACCAAGTAGGTGCCTTAACACATGTTTTGTTGTACATATCTATGTACAAACTTTAAAGTGTACATCTGATCCTAGTGCTAACCTAGTATATTTCAATTGTCTCTGAGATCCTCCAAATCTAAAGAAGTATCAGCTTCAAATTCATCATCATATGTGTGGCCATGTACTTACAATCCATTGTCCTGAATTTGTTTAGGATCTATACTAAGTATTTTCCTTAACATAGGAAACTATTATATGGTGACTACCACACTTGTAATCACAAGAATCATAACAAGATTATTGAATACAGTTATTTGCTTCCTTCTAAATAAAAGACCCATTCATATATTTGTTTAACAACATGTACATAAACTAGTTTTATTGGTTCATTAGGAGACAATGAATATAGATGTGAGAATCATAAATTGGGCCCTCTATCTATGTCTATACTATACTGAAGTTATTTTGACAGATGAATGTAAATAAGATAATTTAACTATATTCAGGAGTCTTCATTTTCCAAAATAGTATAAGGGATTTTGTTCTAACTTCTTCCCAAGAAACATAGGAACTTCCTTATCTACTCCTAGAAGCTTCCTTCTTCAAAGCATCCTTCTCTCTTTTAGGATCATCCATCAGAATGACTCTACATTCAATACATGCCATACTCTGCTTGTAGGTTAGGGCATATCATTTTTCCCTACAACACAAATTTAGTCAAGTTATTATCAACCTTGCATAATCCATTCATGACAAAATCTTATATAAACAAAAACATTTTAACCAAAGTTTCAGTATAACCATATCTCATGAAATTTAATCACGTGAATACTTCAATGTATTCCACATGGTTATGTACATATAATAACCAATATTTTATCATAACCCCATTCTAATATCATGTAATGTTATGTATCCCTATATTCATATCTCATGAAAATTTATGCATCCCTATATTTGTTGGACCTAGGAAAAGATAGGCAAAATTCGGCCAAAATTTTGCTTGATAATATGAATATTCTGGTCACACAACGGAAGAGTCTGTGATGGAAGAGAAGCAAACGTGGGAGAAGAGTACGCGATGGAAGAGAAGCTGGGAAGAGAGCACTCATGATAGAAGAAAGCTGTCAGGACAGAAGGAACCACGGTTGAAGAATAAGTGGAGCGGTTGAAAAGGACAGCTCGATTGATCGTGGATAAGAAGTTAGTTAGAATAACATATGCTTTGGTTATAAAGCATCTTTTTATTTTTTGGGTCAATAGTGCCTAATGCCAATGTATCTGAATGTATGAGAATAGGAATGACAGCCTACTGGCTAACATAATATAGTAGGTTTATTATGACATGTAAGGGATTATGAAAGAGATAACCCAAGATCTGTGTAGGTTGGTCTCTGTTGTCTCCCATCTTAGAATAGTTGCAGAGAATAAATTTGATCCAGGTTGTGTGTGGATCGACAATAGGGTGAAGGAGAGGAAAAATTCAGAGACTGAATACTAGAGAGCATGTGAGGAGAGAATTCTATATAGATTGTAGAGAAGATATAGAATAGAGTTTACAAGCTGATTATGTAGACAAAAGGTGCTATATTTTTTGCATGCCAAATGAGGAGCGCCTTTGTGGTTTTTCCCATATGGGTTTCCACGTTAAATGCTTTCTCTATGTGTATTTTATGATTCATGAATATTTTTATGTTGAATTAATGTACGATGTGAATAAGTAGATCTTAATAGAGTGAATAAGGATTTGTTTATGAATAAGTAGTTGTATGCATGTGTTGAAATGTTGCTAACCAAAATCTGTTTCGACGGATAAGTAGATTAGTATCTTGAATGAACACACTAAGAATAGGAAATACAACCCTCATCTTTGGTCGAGTGAGTTTGTAAGGTTCCGTGAGAGAAGAAATCCCTACCCAACTGCAGAAACCTGGTCCTTGAAGTTACCCATTGAGATATCTCGGGTGAGATTGCATCTATATTGCAGGTGCTATCGATTGAGGCATGCTCTATAGGGTCGATATCTTGGAGCTTTGCTGACGAACAAACAAGGGTCTGAACCTGGGTTGAAGGGTGAAGCGCCAACAAATGGTTATGTTTTTGACACCGTGAATCATTTTGGTGAGAGATATGTTTTAGCAACGAATGAAGCCAAAAATTCAAGAGTGGGTGGATTTTAAAGCATTAGAGTTTGCACGGGAAGAAAGTGAAGGATCACGATTGAATCCAACAAAGTGGTTGGAGCCGTACATTTATACGGACATTCATGAGATATTCTTTTGCAAGTTTCATATTTTGTTGTATGAGTGGTTGTTGAAGCTAGAAACCCAGCAAAAAAATGTCCAATGAGGAGAATCGACAGAATGGAGTCCTCTATTGATTCAACGACTGAATAGCATTAGAAACCCTATATCTAGGGTTGTCGATTTTTGGGTAGACACTATTTTAGAATGATACATCACTGAATTTGTTGTCGACACAATAACATCATATAGTGAGGCAGAAATAAAATTCTTCCAAGGACCAAGAGGGCTATACCTGACATCTTTAAGAATTTGGATAAAAATGCTTGTATGTGAGAAAGGGATCCTGAGAATGGAGTTCAATGAGTAAATATTTATGTATGCAGACATGGGATATGTTGCAAATGAAGTTTAAGAAAAATGGAGCAAAGTAAGTTGAGATGTTCCCTACTGAAATGGGTAAGAAGACCTAGAGCAACATTTTTTTATGTGTGAAGCTATGTGGACCATGCGATGGGTCCAATATGAAGCCTAAAGAAGGCTCAAATGATTAGAACCCTTAGATTTTGTGCGTTGGTATGGTACATGAAGTTCGTAGTGGTTTCAAAAGGATTTACACAGAAAAAACTTGGCCAAATTCAAGCGGGATTAATAGACAAATTCAAAAATCCAAAATTTGAATCTTAATGTATAAACATAGATTAAAGAGATTAAGCAATTATCTAAGGAGTATTTGTGCAAATTTAACCAGATATTTAAGATGTTGATGGCTAATTTAAGCTTCTAGATGTTGGAAATACAACACAAAGAATGGTTCATTACAACAATGTTACCGCACATCTGAATTCCCTTGATGCAACAAAATATTGTGTCGTAGAATGAAGCACCAGAGTAGGCTCTGAAGTTGGAATCCTCACATTTAGGAGAGACTAGTGCATGGATGATGAAAATACAGACGAAACTATCCAACCTTACACTGCAAATCTAGGATATTAAAAAATGGAAAGACATCTAGGAAGAACTGTGGTGTACCATATTCATAATAGAGGGCCACCATAAAGATAATTTCCCGACGTTTATGAATTACGTCGCCTCAGGAGCGCCAAAAACTATAAATACACAAGGGATTCCTTGGTGTTGAATATGCTAGACTAGATTCCATTGGTCAAAAGATTTTTTTTACTTACATAATATTGTAAGTGTGTCAGCTAGGTTATACTGTAAATTTTGCAAATCAGTAGGCCATGATGAGAACAATTTCCATGCAAGTGAAAAAAATGGACACCTATTTAATGAAGAATGAAGAGAATATTAAATTTGATCGTGCTCAAGCTCAATTCCTACAAGCTAAGTATCCTCATACCCAGTATCCACAGAACCAGTACCCACAATAACAATACCCTCAACTTAGGGGGGTGGAAAGTTTAGAGGCCGAGGAGAAGAAGGATTTGGTCATGTAAGAGGAAAAATTATATGTTATAATTTTGGACAACAATGAAATTTTTCTAGGGGTTGTGAGAGTCCTATGAAGACATGTTCATACTGCAAATATTTTAATGATACCATTGAACAATGTCCACAGTTGATTATGAAGTGGCAAGCCAGAAATGTGGGAAATCAAAACACTCTATAGAATACCAACTCAAACCCCAATTAGAATATATAGAATATTTATGCTGAGCTGAGGGAACTCCATATAGATGTTGTAACAAGAGGAGGTGTTTTTACTGGACCAGACCAAGAAGATTAGCCTGAAAAACCGTAGGTGTGACCAAAAACACAAAAGAAAGTTCCATTCGACGCGCAAAAAGAAAAGGAAGTATTATTGGACGCGTGACCAAAATTCATTGACAAGAATCAAGCGTCAACTTCTATTGCTACACTACCTGGATGACCAATCATGGAGATTCCTGAAAGATTTGACCATTTGTTCCGAAAGCAACCGGTAGGAAAGGTTAGTAAGATTAAAGAATTTTTTAAAAGTTGTTTATTGCTAATACACGATAAATATGTTGTAGCAGAATTGATATCTCTAATAGAAGAACGTAAAGAAGAGGTGCGACCCGACAGAAGGATTAACCATGTGGGAAAATATTAAATATTGGTCATGAGTTAAGAATGACTACCTAGATAAGAGACTACGATATGGACTATATTATTCTAGACTTGGGATCTGATGTCAACATTTTGACAAGAGAAACATGGGAGAGCATGGGGAAACTATATTGACTTGCATGGTCTCTTGTCCAACTCCAATAAGAAAATTAGTCAAAAGTCCTACCTATAGGTCGACTGACTTAGGTTCCTTTCGAGGTAGAAGGCCTGAGAACGTATGTTGACTTTCAAGTAACTGACATTGTCAATGACAAAAATCTGTATCCTGCACTTTTGGGGATTAACTGGGCGACTTTTAATCATACCATTATCAATGTTAAGACAATAATCTTAACATTTGAAGATTCAAATTTATGGGTGGTCTCATCAATTGATCCACTAGAAGGTCAGAGATACGTTGAGCTAGTAAATAGTGAAGGCCAAATTGACTATATGGACCATATTGATAACATCATATATGTAAGGGACAATTAGTTGAATTCAATAGCTGACAGAAAGATGAGTTGTGGAGTATTAGTTCTTGTACATCGGATTCTGGTAAAGCATTGGAAAATTAGGAGAATTAGATGCATGAAGTATCCATGATAAGGTGCACAAGAATTACATGATCCATGCGACATGTAGGAATCGAGGTAAGTGATATACCCACATATGAAGGTTTACCTAACCATGCATATTTTCTGACAGAATTTGAAGAAAAAGTCATAGAATTAAGTGCTTGTCTGCCCTAGAATTTGCATAGAAAGACACCTGCCAGATGGTGGGTCAAATATAAAGAATCTATCTCAGAATGGCCACAATGTCGATGGATGATGTAGATATGATTTAGAGAAGAGATCAACTATACTGGTCAAATGTATATAGGATTGATCAATCCTATCGAGCATATTGAGTATTGTCGTGCGACATGGGAGGCATGTCTGCGATAAGAATGGGTCCATCAGTTCATACACACATTAGACATGATACCAAGGAACTGATATACATCAGTTGAATTGAGATGAGGGACCGTTGAATGGGATGAATTAGCTACTAGCTTCACACACACATTTGAGTTTGTCAATGATAATCCTTCGATGGATGATGCATTGCAAGTAATCAAGACAAAGATATTTGAAGATATCCATATCGCAATGTCAAACTTTAATTAGAGAAGTGTGACAATCTAGCACTGGATGGAGTGTTACAATGTGAAGGGAGAACTTGATGATGAAGACCCATGTGACGTAAACATACCAGAGTATGAAGGTACAGACACAGTGGAAGGATTTGGTATTTCTAGTAATCGGTTCCTAAATCCACTAAAAGTAAAAAAAGTCAACATTGGCTCCCCAAAGAATCCAAAATTTGTCAATATTGGATATTATTGGGATGAAGAAATTGTCAAGAAAATTACGGACCTATTGCATGAGTTTTAAGATATGTTCCCTACAAAATTCTTAGAAATGAATGGGATTGTCGAAGACCTTGGAGAAATGAAAATACCACTAAATCTCGACACAAAATCTATAAAGCAACAACCATACTGGCCGAATCTGTGGTATAAAGAAAAATTCAAGACATAATTAGATCAAATGCTAGATGCAAATATCATAGAACCGGTTGAAGAATCAAAATGTATCAGTCCAATAGTAATGCAAGATAAGAAGACTACTGGTGAAGTTAGGATTTGTGTCAACCTAAGAAAATTGAATGATTCTTCTTTACATGACCCATTTCCAACTCCATTTACGGAATTGGTATAATAAAGTGTTGGGGTTAAAGAAGTTTATTCTTTTATTGATGGGTTCTCTGGATACCATTAGATCATAATCATAAAGGAAGATCGACATAAGAAAACCTTTGCGATAGAGTGGGGTTGTTTCCAATACATGGTAATTCCCTTTAGAATCAAGAATGCTCCTGATATCTTTTCCAGGATAGTAGTGGATTCCTTCAAGGGTTTTATTTATAAATTTCTTGAGGACTACTTCGATGATTGGACAAAATTTGGTATCATTAAGGATCATATTGAGAGCCTTAGAATGATGCTGGAACAGTTTCACTAGTACTAGATTTTGTTGAACTTAAATAATAGTATTTGTTGTGCCCCTTTTGGAGTTCTGTTGGGCCATGTGGTTTGTCATGATGGAATCTTGGTCGACCTTGCTAAAATTGTGATTATCGTCGACCTAACACCACCTACCATAGTGAAGCAGCTGAGAAAAACATTAGGACATACATGATACTGTCAAAAATTTATCAAAGGATATGCAGAGGTGACTGCTCCGATGGAGAGGTTATTGAAGAAGGATGTTATATTCTAGTGGATAGAAAATTTCCAAGAGATTTTAGACATTTTAAATAACAATATAGCTATACTTCTCATACTTGTATTTCCAGAATGGAAGAAAGAATTTCATGTACGTGTCGATGCATTGTCTGTCGCGCTCGGCATGGTACTAGCACATCCTAGCAACAGTTCAATTCATCATCATATTTCCCTTGCTAGCAGGAAATTAGCAACAACAGAGAATAACTATACCATGAAATAAATAGAGGGATTAGATATGGTATACAATCTACAGAAATTTCAACACTACCTGTTGGGTGGACATTTTAAAATGTACACAGATCATTCAACGTTGAAATACCTGGTCAATAAGCTAGTGTTTGGGGGGAATATTTATCAGTGGCTTCTCCTTTTTTAGTAATTTGAATTTGAATTCATTGTTAAGCCGGGTAGACTGATTTCAAGGCTAGACCATATGTTGAGGATCGAGAGTGGCGAAGAACCTGGTAATCTCGATGATAGTCTCCCTAACGCACAATTATTTGTAATAACAATGTTTAATGACCACTATAGATACATGATACAATTTTTGATAATGGGAAAAGTACCAGTTGAATATACCACCGCACAGAAAAAATAAATAAAAATAAAAATAAAAAATAAAAAAAGCTATTTGTGTGAACTGTATACTTCTAGTTGATCATTGGACAGTTATATAAAATGGGACCTAATGAGATTATCCATTGTTACATCTTGGAACACGAGAAACCAATGATACTGAATGAAGCACATATTGGTGTCGTGGGAGGCCATTATGCTGGAAAATATCAGTGCAAAAGATATTGAAAGAAGGATTATGGTGGCCCACCATGCATGTAGATGCTCAAGAATATTTTTTGCAGTTGTGATGTCTGTCAGAGAATTGAAAATCCATCGCGATGAGATGAAATGCCACTAGTATTACAAATAACTTTGCAGACATTTGAAAACTGGGAATTTGATTTTGTGGGACCTATTAGCCCAACAGGGAAGAGAATAGGTGCAATATACATTATCATTGCGACTGACTACTTGACCAGATGGGTTGAAGAAGCACTAGAAAAATATTGTAATGCTACAATTGCCTCCCAAGTTCTTGTTCGACAATATTGTGACTTGATTCAGATTCCCAAATATTTTGATAAGTGACCAAGGTACGCATTTTTTCAATAAGATTATCAAAGATTTAACTAAGGAATTCCAGATCCAACCTAGAAATACAACGCCATATCACCATCAAACGAATGGTTTTGTTGAGGCATTCAACCAGATATTAAAGAATGCATTGATAAATATTTGCAATGTTTAAAGAGATGTCTGGGGCTAGAAAATTCCTACAATTTTTTGGGCATACCGCACGAATTGTAAGAAGTTGATAAACAAAACTCCATTTTTCCTCGTGTATGGACAAGAGGTTTTGATTCCAATGGAGTAAATTGTACCCAACCTAAGGATTGCTACAATCATAGAGATGAAAGATGTTGGTGTTGTCGAGGAAAGACTATCACAACTTATGAAGTTGGAAGAAGACTATTTTATTGCAAGCTATCATCAAAACATTGAGAAGGGATGACATAAAGTATGGCATGATCGACACATCACGAATAAATGATTTAAAGTTGGAGGACTTGTTCTTCTGTATGATAGAAAATTTTTAAATCTTGTGGGAACGGTGAAAACACATTGGCTAGGGTCGTATGTTGTAATTCATATCACTAACTATTACACCTAAATATCATCACCATCATGTTATGAGATAGGTATTCCCTTGCATTAGAGGAAATTTGGGGTCTAAAATGGGCCTTGTAAGAAAACACGCCAACAATAAGTTATTGTGAGTTGGAATTCAAGAACCAATAGAATTCCAATAAAATGGGTCAACCATAATGGTTGAATTAACATATTTGTCATAAAAAAACCTACTTTTTTGGTTCGTATTTTCAACATATCTCCCTGTGTTCTTACTCAAATTTCAATCAGGAGAGCTTGTTGGATGCAGAATTTGATTCTGCATCCAACGAGTGCCCACCTTGCATACTTTTGACAGACCCCGTTATCTCAAAAACAAGAAATACCTGAAAAAATGTGATGATCACATCATCATCATGTTTTTTCAGGTATTTCTTGTTTTTGAGGTAGCGGGGTCCATCAAAAGTATGTAGGGTGGGCACTAGTTGGATGTGGAATCAAATTCCGCATCCAACGAGCTCTCCCGATTGAAATTTGAGTAAGAACACAGGGAGATATGTCGAAAATATGAATAAAAAAAGTAGTTTTTTTCTTTTTTCCTCCAAAATTAATAAATATTATTTTATTATTTTCCTTAGGAGGCCCATTTTAGACATCAAAATTCCTCTAATGGTCTGTTCCAATCCCTCAAAGTTTTCCCTAGAGAAATGATAGAAGAAAATTATCCCCTTGCAATTTTTCCTTTTTTTGAGCCAGTAACACTCTTTCCCCATTGAAAAAAAGTGTTACCTAAGTCAGCAACACTCCTAATACGTGAGAAAAGAGTGGTACCACCGCATTTATCCTTAATGCAGGAAGAAATACCTTCTTAACACCTCATGTTTGCTTCATTAAAGGAGCAGTGCTTGAGTTTTCAAGGAAAAAAGAGAAGCTTCGAGAGGATTCTCGAAGCTTGCCTTCGTGGAGCCTCATCCCTATGGTTTAGGACTAGCTGGAGCTCGATATACTTCATTTTTGGATATTATCTCCAACTCACCCATGATATGCTCAACCATACTTATCCTCCAATTCCTTTAAATACTGTCTCATCCCCCATGGGAGAGAGGAGGAAGAATTGTGTTGCGTACTCAAACTCTGCCAAAATCATTCTTGAGTCTTTAGAGGCAAGGTGAAGCCAGAGGCAAAAGGGCTATTGGATGGGACTCCCAACACCAAGTCACCAAGGCTGTAGTATTTCCAATTATTGTTAATAAAGAATGTTTTCACTTTCCCATATATGTTGTATCATGTGTAAGTATTGCTTGACTCCTTGTTCACAAGCATAGATCCATTTTTTATATCTTGTATGCTATCACTTTCTATTGTTGTCTTCTATCTTTGCAGGTAAACAGAGGAAAACTATTCAAGGATAACGAAGACATCCATTAATAGAAGAAGTATGGCAGTCCATTCAAGTGTTCAAACAGATCTAGGGAGAGTTTGACATTCCGTGTTACTCATTTGTTCTAGATCTGAACCATTCATACTAAAGGAACAATTCTTGTCCGCAAAAGGTGCATTTTTCCTAGCAACAAATCTGGCGACTCCGGTGGGGACTACTTTGAATTATGAATCTTTGGTAAGTTGAAACATCCACCTTCATTTTCAATTTGCAAATCTACTTTTTCAATTGATAGATCTGTAGATCTGCTTTGAATTTGATTTATTTTCCTCTATCAACCTTTGGATCTTCATGTTTTTGGCTCATTGGGTTTTTTGGTGATTGTTTGGGTTCATTTTTTGGACTGTAACTTACTTTTATGTCATTGTTTTATTTTTCAAATCACCATCTCAGCCACCGCTCCTGGGATGTATACTAAATGTAGTTATGGAGCTACCACCTCCCTTTCCCTATTAGAATAAAGTGGTGCCACCACCCTTTTCCTGTGTGAAAGAGGCGTTGTTGGAACTGGTAATGCTCTAGTGTGAACTTGCAGTAAGCGGTGCCACTGTTATGGTTCTGTGGACAAGAAGCAGTGCTCAGGATGGTAACACCCTGTTCAACACCTTCAACTCGTGGTGTCGGGTATTGTGTTTAGCTTTGTTTGGTTTTTTATTCTTAAATGCTTGTTTTAGTGTTTGAGATCCGTGCTTTAGATTGTTACAATTGTTTTTGGAATTCTACAATTTCTTTTTGAATAGAAAACTCAATCAAAAATTTAAAAAATTATGGATTATGGTCTTCAAAGCTTCATAGTTGCCTTTGAATAGAACTTGGTTTTCATAGATCTTTGATTTCTGTCCTCTTTAATAGAACAAGGAAAGATTCATTTCAGTTTTTCTTTATTTGTTATACATGATTTTTGTATGTTTTTTCCTTTTTTCAAAAAAAATGTGAAAAATCCATATAAAATTTATTGTAGAATTTTGTGATTAGTTCATTCTCGCTTTAGTTGAAAAGATGAACACTTTTGTATAAGAGTAGTAACAATATTTTCTTGCTTTTCATTAGAGATCTCACTTATTTTTCCATCCAAAAGAGAATATTTTGTTTGTTTCAGTTAGAAACAAACCATATAAGCAAGTGTCTTTTATTTTTGTATGGGATTTATTCTATGTTTCAAAGGAATTGAATATATCTCTCCCTTCCTTAAGTAGGGAATACCTTTAAAGTTAAAGTAAAATTTTGCACAATCATACTGCATGGTTTTAATTTTTATGTCCTCACCTCATGCATCCACCTAACTGTTCAAGATAAAATCAAGCATTAGACTTAGGTTAAAATATTTAGCAATTTGTGTTATAGGTTAGAGACGTGTTCTAGCATCTTTAATCATAGGAGTTGTTGTTTATTTCCTGCATTGCACCCCAGGGGCTTGTAGTTCTTCCATGTACCAACTGGTATATCAAACGACCTTTCACATACCCTAGAGGTATATCAAAAGGTACCTCATGTAATCAGTAGTATATCAAAAGGCTCCTATCGAATAGTTGTGCATTAGACAAAACTACTACGGAGTGGAGCTCCCATGTACCTTGTGTATATCGGCAGACACCTTTAGGAATCATGTGACCAACTGAGAAAATCCCTTTGGCCATCCTATCATTGCAATACACAAAGAACAACACTTGGGGAGATTACTACGCACGTACTGTCCAGGTAGTCGGGTATTCAGGTAAGGGTATGGTCCCAATCCTCCTTGTCGTGCTCTACTGTTGGACCCTACGGTATATAGCGAGTTGTGATGGTTTGACAATCCTGTGAGATTCCAAACCTTTAATCCACTCCTCTCACATATTTTTCTTGTTGATTTAGTTTGAGTAGCGCTTGTTGTATGTATAGTTAGAATTTCTTAGAAGAGACTCCTTTACCAAGCACATCTTTTGTTTTCCCTCCATATGGGGATGTTGGTCCTCCTCTCATGGCTATGTTAAGCCTTCCTAGATTGACTATCAGATGACTTGTTTAGTTATTCTCCAGTCCATTTATCCGATGTACACCAACTTCTCCATATCCTAATCCTTCAACATGGGAGCATCAACCTCATGTTGATCCCTCTCCTTCTTTACTTGACGTGTCTTCTCCCCTTTCTCCCTCTTCTCCCGTTGAAAGTGGTAGTACTAGTACTCAGGTGGATAAAAACAAGAAGAAAAGGCAGATTGAGAAGAAGAAAAACAAACAAAAAACCAAGTCTCAACCAATTACTCTTCCTAGTGCAGAGAGTGTTGATATGCACACCTCAAACCCACATAAACAAAAATTCCCTTGTAGGATTTGCAAGGGTGATCATATTCTGAAATATTTTCATGGTCTGTCCCTGGTTTTAGAAGAATGGTCTTAGGTTTCTCAACAACCGATGTCATCAACCTCTGGTCATCATACTGATGATCCACCCTCAACCAATGAGTCCATGGTTAAGATTCAGAAGGGTAAAGTCAGAAATGCTTGCTTGTTGTGTAAGGACATGCACCTTACTTACCTTTTTCCTCACATGGATGAAGCTTCTAAGTTGTTGGAAGATATTACTTTTTCTCGTCAATGGCTTCCAACAGGTTATCATAAGTTATTTCTTGAACACCCACTGGTTGACCAAGTGGTAGATTCAGTTTCATCCATCGCCGATCCCACTCTTTCTTTCAAGAGTGAATTCCAAGTGGTCAATTCGGATTCATCCATGATTGATCCCACTCTTCCTTTGGAGAGTGAAGTTAAAGTGGTTAAGTAGACGTCATCTCTACCCAATCCCACTCTTTTATCCGAGAGTGTTAAGACTGAAGTAGTCTCTTTGACAAATTCTCCGTCTTGTTCTTCTCTTCTAGTAGAGAATGAACTAAAACATGTTGAAGTTTTGATGCTCCATTCTGATTGTTCTCGACAAGAGGAAATTTTGTCTCTTTTGACATAACCCTCTCCAAGTGTTGAGGTTATTTCCTTTGAATGGATTAACCTAACAGAGTCTTGTCTTCATTCGAGTGTTCCTTTCCATATAGCTGTGAATGTTACCGCTAGGCGGATGCTTCGCAATTTTGTTGATGAATGGGATTTTATTACTATTATATCCTCAACTGCTTGGAAAGCTTTAGGCTTTCCTTAGCTTGTGTCAGCCACCAATCAGATACTGGATTTTAATCACATGCCTACTGCACCTTTAGGGATCCTTCCTCATTTTCCTATTACATTAGGAGGGAAAACTATTTGTATTGATGTTATGGTGGTCCAAGGTCCTTTAGATTTCAATATTCTCCTTGGACGTGATTATGTTTATGCCATGAAGGTTGTAGTTTCCACACTCTTTAGAGTTATGCATTTTCCCCGTGATGGGAATATTCTGACCATTGATCATATTTCCTTTGTTACACCTGGCCATCACATTACTCCTATTCATCATACTGCCCTGAGTGTGCCGCATGTTCTTGTGGTTCCTTCCCATTCTAGTTAGCTTCTTCCCATCATAGGTAAAATGGGGGGCATGGCTCCATTCTATGGAGATCACACTGGAGTTAAGCCGCTAGATTTTATGTAATGGGGGGAACCTACCAACTTCTAGATATCATGTCGGGTAGGAGCAGATGCCTAAGATCATAGTTCTTTTCTTATGTCAAGCTTGTTAAAAAATAAAACAGGTTTGTGAGCATAATTCCTTTTCTCCATGTCAAAATCGTTAAAAAATGAAACAAATATCAGTGAGCATAGTTCCCATTCTATTTCAAGCTCGTTAAAAAATGAAATAGATGTCCATAAGCATAGTTATTTTTTGCTTCATGCTTGTGTAAAAATGAAACATGTCCCCACAAGCATATTTATTTTATGTTTCAATCTTGTGTAAAATGAAACAGGCCACCTTGAGTAGTGTTTATTCTTGGTTTCAAGCTTGTAAAAAATAAAATTGACCTTGAGCAGAGTTCTCTTTTCGTGTCAATCTCCTTAAAAATGAAACGGATTCTTCCATTGTGTCAAGACTCAATAGTTGAACCTTCCTTTCATCTTCTTGTAAAGCAGATGAAGTGAAGCTTGGGAGGCATGTATCCACCCTTTGTTGATATTAATCTACTTGGCAATTATACTGGGGGCAAGTACCAAATACTGGACATCATGTTGGGAAATCACCCATCAATGGGAGTCATTTTGATCACACTTTATTTCTTTAAGTTTCAAGCTCATTAAACCATGAAACGACCTTTTGAGCATAGTTTACTTTTGGTTTCAAGCTTGCACAAAAATGAAACCATTCCCGAGCATAGTTATTTTTCTATGTCAACCTCGTTAAAAAATGAATTAGTTTGTTTCAAGCAAAGTTTACCTTTTGGTTTCAAGCTTGCATAAAAATGAAACCATGTTTCAAGCATAGTTTTTTCCTGTTTCAAGCTTGTGTAAAAATGAAACAGGTCATTTAGAGCATAGTTCTTTCTTTGTTCCAAGCTTGTTAAAAAATGAAGCAGATACCTTGAGAATTATTTCAATCAATCTTCGAGCTCGTTAAAAATGGTAAGATGGTGTTGAGCTTACTTTTCATTTTTTGTGCTTTGGTTAAAACATGAAAATTGGCTTGAGCTTAGTTTATTACTTTTTCATGCTATCGATTCAAACATGAAAAGGTTAATGGAGTCTTCTTTAAGCTCTTTTCAGACTCCCGAAATATGAAAAGATTGTCGAGTGAACTTGTCTTCTTCACGCTCATAAAAGGACCTTAAAGTCGTCCTCCTATTGATAGTTTACCCCTTTTTCAGAACAGGGGGCACTACTTACGAAAGAGATATACTCCAACCAATCATGACTAGAAGAGTTCTCCAAGGTATTATTTAATACTTTTTCAGGCCTTAGAGACTAAATTTACAAAAAATTCCTTTTGGAGTCTTCTTAGTCATTTCATACCTCTAAACATGAAACGACAAATGAGTTTTCTTTCGTCGGACTCATAAAACTAAATGATGAAGAACCCTCTTTTGGGAATGAAACCCTCCTTTCTCAGGTTCATAAAACATATGAGAATGGACTCATCGCTTGATGAGATATAACGAGTGTTTGTTACCCTCTTTGAACTCATAAAAATGAAAAGAGGCACTCATCAATCATGATGGGGAAAGTAAGGTAAGTGAAATACATTTCATTTTCAATAATGGAATTTGTTAGTCACCTCTGAACATGGCACTTGTCTGCATTTCATTCAATCAATTGGGTCTTCAGCTTGTCTCCGAGTCGATCCACTTTCATGAGTCATGTCACTCCTTTTATTCTTTCAAAGAATGCATTCTCCATTGTCACATTATCCTTCTCCTCGTCAAGTCAATGCTACCAAGTCTTCATTCCTACCAGCTTATGTTCAAAAGGGAAATTGTCTTGAGAGTTTACACTTGCAGTCGAAACAAATTTTTGTGTCAGTTAATTTTGAGTCAGTCCTATGGTTACATCATATTCAAAATTCCAGAACTTTGTTCCGAGTTTTGTGTCATCGATGTAGGATTCATCATGGCCCTCCTTCGACAAAACTATTCCTATCGACTTCATATAATCATCCAAGAATTAGTCTTAGAAACAAGTTTAGTACCTTGAGATCTATATGCCTTAATGACATATTCTATCGCTCTTGACATATGTTCACATCATTGACCTTTGATCGATATATTTGACTAAGTGTTCGACATCAAATCATCTATTCACACTCACGAGATTGTACTAGGGTACCTTGGGAATCATTGACATCAATAGTGTTTTCCCTCACACTTGTTAATGGTTCTCATCATTGACCAGTAATCAAGTGGTTTCTACCATGTTCGACATCAAGACATTGTAATCACATGGATAGAATCGTACTTTGTGGAAGACGAGACGAAGACCCTAGGTATCTGTTAAAGAAATCATTGCTTTCCCCAAGTTGTGATGGAGTATTTTGTATGAGTCCTAGCATGGATCCACATTTGTATGTCTGTGGCTGTGTTCATATTTGCATTTGTATGACATAGATCTACATTGTATGTCTGGTAGCTATGTCCAAATTTGAGTCTTCTTCGCATCGATCCACGTCGTATTTTAGTAGCCATGATTTTTTTGTACCTCACATGGATCTATGTTGTATTCATCGGCAGCCATGTTGTGAGTCATTTGGGACACGTATCAAAATGTAAAAGGTGCTGCAGAAATTTTGTGATTCTTGAGAAGTTACTACCTTTAGAACTTTTCCTCAATACTATACCTTATTCTTTCAAAGTATATTTCCTATCGTTTCCCTCTAGCCATCATACTTTAGGGGGAATTATATCACACCTAAATCTCATCACCATCATGTTATGAGATAGGGATTCCCTTGTCTTCTCCAATCCCTCAAATTCTTCCCTTGAGAAATGATAGAATAAAATTATCCCCTTGCAATTTTTCCTTGTTTTGAGCCAGTAACTCTCTTTCCCCATTGACAAAAAGCATTACCTTAACTGAGCAACACTCCCGATACATGAGAAAATAGTGATGCCACTGCCTTTATCCTTATTGCAAGAAGCATTACCCCCTTAAAATCACTTATTTGCTTCATTAAAGGGGCGGTGCTTGAGTTTTTAAGGCAAAAAGAGAATCTTCGAGAGGCTTCTCGAAGCTTTCCTTCGTGGAGCCTCATCCATATGGTTTAGGACCAGCTGGAGCTAGAGATCCTTCATTTTTGGATCTTATCTCCACCTCACCCATGAGATCCTCAACCATACCTATGCTTCCATTCCTTTAAATACTGGCTCATCCCCCATGGTAGAGAGGAGGAAGAATTGTGTTGCATACCCAAACTCTGCCAAAATCATTCTTGAAACTAGAGGAAAAAGGGCTATTGGATGGGACTCTCAACAACAAGGCACCAAGGTTGTAGTATTTCCAATTATTGTTAATAAATAATATTTTCTCTTTCCCATATATGTTGTATCATGTGTATGTATTTATTGACTCCTTGGTAACAAGCATAGATCCAGTTTTTATATCTTGTATGGTATCACTTTCTATTGTTGTCTTCTATCTTTGCAGGTAAACAAAGGAAAAAGCTTCAAGGATAGTGAAGACATCCATTAATAGAAGAAGCATGGAAGTACATTCAAGTGTTTAAACAGATCTAGGGAGAGTCTGACATTCTATGTTACTCATTTGTTCTATATCTGAACCATTCATACTAGAGGAATAACTCTTGTCCGCAAGAGGTGCATTTTTCCTAGCAACACTAACGGTGGCATAGTGCAACTACAAAATTTAAATGGAACACATTCAAAGGATTGGTGAATGGAAGTTAGCTAAAGGCATACTAGGATAGTCGTGAATTGCTCAACTTAAAAAGAAAAAGAGAAAATAAAATGAAAAAGAAAAAAAATTTAGAGTAGTTTTATTTTCATGTTTTGCTCGTAGGATACCAGTCTATCGCAAGAGAAAGAAAAAGGTGCCACAGACTATCTATCTGCTGCAAATGGAAAATGATGATGAAGGTAATGAATCTGTCACAATCAACAAAATATGTTAAAGGTTGACTATAGGTCGCAGGAAAGAAAGAGATGTCGCAAGATGAACTTGAGTCGTAGAAATGATAGCTCGTCATAATTAATTCAAAAACACAAGCGATTTTGACGGATTTTTTGGTCACTTCCATCATTATTGTGCAATAACTACCACTGATGTGACAAGTGAGTGATGGTTTGAGAGGTTGTTTCTATATGATGATTCATACGATCAACCCATGTGATAGATATCGCTGCCACCTTTCCATTTATTGTCTTCTCGTGTGAAGGACAGATTGATTGAATGGGTAGATGTTATCACCTTCGCTCCCAAGTTTTAGTTCATTCTGCTACATCTGAGTGAGAGTGTTCAATTAATTCCTTCAAGTACAAGAGTCGAAGTGAGTTTTTCCACATCAAGTATTTATTTCCATTTCGAGTACATGCACATTTATAGAATCCGATGTCGCTACTACCTCACCCACACTCATTATGGAAGACAATGTCAGATACGTTCCACCAGAAGTCAATGTTGCAAGGGAAATGTCACAGTCACCAATAATTCCTCCAGTGAGGTTGAGACCATAGCCACCTGTTTCATCAATGAGGAAGCGATCTAGTACCAGCAAGAAGAAAGCACCAATACCACCACTATCGGAAGATGAAGAATAAGGTCAACGACTATGCTTCCAGACTATAATTAGCCCAGAAAAGATGTTGTGCCTGAGATTAGAATTTTGAAGAATTCAAGGTGCCCACAAGTAGCACCGACGGTACCAAAAGGAGTTCGTGTAACATAGAACATACTCCCAAATCTCAATAAGGTTACCCTTGTCGATGATGACCTACATAAACTTCCAGATTTGGAAATGGATAAATATATGATTTCTATCAAAGATACAAAGGATAGACTGACACACATAGTTCCAATGGATTGGTAAAGAGGATTGGACAATGGAGGTTTAATGTTGCTGATGTACATGTCACATTTTTTTCACAGTACAGAGGTGAATGCATGTGTTAAACAATTGCCAGTTCCATTTCATGGTGGATTTATATGGCTCGATAGGAAGGTTTTTATGGATATCAAGCTTATAGTAGTGATTACAAGGCTCCCACTTGTAGGCCTCAACCCAACACCATTTTTTCATCGAAAAAGAGAAAGATAATGCATTGATGAACAAGTTAAAAGACAAGTATTACTTGAATATAGACACCAAAGTATTTTTTATTGCCTATATTAATGACCACATTGCTCAGTTCATTGCTAAGGTTGTAGATAGCAAACTTTGTGCGAAAGATGCGAGCAAACTAGTGCACTAAAGGGACGATTACTACGACAGAGTCATGTGCAGAAGGTGTTCAACTCAAATGGTCCCAATATCTTCTCAATGAACTATTGGCATATACAAAGGAAGCGCAGGAGAGAGGTAGCTCATTTAATTACTCAAGGCTACTTATTTTTATTTTGTTTGTTGCATGGGAAGAACTAGAAAACTACCAGGGGGTATATGTGCTTGTTTTGTTTCGAGGCGTTTGATACCAAAATCTTTGGCTTGAGAAATATTTGAAGCAAATACAAAAATACAACAATGTAGAATTCCTTTTGCACGCAAATTCATTGCAATATCATGTCACAAAGTAGGACAAATTTACTGAGGAAACCGTTCAGTTGTTTCAAAACATTGTCAATTTTACGATCAGGCCCCATCATATCCTATTGCAATCGTGACAAGACCTAGAATTCCAATGGATTACGACACAATATCAACTGTCGTTTGAATAAGTTGAGGAAATTATCCAAGATTAGATGGAGGAATGGCGAGTCCCCATTGTAGTTGATTAGTTATCTTCAGATGAAGATGAGCAACAAGATAATCCACAAACATAGAAGGATGGGGGACATGGAGAAAACATATCAGAGAAAAACCCAGATAATACCCAAAATGAGTTGATAACGACTCCAACAGACCTGGGAGTGGGAAATAAGAGGAAGAAGACAAATCAGTTTTAGACAAGGTATAAGAAAAGGAAGGCTAACAAATCAAAATGAACTATCAATTTTAACAATGACAATTATACCCTTCTAACGAAAAAAATGGAATAATAGCCACCTAAATCCTTCAGAAGATGGATGATTTCCAAACAAAGCTAACATGTAGTATTATAGGATTACTACAGATGCTCTACCCCGTAGTAAAAGAAGTACGGGTAGCGATCAAATACATACCACAATTTTTAGTGTCAGAGGACTTAGCTGGCTCGCCAGAAGAGAGACAGAACAATGTGTCGATACCCATCCCACCAATAAAGAATCAAATGGTGGGAGAATAAATAAATTAGGGACATCATAGCTAAATGGTACAACCAAAAGTGTGGGCCATATCACTATATATTTCTTTGCATTGTTGTTGTACGAGGTATATGCCATTTATAATTATGTAGTCATAGAAATGAAGGCCATGGAAGGTGGGTTCGTTAAGAAATTTAGAGCATCAAACAAGACTATTAATAAGATGAATAAAATATTCAAAGAAACTGAGGAAAAATCCAAAATATGGGAGGAGGACAGGCACCGACTCGACACGAATGTCACACTAGGTTGCAACAATTTCCTAGATGAAGGCATAACACATGAGATGGTTGTAGAAACCAAGGTATTTCGACTTGGAGAAATAACATAGGACCTACGCAAAAAGGATACAGATTTGGAAGCACAAGTGACACCCAATAAACCTCCAGAGTTACTAGAAGAAAGAAGGAAAGAAATAAGAGAGGCTATGAAGAAGATCGAAGAGGCAAAGGAACTTTGTGCCAAGGCAGTCGAGAAAGTTTCTCAAATGTGGGAAGATTTGAATGATGATTAAGAGTCATATAAATTCACATATCAGTTGCACACTTCGGAGACAGAGGTAAACCAAATGAATAAGGTTCCCTTAGCAAAGAAAATGGCTAAGGCTATTGAGATGAAGAAAGTACATCAAGAGGTCATAACAGTGCAAACTAGAAATGGTTATAGGTATTATTAAACCTATAAACCAAAAAGTACGACAAGCGGTAGAGTTAGTAGGACTTACAACTTTGGAACACATCAATTTCAACCTTGTGGAGAATTTGAGGAAGAAGGAAGCGGAAGTATGGGAGGAGACCGCACATTTAGTAAAAATATTTTAGGACGTTCAAAGTAAGGTCGTCACAACAGAGGTTTCATACTAGTGTGGCTCAAGATGAGCCATAGGTGAGATTTGGGGGCATGTTGTCCCTAGGATAAGTTAGGCAGAATTCGACCATAATTATTCTTGAGAATATGAATATTTCAGTTCCACGACAAAAGAGTCCATGACAGAAGAAGAAATAGTCATGGGAAAAGAGTCCACGATGGAAGAGAAGTTGGGAAGAGAGAATCCATGACAGAAGAAATAAGTCATGATGGAAGAGAACAGCCATGATGTAAGAAACCATGACAAAAGAGGAAGTGCAATGGTTGAAAAGGATACCTCGGTTGATCGTGGGTAATAAGTTAGTTAGAATAACGCGTGCTTTGGTAGTAAATCATCTTTGTATCTTTGGGTTGATAGTGCTTACTGTAAGTGTAACTGAATGTATGAGAATAGGAATGACAACTTGTCGGCTAATAGAATAGAGTCAGTTGATTACAACATGTAAGGACTTATAAAAGAGAGAACCCAATTTGTGTGCGGGTTGGTCCCTGTTGGCTCTCGTCTTTGAATATTTGTAGAGTTGAAGATTGTAGAGAAGAAAGTTGATATAGGTTATGTGTGGATTGATAACAGGGTGAGGGAGAGGAAAAATTCAGAGAATGAAGACTAGAGGGAATTAGAGAAGAGAAGTATGTATAGATTGTAGAGAATATATAGAACAAATTCTACAAGCTAAGTGCATAGAAAAAAGATGCTATATATTTCTCACGCCATATGAAGGGCTCCTTTGTGGTTTTTCCAAAATGGGTTTCCACGTTAAATGTTGTCTCTATGTGTATTTTATGAATATATTTATGTTGAATGAAAGTATGATGTGAATAAATAGATCTTAATAGAGTGAATAAGCATTTGTTTATGAATAAGTAGTTGTATGCATGTGACACACTGTTGGTAAAAAAAATATGTGTCAATACTTTATATTACTGTTCTAATCTTTGTCGACAAATAAGTAGATTAATATCTTGAATTAACACACTAAGAATATATAATACAACCCTCAGCTTCGATCGACCAAGTTGGTGAGGTTCTGTGACAGAATAAATCCCCATCCAACTACATAAACCTGGTTTTGGTAGATACCCATTGAGATATCTCGGGTGAGACTGCATCTACATCACAGGTGCTACTGTTTGAGCCTTGCTCTATTGGGTCGATATATTTGGGCTTTGTTGACAAAAAAACAAGGGTCTGAACCTCGATCAAAGGGAGAAATGCCAACTATATTCATAAATATTTATGCATCCCTATATTCATAAATATTTATGCATCATTATATTCATATATATTTAAACATAGCATATATGTCATGACTTTCACTATTTGCCAATAAAATATAGATTGTATTCTTTAATCATGTTATACCATAAAATAATTCCCAATGCCAGGAATACAAATCTCTATATAAATGTAATGAAACACATTCAAACCCTTTAGATATGATTTATAAAAGCATATAAACAACACATACTTATCTTTTATAGTTTTGTGTGGGAACCCTCTTGATCTATTCTTCCTTGCAGAGATTACTGAAGTCACTCAGTCTTGATATTTTTCCTTCATGATAAATTACTACATAATCAACTTGCAAATATGGATCCATACATAGCAAATCTATGCATGAGGAAACTAGATCCCATGCAACCTAGAGCAAATGCTCTTTTGTACCAAAGGAAATACTCCTTCCTGTGGTCATCATCCTTTTCCTCAGATGATTTCTTATGAGTATGTTCATCTTATTCTACTATGGTAGATGCATGTAACTTCTCTTTAATCTTCTTCTTTTCTTTGTACTCCTTTCATTATGCCTATTACAACATCTAACCTTCTATTTATCGAAGTCTTTATTTCATACCTTCTCTTCCGAATGAAAGGAATTATTTGGAGCGAAGTGGTTTTCTCCCTTTCTTCATTCTTTCCATAAGCGAGATATTTCCTTCCTTGGTGCACACTTTCTTGTTCTGGATGCACCCCACATTGGATGTAAGCTCCTCCACCACTATGGACACAAACCCATCTAGGTCACATTCCTCCATTATGTTCAATACCCTCACCTTCCAAGTGTTGATATTGGAAGTTCCTTCAATATGATCTTTTGGTCGAACAAATATCAATGTCATGGCCCTTCAAAAAATTTCTCAACTCCTTGGGATCTATGTAGGATTCTAGTTTCTTACACAAACTCAACTACTTCAAGTCCTAATATCTCATACCATGTTGATGTTTTGAGAAAATATGAAGATCTATGAGCTTTAAAATTTTTATTAATGATATACTGAACACTAGAATCAAGATAATATTCAATCACACAAATTATTCATCCACAACACAAGATGTATACTTGGGAAAATCCTCAAAATAGAGAGGATGAAAACCCCCAACAATTCCTCAGAGTATAATAGATAGATTGAAGAGATTGAATTTTACAATAGCATATTTCCCTATAAGAGAAAATATATCATTTGTATCAAGTGTAATTAACTTGACATGTTCCTGGCACATTAATAACAAGACAAAATTACTTCCATGCAAACTAGGGTGAATGGTTGCATGACAATTATGCACCCATGCATTACAATTTCAAATTGCCTTCTTGGAATGATCAATCCATGCATTGAATCTTCATCATGAAAAACTAATGTGCCATACCTTCAATCATTAACATTAACTGATAGTTAACTGTCATTGGAGTGAACTCATTATCTAACTGAATGCATGACCACTTAGTTAACAAGCTAACATAAGTGTCATAGTGCTTCAACTCAAGTGTCATCATGAAAAACACTTTATAACTGAAGTGTCATCTTTTGATTAACTTAAGTGTTATATTGTGGTTTAACTAAATTGTAAACACTTTAATTAAATAATCCTTCCTTAACACTTAAATTACTATTATTAACTTTGCATGGACCACCATGAGTTTCTTAATTACTTAACTAAATACATACATTACTATTTCAATTGACGCTTTAACTCAGGAACTAATTGAGGCATTCATATTTAACTAAAGCTTTATAACTGCAACTTTATAACTTGAGTTCATCTAGTCTTCTGTATGGGAAATTCGAAATATCTTTTCTCATTTTCTCTTCATATTTATCGCATGGTCTATGTGTTAATATTAGTCATCTATCATGTCATATTATACTCAAAAGAATTGTCACATGCTATCATCATATTATATTACTCTCGGACCATATAGTCATATGCTAAAGTAATTCACTCTACGGGTGATAAGTCTCTAGAGGAGACTTGATATATTTTATCCATCTTGAATGACCATGGTTACTAATATATCACACAACATTTTGTGTATCAACATGCAAATCACTTCACCTCTATAATTGGATTCCCACCTGTAGGGTACCATCTATGAGAATTATTTAACTTGATACTAACCACAAGTCTTCAGTCTTAATATTAACCACAATACTTTACAATACAACATCATCGCCTCAATAATATGAGGATGCGTAGGACTTGATATTAACCACAAGCCTGACTTGATATTAACCACAAGTCCATATAATGACCCTTTATGATGTACATTCAGCATCCATCAACATCTACAACATCATATTGCATGATGAGTAGAGTTGTTGACCTTCTTTCCTTGAGTATCATTGCAAATCTAGGGTCAAAGGTCCCTACATAGGTGACCTTTGTAGCTTCTTGTGAAAGTTTGATGTCTTGAGGGATTTTGTTGTACAATTTACTAAACCTTTTATTGAACTCCCTAACTTGTTCTCCATTTTTATTTTTTAAGGAAACAAAATTAGTCAAGTGGTAGAGGTGATCCCTCTTTTTTCCCCATTGTCTCATGACTATGGTTTCAAGAACGGGACAAGAGTTTATAGAGGCGTCAAGGAGGGATATCAACCACTTTTTGACCTCTTCTTCTACAATCTTGACAAATATCCTCATAAAGACATCATCATGTCCGAGGAAGAGTTTGTTATTAAAGTCCTAAAAGGTATCCATATCTTCTTCAGTTGAAGTCACCCTTTCCCCATCGATCTTAGGAAATAGTTTTGGGTAGGTATCTAGTAGATTATGGAGATTAGTATAAATATTCAACATGCCATTCATGATCACTACCCATAGATTAACTATGGGTGGTGGTGGTGTCCCACCTCTTTCTCTTGCGTCGGCCATTAAATGTTGCAGGATAGTATTCTTGTCTTCAAGGGTTATAGGGTTTATTTGAGCTCTTGGATCTAGCTATAAGGAATGCGAATTAATGATTGTAGATGCATATAAAGGAGAGCTTTGTGAATCTACTATAGGAACCATGGGAGTAATAGGATTAGAATTTGAACCTCTCAAAGTATTTAAAGCATTAGAAAATTCTTGATTTTTAAGATCAAAATAAAGGTGGAGGGATTTATTTGAGGAATACATATTGCTTGAGTATTCTTCCTTTCATTATGATTCCTCCAAGTGACTATTTTTTGGATCTTGAAGGCTTTGGAATTCGCTTGATTAAGGATGTTCTCTGTTGTGCCACTTTCTAGATTCCATCTTCACTTCAATGGAGTTTGCAAGTGAAATGTTAATCCTGATGTACGACCCTCGTTCACTAATCATAGTCAAATTTTGATCATTGTGATGCCTAGGGAAACATAATTTCATTTTATCCTATCCCCGAAATCAATTCCAATTTTCATGTTATCCCCTGATATGTTCCGAGGATGAATTCGACTATTCTAGGGCACGATTGGATCAGCTTTAAATATTTATATCTTAATCTTTCATGCATTATGCTATTGATAGTTTGTGTGTGAAATCTTACAGATATAGGGATGGTAGATAGATTGCTAGTCAGGGATTTTGTTCTAAATGAATTTCAAGGTGAATATTTAGTGATTAATGTTAAATGATTGTGAATTGAGAAAGTGATGTAACAAATGAAATGTGTGAGGTTCCATCCATACAATTATTACACATTAGTTATGGAGGAAAACGTACTGAGAATTCCAGGATTCAATAGTTAAAACAAAAATGAAACTCATTCTTGGTTAATGTGTAACAATGGAAGCCAATATATTCATATATTTAAATAGAAAAAGAAATTATCAATTACTATTCAACCATGAACATGTATAAGCGATAGAGGTCATGCCATGAAATCTCTATTCCAATCATAGTATTTAGCATAAATTTATATCAATGCTATAAACATGGTGCAAAGCTTACTACTAATAAATTTTTCTATACCAAGAGATAATTTACATGGGAAAAGAATATATGTGGAATTTACAATAGGAGAATAAAACTACAAGGACAATGCATGTTGATATTCATCAAGATATTAATCTCATAAACTCATTCCCCTTAGACATATGTCAGATCCCAAAATTAGACTCAACAACTCTTCACGAGTCCCTCTAAAAAATATGCCATTCTTTTATTCAAATTTGAATACTCGTTATATAAGATAGATTCCTACTTGTTAGCAACTTTCTATTTCTTCAAACTGCCCATTTTTTTCATCACCAACTACTTTTTTCTTCTGCCTATTTCACTTTATAATAAGTCTACTAATGTTAAATTCCCAACTATTTTTGGTTTAACTTTTTCTGAGTTGATGTCTTTTTAGTGGACCTATGCTCATGTGTATTTTCAAATTTCTATTCAATTGATGTGTGTTTCCTTGATGTTTGTCTTATGAAAGTGGACTTCCATGTTTGTGGTAGGGAAATTTTATGGTACCTAGAAATATGCTGCCAATCTTTTCCGATGGGAAATTTATGATTTCTCATGGATTCTATGGCCAATTCAACATTTTTGAAGTTCTCATATGAAAAGGTGGCATGCTTTTAAATATGTTCCTTAGAATAGTCCATAAATTGAATTCCTCGGTCAACTGATGGATAATGACAACTCATTTTAAGTGATTGCGTAGCTTCTCAAATTTTCTCTCGTCATTATTATTTTTAGTTAGAATCTTCTGATATTCTTCCTTCCTATATAAGTATTAATTTACACCTCACAAATGTGTCATACCTTTGATAATTACATATTTGAATGGGATTTTGAAAAAATAGATCTTTGATAACATATTTCTTATCCTATTTTGATCCCTATTAATTAGGACTCTTTTGCTGATTACTTTGTTGGATTCATTTACCAGATATGTCTTGTTGATGACGCCTAAGCTTTTCAATTTCCCTATAGTGTTGTTTTTTTAATACTTAATCACATTCCTTGCAAGATCTGGCTTGTATTCAAGATATTGTATTGTCCTTTTAATTTCAATAGTTGCATTGGTGGAAAGCTCTAATTCATCATAAATGAGATCAAAATGATCTCAATGATTAATGGCTTCCTCAAATATTTTATCCCACAATACTTTCTTAGCTCCTTTTAGGGGAGATTTACCTATTAGATTTAACTATATATTTTTAACCTTTTCTTTCAACTCATCTCTCTCATCCTCCAAATGATAGATAATCTCTTATTTTTCCTTTATATTGGTGCAAGCTTTGGGAGTAAAACACACGAACACCAATTCCAAGACATCAATCGACTCTTCAACCCGACAACTAGAGATCCACTTCTATGGTAATGACTGGTAAGATGTTCACAACTTCAACCAACCATGGCCAAATAAGATAACTTCAAATCAAAGAAGAATTTAACATAATTACAGGAATACATGAATCCTGTAGTGAGGAATAAAAGGAAACACAAAGGTACCGTGTTTTCAATTTTCCTGCATGTAACCTTGCAAACACAATCCTCCTCTCACTCACTTGAATTGTAAGCATGATAATGCATGGAAGGATGGACAAGTTGTCAATATTTCTATTCTTTGAAAACAAAATAGTCAATCCATATAAAAAAATGGAATTCCATTTAAAATATTCATTTCAAGGAAAAAGAGAATGTTACCAGAATATGTCATGTCCCCATCCCAATGTGACTACTAGTTAGCAATGTTTCACCTACCTACTAGTTCCCTAGATTGGGGAGGAGGAATTAAATCTTGCAATAAGGAAGCTATGAGACCCAAGAGAACCTTATTTTTTCATTTAAATATTAAATAGGGTCATATATATAATAAATATGGAGAAAATAAAGTGGCATTGCTTCATGGAGACCTTGGGTGGATAGATTCTTCCTTACACATGTCATGACTTAACCCCAAATTTGAAATTATGAGTAATGGAACATTATTGTAAGGTGAATGTGTGTCAAATAACATGTCATGATCCCAAGGATTCAAATAGGTGAAGAGGAGCAACTCCCCACGGAAGAGGAAGAGACTAGGAAGAAACTACGTGCCACTTGGTGAGAGATTCCCTGCACTTTATGACAACAATGATGGAAGAATATATGGAAAATCAGACCTGATTGAAGATCTGATTGTATACCTATGGAAAAATGAAATGTCAGGGATAAAAATAGCCTTCAAGACTACACACTTGGGGTTTGGTAGAAGAAATTCAAATTTGGAGGAAGATGAAGGGATAAGGAGAAGGACAAGTGTCATGGGGGTTACTAAACATCAAGGATGAGTTGGACGAAGAATATGGGAGGGAATTAGACCTTATAGGACCTTAGGAGGGTTATTAAAATATTTCTTCAGGAATGAGAATGGATTTTTATCATTTGAGAATTTTCCTTTGGCATTTTGGAAAGCACTAGCTTGTTCATTGCACGGTGAGTGCTCACTTTCCCTGCTAGTGAGCCAATTTCGAGAGAGTTGGATTCTCATCAAAATTGAATGTTGGAGAGGAAAAAATGACCTCTAATTTGGAGTTTAATGGATTTTTTTTATTGTATATAGGTGGCTTCTACAGTTTGTGACTCATCTCTCCTCCCATTCTCTCAATCTCTACTTCAATATTCCCATGTTTCTCTATGATGGCACACTTGTGTGAATGGTGGTTGCACCTTTTTGAGTCCAGTTGATGCCCAAGAATGACTGAATTATTTATGTCTCTGTAATATGTCTCCCATAGTATATGTAAGTCGAAATTGTTATAAATTCATATGAAACAATTTCCACATTTCCAAGCTATGGTGTGACTAGTTTCCATGTGTTGGTTTCCCATTTCAATGGAGTTGTATATATGATTTGTGTAGATGATTTGATATGATGTTATATTCTGTTGGTGAGATATTTATATTCTGTTTATGGTATAAATTCTTTATGCTCTGTTCTGAACCATTACATATACAATTTATGATTCAAAGTTAAGCTATTACATGTCATATCCCTTAAGAAAATATCAATGAATATATGCATTCGAATATGCAGCTTTACATATCTATTGTAGAAATCATAACAAAAAAAAATTATAGTAAATTAAGTCTACTATCAGTCCCCATACTATTTTCTATAGTTTGGTAGGGGTGGATAGGATTTGGAGAGCCATTTCATCTCACACCTTAGGGGGGATTGCACCACAATTTACTAGTAATTTTACCATTTTTTACAATGAACCCAAATAGAATTTCATATGTCTATAACATGTTCTAAATTTACCAGATATTCAATTGAGTGTTTATAATACTCACCATATCAGTCTCTACCAAATTCAAGACCCTCTTGTTCAATTCGAAACCCCTAGAGTCAAGACTAGTCAATACAATTTTCCCCAAGTTCTGCCTTTGTTTGGAATTTTCAAATTGGGTCATTACAGTGGTATCAGAGCATGATATTAGCAGATTTTATATTGATATATTCATGTTTCCTAATTATTACCTCCCTCTAGTATAAATTGAGACTGAAGACGTTAACAATGGAAGAGAAGGAAATGGAGAAGTTAATTCTTTTTACAAGGAGATTAAGGCAAAACTAGGATTGGAAGATATGGATGATATGGGTGATAATGAGGACCTTAAAAAATTCATTAAGGAAGCTCTGGAAGGTATGAAAAAACATTCTATGGAAGGATTCGAATTTTGTCTAGCCAACTTGGGGGAAATTCAACACCCAGGAGTAGTAGTAGTTCACCTCATGATGAGAAGAAGACCAATGGGGAATCCATTTTTTCAAAGAATGGACCTCATAACCGACTCCATGAATTCAAGAATCAGACCAAACCTACAATACCTAAATTTTTAGATTCCAAAGAGGGCCCTTACAATACTTATTATGTGAGGGGAGAAACTAATGACTGGCAACAAGTAAGTGGTGAATGTAGGAAGGTCCTACCTTTCAATCAGTTCATTAGGGCCTCTCTTTAGTTTAAGCAAGGAGGAAGTGGGAATAGGACACCTCTTCTTAATCAGGAATTAAATTATACCATGGGAAAAGTAGTTATCCCTTATTTTTAGGGTTCTTCTCAAATGTATGCTAGTGCCTGGTTACAAAAATTAAGTGTGTATTTCCAGTTAAATACCATGGTTGAAGAATATGCATTGAAAATGGCCATTTTAAATCTTGAAGGGGAAGCCAGTGATTCGTGGTTCCATGGTCTTAGAAACTTGGTAGATGATAAAATTTTATCTTATGAGGGTTTATAAAATTCATTAATGGAGATATTTGAGAGGAAAGACATCGAACTTCCTTGCAAAGAACTAGCACAATTGAAGCAAGTTGGAACTCTTGAAGCATATATGTTAGAATTTAAAAATATTTCAGTAATGGTTTCTATTGTATCTATGGCTAGGTTGGTTTTACTATTTACGAAAGTATTGAAAAAAAAATTAAGAGGGATCGTGAAATCCCACAAGCCAACTACATTGAAGGATGCCATGAATTTGACAAGAGACTTGTATAATGTGTTTCAAAGAACCAAATACCCCCCTAAGCCTAGGTTCCCTTCCAAATTCAAGGAAGGTAAGAAACCATAGAAAAAGGACTCCTTTTCCAAAGAAAATAAGGAATGTCCAAGAAAATAAGAACTTAGAAGAAATAAACTATGCTTCACATGTCAACAACCTTCGGTTCCGGGACATAAGTGTGCAAAGGGGAAGGCACACTACATTGAAGTTTTCTCTGAATATGAGGAAGAGGGGGATGAGGAAGAATAAAAAATTGCATCCCAAGAAGAGGGATATGAAACAATAGAAGAAATAAAAACCCACTCATGAGATAGGAAAAATTGGAGTACTCTTAGGTGTACCTATATTTCACACCCCAAGTATCAAGCATAACATACAAGGCCAAAAGGCCATGGTTCTAGTAGATGGAGGAGCCACTCATAACTTCATATATGCAAAATTGGTGGAGAGTAGAAAGTTACAAGTTGAAATTTTCGATGGTTTCATAGTCATCATTCTAGGTAAAAATTCTATGGATTGCACTAAATGGATTCCAAAGTTTCAAGTTACTATAGGAAATCATACTATCACTAACAATTTATATGTAGTGAATGTGGTTGATACAAATGTGGTTTTGGGAGTCCAATGGTTGTATTATTTATGGGAGAATATAGTGAACTATCAATTCCCTGAAATGAGGTTCAAAAATTCAGAAGGGAAACCCATCTTGTTGAGGGGAATGCACACTTACCCAAATCAAGTGGTGTCCTCTCATAGTATGAGGTCTATCTTGAGGCATGGAGACATAGAATGGGTTGTTTGATGTTTAATTACATATTCTAAACCTGAATTGAAGGTTTCCAAGCATCCTAAGGAGATATATTAGTTATTGTGTAATTATGAGAGAGTTTTTGCAGACATTCCCCCATGAATACCACCATACAAAGAGGTGGAGCATATCATTAAGTTAGAGATAGGAACACAACGTATCAAAATGAAATCCTATAGGCACCCCAAAAGGATTCGAGATGAGATTGAGGAGGCCATTAAATAAATTTTGGAGTTGGGTCTCATAAGTCCTAGTTCAAGCCCATATGCTTCTTCAGTTGTTATGGTAAATAAAAAGGATGGAAATTTGAGGATGTGCATCGATTTTAGAGCTTTGAATAAGAAGACAATTAAGAATAGATATCACATCCAAAGGATTGATTAGCTCATGTATGAGCTCTATGGATCCAAGTTCTTCTCAAATATTGACCTTATATCTTGTTATCATGAAATTAGAATGGGGGAAGAATACATACCAAAGACTGCTTTCAGATTCCACTATGGTCACTTTGAGTTTGTTTCCATGCCCTTTGGCTTGAAAAATTTTGTTGCCACATTCCAATAATGCATGAACAATATCTTCCACAAGCAACTTCATAAGATTTTAGTAGTTTTCTTTGATAAAATTCTTATTTACAGTAAAACATGGAAGGAACATTTGCATCATCTAGAAGTGGTATTAAAAATTCTGCATGATCAATATTTGTTTGCTAATCTGTCAAAATGTGAGTTTGGTTTGATAGAAATATTGTATCTTGGACACATAATTGGTCAAGATGGTGTGAAGGTGGATATGGAAAAAATAAAATCCATTATAGAATGTCCTCGTCCCAAAAATATCACTCAATTGAGAGGATTCATTGGAATTTGTACCTACTATAGGAATTTTGTGAAGGGGTTATCCAAAAGCACTTCACCTCTCATTGATTTGACAAAGAAATATACTTCCCAATGGCATGAAGGGGCTGAAAAATATTTCCAAAGAATGAAAGAGGTGATAAGCAATTGTTCTATTCTAGCCTTGCCTGATTTTTCTAAACCATTTGTCTTGGAATATGATGCATTAGGAGAAGGAATTGGAGCAATCCTAAAGCAAGGACAACACCCAATATATTTCTAGATTAGGAATCTACAACCACATGAGAATATTTACTCTATTTATGATAAAGGAATTTTAGTCATCATGAATGCTTTGATCAAGTTTAGGCAATACTTGGTGGGAAACAAATTTGTGGTCAAAACCAACCATAACAACCTAAGGTACTTCCTCACTCAAAAGGATCTAAATGAAAGGAAACAAAAGTGGGTGAGTAAGATTCAATAATTTGACTTTGATATTGAATATGCAAAGGGAAAGAATAATGTGTTATTTGATGCCTTATTTAGTAGAAGACCTTCTATTTCTCTAATTGAAGTAGCAGAAAATTGGAAAACCATATTAGAAGTAGAATATGCCAAGGATAAGTTTTATTGTCAATTTTTTGATGGGACTAACCATGATTATAGGTATAAGGTGTTGTAAGGAATCATATACTACAAATATAGAATATATTTGGTCCCTGGTTCTATTTTGAAAGAGAGAGCTTTAAAGAAAGCTCATGATTCTCCTCTAGCAGGACACCCTGGTTTCTTCAAAACATACATAATGTTGAGGTAAATGTTCTCATGAAAAGGGTTGAAGTATGATATTATGAAATATTTTAATGAAATCCCCACATGCCAGCAAAATAAAGTCGACCACACTCATCCAACTAGCCTCTTACACCCCTTGCCTATTCTAGAACGAAAAATGGGAGAGAATTTCCATGGACTTCATCACTGGTTCACCCAAGGTACTCGGTAAGGATTGCATATTTATAGTGGTGGATAGACTCACAAAATTTTCTCATGTATTTGTTGTTATTTCCTTTTTCACTACTGCACAAGTATCTAAACTATTCTTTAAATAAGTTTTTAGATTGCATGGGATTCCCAAGAGCATTGTTGGTGATAAAGATAACATATTTTTTAGTGCATTTTGGAAAGAACTCTTCAAAATGGTGGGGAAAAAATTGACACATAGAACAATATATCATCAAAAAAATGATGGCCAAACATATAGGGTGAACCAATTGCTGGAATGCTACTTAAGGAACTATGTTAGTGGGGAGAAAAAAGCATGGATTAAATGGTTGCATTTGGGTGAGTTTTTCTACAATACTACTTTTCATATGTCCATTGGGATGTCCTCTTTAAAAGAAATTTATGGTTATGATGCATCCACTTTTATTGACCACATTTTTGTGATAGTAGAGCTCCAAAGGATAAGTATTGGATTGAAGAAAGTTAAGAAATTTTGAAGGTTTTGAAAGATAACTTGTAGGTTTCCCAAAATCAGAAAAAAAAAATATGCAGACCAACATAGAGTGGAGAGGCACTTCCAGGTGAATGAATGTTAGAATTTCATCATTAAGCTAGAAATACATTAGGATATTTAACTGAGAGAATAACAAGCACAGCAATCAAACACAAGAGACAATGAACACGGTGTTTATCCTTGGGGAAACCATAAATGGTGAAAACCCCACAACTTCCTCAGAGATAGAATCAGCACCGAAATTAGAACCCAAAACAGTAAGTGATCTCCCGACAGCAGTAACCTTCTTTCTATCTATCCCCAGTGTCTTCTCCTTCCTCAACTATGCGCTACACTTGAGTGTGTATGAGATGTGTGATAAATAGAGAGGCCAAATATCTATTTATACTAATTCCTGAATTGACTAAACCCTACTAGGGCCAACCTCACTAGGAGAGTCTAATAACCCTAGTGCCCCAAAACTGCGGGGACTTTAACCCTTAGCCAATAGGAGGGTTACCCACAATGACTTGACATGACTTGTTTATATTATATAACTTCCTGATAGGAACATTGAGGCATGACATAACTCAAGTACATCCCAAAATAAACATCGGGTTACAATATATAAGAAATATAAGTGAAATACATTCCGAAGTTACATATACATCAACACTCCCTCTTAACTAGGAAGGTATTCTTTCGACACAATTTTTAGCACAAGTCTTCTTCTATGTATCTTCTGTATCATCATCAAGTCCTCGTCATCTTCAAGTCTTCTTCATCTTCAAGTCATCTTCATCTTCAATTCATCTTCATCATCGGATCTGGATCATCACTGGACATCATCACTAGATCTGGATCATCACTGGATCTAGATCATCATCACTCGATCTGAATCATCACTGGGTCATCATCATGGGTGTTATCTCTTTTTCTTCTCATCATAGGAACTTCTACAGATCCAACCCTTTTTCATGTTGGATGTATCATCACAGAGCTAGTCCTTTTTCATACTAGATGTGGGATCTACTCAGAGCTAGTCCTTTTTCATACTAGATGAGTCTTCATAGAGCTAGTCCTTTTTCATACTAGATGAGTCTTCATAGAGCTAGTCCTTTTTCATACTAGATGTGGGATCTACTCAGAGCTAGTCCTTTTACATACTAGATGAGTCTTCACATAGCTAGTCCTTTTTCATACTAGATGTGGGATCTACTCAAAGCTAGTCCTTTTTCATACTAGATGAGTCTTCACAGAGCTAGTCCTTTTTCATACTAGATGAGTCTTCACAGAGCTAGTCCTTTTTCATACTAGATGTGGGATCTACTCAAAGCTAGTCCTTTTTCATACTAGATGAGTCCTCACAGAGCTAGTCCTTTTTCATACTAGATGTGGGATCTACTTAGAGCTAGTCCTTTTTCATACTAGATGAGTCTTCACAGAGCTAGTCCTTTTTCATACTAGATGTGGGATCTACTCAGAGCTAGTCCTTTTTCATACTAGATGAGTCTTCATAGAGCCAGCCCTTTTTCATGCTAGATGTGGGATCTACATAGAGCTAGTCCTTTTTCATACTAGATGTGTCTTCATAGAGCTAGCCCCTTTTCATGCTGGATGTGAGATCATCACATACACCTGAAAATGGAAGGAACCAATCCTCTCACCATGTCACAGCTCTTACATCCAACCATGGAAGGAACCAATCCTCTCACCATGTCGAAAGGGCACAACTCTTACATCTGACCATGGAAGGAACCAATATTCTCACCATATCACAACTCTTACATCCGACCATGGAAGGAACCAATCCTCTCACCATGTCGAAAGGGCTCAGCACGGACACATCACTTCCTCTTGGGAGGAATATCGATCTGGAGAACACCAAGCTTCTCCCTAAAGTACTCAAACTTCACCCTAGCCAATGGATTAGTCAACATATCAGCTATATGTTCGTCTGTCACAACATACTAGAGCTTCACTACTCCTCTCGGCACCATATCCCTGATATAGTGATACTTGATCTCGATATGCTTCGACTTGTCATGGAATACTAGATTCTCTGACAACTTTACACAACTCTAGTTGTCACAGTATATATAAGCAGCATCAAACTGGAGATCAAATAAATAAGATAGTAGCTTCCTCAGCCATACTGCCTCACAACTAGCTGAACAGGCTACGACATATTCTACTTCAGCTGTACTTAGTGCCACACAGGATTGCTTCCTGCTAAACCATGAGATCACACCTGATCCCATACTAAAGCAACACCCTGAAGTGCTCTTCTTATTGATGGCACTACCCACCCAATCTGAATCAACATAACCCTCTAGGTTAATCCTTGGATCAGTCTTATACTTGAGCCCATAATCAACTGTACCCTTTAGGTACCTCAGAATGTGCTTTGCAGCAATCAAGTGAACATGTCTCGGATCTATCAGATATTGGCTCAAGGTGTTCACAGCAAAGCAAATATCTGGTCCTGTTTTCATCAGATACATCAAGGACCCAATCATCTAACGATACATCGTGGCATCAATTGTCTTTGATGAAGCATCACTCAATAGCTTCAGGTTTGATGCCATAGGTGTGGTTAATGCCGTGCAGTCCATCATCCAAAATCTCTTCAGGATCTCTACTGCATACTTCCCTTATCCAAGGAATATTCCATCCATAGTCTGCCACACCTCCATACCTAGAAAATAATGCATCATACCTAAGTCCTTCATTTTGAACTCGGCAACAAGCTTTCTCTTCGTATCATCAATCAACCCATCCATACCTGTCACAAACAGATCATCTACATATAGTAGGAGCATCACTGGGTTGCCATCTTCAACCTTGTAGTAAAGGTTGGAATCTACTTTACTCTTGGTAAAGCCCAGACTGGATAGAAAGCTATCAATTCTATCGTACCATGTCCTAGGTGGCTGTTTCAAACCATACAGGGCTTTCTTCAATTTGCACACATGAGACTCCCTGTCATGTGTCTCAAAACCGAGTGGCTGCTCCACATACACTTCCTCTTCCACTACACCATTCAGGAAAGCAGTCTTGACATCCATTTGGTGTATCTTCCATTTCATCACTACAGCTAGAGCAAGTACCGATCTGATGGAAGTGTATCTGGCTACAGGTGCAAAGGTTTCTTCATAGTCTATTCCTTCTTTCTGTGAGAAACCACGAGCAACAAATCTTGCTTTATATTTATCTATGCTACCGTCTGCAGCATGCTTGATCTTGTAGATCCATTTGGAAGTTACAAATGACTTCCCTTCTGGTCTTGGGACAACATCCCAAACATCATTCTTCATGATTGATTGATACTCTTCGATCATAGCATCCTTCCATTCTTTCTGTTCTGTCGCTTCTTCATAATTGGAAGGTTCTTTATTAATGTAATCACATAGTAATTCCACATAACTGAAACGGGATGTGGTCCTCTTTCTTTCTCTAAGATTCTCTTCTGGAACCCCATATCTTTCCGCACCTTGGATAATCTCTCGTACCCAAGCAGGTTTCCTCTTGTGAGGATTCTTCTCCTGTGGTGGATCTATAGGTCTTTGTGGTTCTTCAAATTATCGATCTTCTTCTTGAGTTTCTTTGTTCATGATTGTATCATGAATTCTGGGAGATTCTGCTTCTTCAGGTTCTTTATCATGTTTCTTTCTGGATTTGATGTAGGATGAATCTTCATCAAATGTTACATCCCTGCTGATGTCAATCTTCTTGAACCCTGGGAAGTATATTCTGTAAGCCTTCAAGCTTTCAGAGTATCCCACAAATATACCCTTCTTTCCTAAAGGATCTAATTTTGTCCTCTTCTCTTTTGGAATGTATATGTACACTGGACAACTGAATATTCTAAGATGGCTAACTTCTGGTTTATTTCCAGAGAAGACTTCTTCAGGAGTCTTATTCTCGAGTACTCTATGTGGAGTACGGTTCTGTATATACACCGTTGTTCTCGCTACTTCTACCCAAAGATGTATAGGAATATCTTGATCATGAAGCATAGCTCTTGCAGCTTCCATGATAGTTTTATTCTTCCTTTCTGCAATCCCATTCTATTGTGGATTATAAGGGGTGGACAACTCTCTCTTAATCCTTGAGTCTTTACATAGTTCCTTGAACTCATTCAAAGTGAATTCTCTGCCATTGTCTGATCGAAAATTCTTGATCTTCTTTTCAGTGTGGTTCTCGATCAAAGCTTTGAATTACTTGAACTTGCTAAATACTTCATCTTTGTTCTTCATGAAGTAAATCCATGTCTTCTATTGGCACCAGGATTTGAGCCCCCAAAGTCGAGTGAGGGGAGGCTGCTCCCGGGAAACAACAGAACCGCTTTAGACTGCGCCTTCGGCCCTGTGCAGTCAGAGAGGGATCTCTCATTTGTCACCAGAGTTTACTCCATGTAAGGTTGTCAATCTTGTGTGTCACTAGATTCTACTCCACATAGGATTTTCAATCGGCATGATCAGGGGGCTAGGATCCCGAATGGGGCAAAGTATGTTGAGGAGAGGTGCATGGTGGGATTACCAGGGGCAAGGAACCATGGGCAAATGGAGTTGAAACCTATGTAAGAAATGATTACAAAGGGAAAGAATGATGTGGGATTGCAAACAGAGGTAAGATAGCTATTGATTTCCTAATCATGAGATATTTAGCGGGCGATTTAGAGGACAAGAAGGGACAGTCCATCTCATGGAGCACTAGCGAGATGAATTCCATGCAACTTTAGAAGAACCATTGATAAATGCCTGGAACAAAAGTAGGAGAATAGTGAGTATGAATTCCTAACCGTTATACACTAAGTTGCAGACATGAGAGCAATCAACAAACTGGAATGGAAACAGGAAACACATTTACATGTAAAGGAAAATAAATATTGGGAAAAACAACGACACATGAATCTCTACCATGATAAATAGTTCTTTCATTGCAATTTATTCATACACAGGTATCAAGTTTTACAAATGGGGAGCCTTAGCCCGGGAATGTTTCCCAATCCAATTCACTAACTCCTTTCTCCCTCTATCGAGAGTGTTTTTATACAATCCTATTACTGAGACTACCGAATTAAAGCTGTTACAAGTCACCATCAGGCATTAACAGTGCAAGGAGTGGACTATCGCCACATTTTACAAATATAAAAAAAACATCATGGAGATGCGGCATGTGATAACGCAGGATGACAGTGCAAAGCCCCATACCATCCTACTTCGTGAAAATGACTCCCACGCGGCATGTTGACAGTCAATTGTCCACACAGGATGTTTTGGACCTATTTTGCGTCTCCTTTTCCGGCTGACGCATGTCGCTCAAAGGCTGACAAGAAGACCTGAATCCTTTCCTCTACCATTCTCCCGACCTCATCCTCCGTCAGGTAAAACTGTTATAGGAGGAGGCCGGAGAAAAGGTGGCCAAACGCTTGGTGATGATAAGCGACTTAAGAAGCTTATCATCCTTGTACTGTCTTCTTCCTCTTACAAGGAGGATTCTTCTGTGAGCCATGCAACCAGGTGTGTGTTTGACCCTCTCCTCACCCAAGACCGAATAACCAAGTGGAGCCTCTAAGAATGGTGTCAAAGGCTCCATACCCACCTGGTCCCAGTACAAGCATTTGATCCAACAGTTCTTCCACCACTGTGAGTTGGGACTTTGGAGGTCGTGACTATAGTCGAGAGTGCTGGAGGGACGTCGCTGGGATTTCAAAACCCATGCACTGCACATCTAGAGACCGGGTTGTGTAAAAGCGGGTGAATCCCTCTTGGTATTTCACATCTGTGCCTCAGTGGTTGGTGATTTTCTGGTGTGGATAACCAGAACATAGATTTCATGTCTACCTACCAATAGTACCCCTTGTCGAATCGATTTCTCGAACCACACAGTCATGTTCGTCTATGAAAGACTTCAACACTTCTTGAAATTCAACCCTATATATCTTATCATCTACACAGTTCCATGTCTCAACGATATTTGGAAGATTGTGTTATATAGTGTGAGCAACAATGGCTTCGGGAAGGGCTATACCCTTAAAGTAGCTGCGATGGTGGCACATGTGGAGCCAAGGTGGTGACTTTCCCTCCTGATGTTCAATCATATTATCCGGTATGGCTAAGATTCCGAACCATTTCGGCGTGGCTGCCAAGCCGATTCCAAGGGTTGTGGATTTGACCATCTCCTGCCCTTTCAATTACCTTGATGGTGGTGTCAGGTTGTTTTAGTTCGTCACATCCCTCGGCCTCATGTAAATTCCAGGTTTGTTGCCTCAGCGAATAAAACCTCTATCTCTCTCATGGCTTCCTTCGAAATGAACCACGTGCCACCCTTGCGAACCGGGAAAACAGTACCGTTGGACAAGACTTCCACCTCAGGCATATCTCGAATGGCGTCGGAGGAATCAGCTAATCTGCAATGGGGCAGATTACACACGTGAACGCCTCCTCTGCTATCATCTTCACACTGGATGGGAAATCTGTACCTCGGGATTCTTCTCAGTCATCCGATCAAAGGAATATTTTATGTCCACTATCCACGTTCTATTCATCCTGCCGCCAACTTCTCTCTTTTGAACACCGTGGGTAGTTCTGGATCATGACACATTCTTAACCGTCGATCAAGATCGACCTTTCATGCAGCCATCGATCCAAGTGGGCCCCACCGTCTTTTGCAATGGCAAACTTAGATATTTTTCCATGCTAGTTCACTTTGCGAAATGAACAACAGCCGTATATTTATTCCTTTTCTCATCACGGCCGTCGATCTTCGCGACCTCTACCACTTTTTCATGATTTGAGATTGTGGTTTTACCCACACAAGTATAGATCGTGAAATTAATTTGGGCCACAAATCTGCCTCGTCTCTCATCTCAACTGTCGAAGGCCTCCAATCATTAGCATGTTTCGCAATCCGGGATGAAAGTCTTGATCGTGCATATTTTCTCACGCGAAGTGGTTTGGAGCCGTTGATCCACCTCCAATCAATCGCAGCCTTTGATTATGAACCCTGCTCAATGTTAACAGCACACCTACCACTTTCCACATTGAAGGGTGGTCACATGAAATTCGAGGGACTGGGACCCCTATCGAACCTTCGTCAAACCCTCATATCAATCTGTTAAAAACGGAGTGTTAACAACTAGCTCCATGAGGGATGCTATCCTCCCAGGGAGGTAGCAAAGAACCCTCGTATACCAAGTGCCAGAACCATTGGGCTGCCTTCAGTATTTCTTTGACATCTCCATTCTACTCCATGCCGCTGCTTTAGCGAATTCATGCCACTCTTGCAAATCATGCTGGTGACTATAAACCTGTGCCGGTAACTGAAAATGAAAACAAAGTGAAAACAGTAATTAAGGAAATGCTCGATAACATCTGAGCTTATTTTTTCCTACCTACTCTACCTAACTTTGTACACAAGTCCGATTAAGTGAAATCAGACTTCCAATGAAGCCAATTAAGCAACTTGCCTATTATTCTTATTCTTGTACGGTGCTTGATGGACAAAAATGAAACAGATAATGGGAAAAGGAAATGATAAACAAATTGATCTTTAAGGAAGAGATGCGACCAATCATTGCCTTCACCCAGACCCTCCATGTATTCGACCACGGGGTCGTAGAAATCATGGCAACCTCCAGCATGCTCTGACACCTGCTCCAGGGAAAGCTGTCCAGAGCTTCCTACTTCCAAGGAGTCTTCAGGATGACACTTGGAAGATTGCAGACGAGGACGTACAGAATCTCTCTCCAACGAAATATCCCTCTCTCTGCCTGAAATTTCTGTAACAAGGGCCTGATGTGCTTTAAGAGGGAGGTCTTTAGCTTCTCTAGTGGAACCAAGTAGGCATACTCCTTCTGTGTGAGGTGGCATTCCTGAAGGTAGAGTATCAGAAAAAGTGTTTATCTATAAACTGCTGCATTCGTCTTCATTTCTGTACAAGCTTCTGGCCTGCATCACCTCCATTTCTTTCTACTTTTGCTTGGAGGCCTTAACCATGTGTCATATCAATTCAAAAGAGGCATAACACAAGGGTAGGCTATCACCTCCAGTGCCCTCATTGTATTTTCCCGCTTCGACCTCCTGATTTTGCACTGCACTTTGATTTCTTTTATCAGAAGGCGTTGTTTCAACAGCTGGCTCATTAGGTATATTCTGCAGGTACTCTTCCTCATATTCACCATACACGGGAGCACCAAAATCCTTCTTAAAGTCATCCCTATTTGACCAGGGACGTGGTGGGTCGCCATCTTTAGAGAATAATCCTACAGGACTGCCTATTCTAGCCTCAAGTTGGTCATCTTTCTGTATACCATGAGAGATCTTTGACGGACCAGAGGCTTCCTCCTTCTGCTTGTAGGGCCCAACCAATTTGTATGTATCTTTGTTTTCACCACCACCGTCCTAACCTAACGATTTCTTGGACATCTCAAGGTTTTCCTCAACCTCCAAACAATCAGCAAAAATATGCTGCAGGGTGGTTGATTTTCTCTCCAAAAGAAGCAAGGATAGGTTAGGGGAAAAGGCGGCTGTGTAATAGATCTTAGCAGCGTTCTCAAGAGGTTGAATTCCCTTAGGCATGTTATATTAAAAGCTTGCAAATCTTCCGTTAAAACTGGATATGGCCTCCCCCTCATGCCTCCTCAGGGAATAAAACTCTGAAAGTAATTACTCCAGTGGCCTTCTCCTACCCCAAAACCTCAAGAATGTGCAAGAAATATCTTCCCAAGTGTTGATGGACTTAGGATGCAAGTGTTTAAACCAGACTTTGGAATATCCTTGCAAGGATAGAGCAAATGCCTGCATGCAGAAATCGTCATGTTCTATCTCGAAAAGGTCAGAGAAATGCTCAAAGGCTTGTACGTGTTTCTTAGTAGTCAAGTTTTCAGATTCTCTGTCGAACTTGGAGAGGTACTTGTAATATTTTGTGGGAAAATCATGGAGGATAGGAGGCAATTGTAGTGGTTTCTATCAGCTTGGAGAAATGGGGGAGATAAGGTTAGGTATGATAGTTAAACTATCGTCCGAGGTTTCATGAATTTCACAGGGGTGTCCTTTGACATCGGGCGCCCCCAAATAAAGATCTAGGCCAAAATCAGATGTACAAGATGACGCAATGCTTTCGATTCATAAAGAAGGATAAACAGGAACATATTCATGGCTCTGCTGAGGATGAGCTGGGATATAAAAGGTTGTTTTGATAAATCTAAGAAAATATAAGAGCAAACTTACAAGATATGATAAGGAATCCTGGAAGAAACACGGACTTGAGTGCTTGGACCTTCTGCCATGCATTTCTAATCTTTATGATGGGTCCATTTTCTAGGCGAGATCTTCCAGCCTTCCTCGGTCATTAGATTTATGGGTCACATCACCAGTAGAGTCGCTGAAATTTGAATCCTTCAAGAGTAGAGTCGCTAGGTGAAAAGTGCTCAACCTTCTTGATATCTGGCCGATTGTTCACCATCAACAACCAGATCTAAATCCTTGTCGTTCTTCCCAGGGAGGATCTTCAAGTTCGTCCCCGGCAACAACGCCAGTTTGTTGGCACCGAGATTTGAGCCCCCAAGGTCGAGTGAGGGGAGGCCGCTCCCGAGCAACAACAAAACTGCTTTAGACTGCGCCTCTGGACCTACACAGTCAGAGAGGGATCTCTTGTTTGTCACCAGAGTTTACTCCACATAAGGTTGTCAATATTGTGTGTCACCAGAGTCTACTCCACATAGGATTTTCAATCGGCATGATCAAGGAGCTAGGATCCTTAATGGGGCAAAGTATGTTGAGGAGAGGTGCATGGTGGGATTACCAGGGGCAAGGAACCATGGGAAAATGGAGTCAAAACCTGTGTAAGAAACAATTACAAAGGGAAAGAATGACGTGGGATTGCAAACAGAGGCAAGATAGTCGCTGATTTCCCAATCAAGAGATATTTAGCAGGCGATTTAGAGGACAAGAAGGGATAGTCCATCGCATGGAGCACCAGTGAGATGAATTCCATGCAACTTTAGAAGAACCATTGATAAATGCCTGGAACAACAGCAGGATCATAGCAAGTATGAATTCCTAACTGTTATGCACTAAGTTGCAAACATGAGAGAAATCAACAAACTAGAATGGAAACAGGAAACACATTTACACGTAAAGGAAAATACATATTGGGAAAAACAACAACACATGAATCTCTGCCATGAGAAACAGTTCTTTCACTACAATTTATTCATACACAAGTATCAAGTTTTACAAATGGGGAGCCTCATCCCAGGAATGTTTCCCAATCCAATTCAATAACTCCTTTCTCCCTCTATCGGGAGTGTTTTTATATAATCCTATTGCTGAGACTACCAAATTAAAGCTATTACAAGTCGCCATGAGGAATTAACAGTGCAAGGAGTGGACTATCGCCACTTTTTACAAATATAAAAAAACATCATGGAGATGCGGTGTGTGATAATGCAAGCTGAAAGCGTAGAGCCCCATACCATCCTGCTTCATGAAAATGACTCCCACACAGCGTGTTGATGGTCAATCATCCACATAGGCTGTCCTAGACCTATTTTTCATCTCCCTGTCCAGCTAACGCATGTCGCTCAAAGGCTGACAAGAAGACCTGAATCCTTTCCTCTACCATTCTCCCGACCTCATCCTCCATCAGGTAAAACTGTTATAGGAGGAGGCCAAAGAAAAGGTGGCCAAACGCTTGGTGACAATAAGCGACTTAAGAATCTTATCATCCTTGTACTATCTTCTTCCTCTTGCAAGGAGGATTCTTCTGCAAGCCATGCAGCCAGGTGTGCGTTTGACCCTCTCCTCGCCCACAACCAAACAACAAAGTGGAGCCTCTAGGAATGGTGTCGAAGGCTCCAGACCCACCTAGTCCTAGTATAATAATTTGCTCCAACAGTTCTGCCACCACTGTAAGCTGGGACTTTGGAGGTCGTGACTGCAGTCAGGAGTGCTGGAGGGACGTTGCTGGGATTTCAAAACCCATGCAATATACATCCAGAGACCGGGTTGTGTAGAAGCGGGTGAATCCCTCTTGGTATTTCACATCTCTACCCCGGTGGTTGGTGATTTTCTGGTGTGGATAACCAAAACACAGATTTCATGTCTACCTACTAAGAGTACCCCTTGTCAAACCAATTTCTCGAACCACACAGTCATGGTCATCTATGAAAGACTTCGACACTTCTTGAAATTCAACCCTATATCTCTTATCATCTACACAGTTCCATGTCTCAATGATCTTTAGAAGACAGTGTTATATAGTGCGAGCAGGAATGGCTTCGAGAAGGGCTATACCCTTAAAGTAGCTGTGATGGTGGCATGTGTGGAGCTAGAGCGGGGATTTTTCCTCCTGATGTTCAATCATATTATCTGGTATGGCTAAGATTCTGAACCATTTCTGCATGGCTGCTAGGCTAGTTCCAAGGGTTGCGGATTTGACCATCTCCTATCCTTTCAGTTACCTTAATGGTGGTGTTGAGATATTTTAGTTCATAGTGTCCCTCGGCCTCGTGTAAATGTCAGGTTTGTCACCTCAGCAAATCAAACCTCTATCTCTCTCACAGCTTCCTTTGAAACAAACCAGTTGCCACACTTGTGAACCAGAAAACAATGCTGCTGGACAAGACTTCCACCTCAGGCATATCCCAAATGGTGTCGAAGGAATCGGCCAATATGCAATGGGGCAGATTACATGTGTGAATGCCTCCTCCACTGTCATCTTCACACTGGATGGGAAATCTGTACCTTGGGAGTCTTCTCAGTCATCCCATCAATGGAGTCTTTTATGTCCACCATCCACATTCCATTCATCCTGCCGCCAACTTCTCTCTTCTGAACACCGCAGGTAGTTTTGGATCGTGACACGTTCTTAACCGTCGATCGAGATCGACCTTTCATGCAGCCATCGATCCGAGTGGGCCCCACCATCTTTCGCAATGGGATACTTATATATTTTTCTGTGCTAGTTCACATTGTGAAATGAACCACAGCCATAGATTTATTCATTTTCTCATCGCGGTCATCGATCTTTGCGACCTCTACCACTTTTTTGTGATTTGAGATTGCGGTTTTACCTGCACAAGTATAGATCGTGAAATTAATTTGGGCCGCAGATCTGCCTCGAATCTCATCTCAACCGTTGAAGGCCTCCAATCATTAGCATGTTTCTCAATTCGAGAAGAAAGTCTTGATCGTGCATATTTACTCGCGCGGAGCATTTTGGAGTCGTTGATCCACCTCCAATCAATCGCAACCTTTGATTATGAACCCTTCCCAATGTTAACAACGCACCTTCCACTTTCCTCATTGAAGGGTGGTCACATGAAATTCAAGGGACTGGGACCCCTACTGAACCTTCGTCAAGCCCTTATATCAATCTGTTAAAAATGGAGTGTTAACATCTTCCTAGAAAAGTCATCAATAAAAGAAACATAGTACACATACCCGCTTAGTGAGCTTGATGACATTGATCCGCATACATCGGAGTGGATGATTTCCAAGATTACTTTTGCTTTGCTTACGTTACTTGGAAATGTATTCATTGTGTTCTTTCCTTTTGCACATCCTTTGCAGACCTCTTCATGTTTTGCTTGAATTTCTAGAAGACCTTCAACAGCTTTGCTTGCAAGTGGTAGTGCTCTATAATGCACATGTGCAAGCCTTATATGCCAAAGTTCATTTGGTTCTACTGTGTCATGAACCAAATCTTGTTCTGGTTGACCCTTCAACTTGTATAGACCTCCTTCTTATTCCCCAATCACTATTGCATCGTCAAAAGTCTTTCCCTTTGGCCACATAAGAACTTGGCCATCTACGAAAGCAACCCTTGTTCCTTTTGAATCCAATGCAGATATGGAGAGGAGGTTCTTCTTTAGTCCTAGAACAAATAATACATTCTTCATCTTCAAAGACTTTCCAGAGTCTAGTTTATAGGAGGATTCACCACTACCTTTTATTGGATACTGGTAGTCATCCCCAAGCTTCACCTTGTGAGGTGACTCATGTTCAGATAGCTTCACAAATGATTCTTTGAATCCCGTCATGTGCTTGGAAGCACCACTATCTATGAGCCAATCATTTCTTCCATGTGAAACAGTTCCCATGAGAGCAGAGGACAGCACATATTCTTCCTCACTTGAAGAATCATCACTTTCTTGTCTGATTCTCTTTGTGGAAGGTTCATCATCCTCTGCAGCATGAGCATGATGTCTTCTCTTGTTTCCCTTATTTTTTAAGTTCCTTTTGTTAGGGCTGAATTTGGATATGTGACCTTTCTCATCACATGTGTAACATCTAATAGTAGACAGATCTCTTCTAGAGTGTGAGATCTTACCTTTGGAGTAATGATGGCTCCTTCTATTTTTCTTGGAGTGAGCTGTAAGAGCTTGATCTTCACTTCCCATCTTCTCTTCTCGAGCTGCTATTCGAGCTTCTTCTTGAGAGAATTCTTCCCATAGTCTGTTGAACTTGACTAACTTCTTTCTGGCATAGATCCCTTGAATGAAAGAGTCCCATGATATAGGGAGACCATTCAAGGTGGTCATCACAATCTCTGCATTTTCCACTTCTTCATCTACTGCTTCTAGTTGTTCCTTGATCTAAGATACCCTTGTAAAGTAAGAATGAATAGTCTCATTATTCTAGATCTTTACATTCTTCAATTGGTTTCTTAGAGTCATCTCCCTGTTTATGTTCTTCCCTTCAAACAATTGGTTAGGGAATCAAACATAACTTTAGGTGTCTTGAGGGAGGACACCTGTGGTATAAGGTGATCCTTGATGGAATCAGCAATGATTCTCTTTGCCATAACCAACTTATTCTTATGTAAGGCCTTAGCCTCATCTCCCTCTGGAACTGGAACCTCCTCATTGATATAGGAGTCCAACTCATTTTCTTCCAGAACCAGGGAGATCCTATACTTCCAGGCTCGGAAGTTGTCAACTCCCTCAAGCTTTTCATCAAGCTTGGTATGATGAGACATATTAACTGAGAACCTCAAATAGAAATGCAAAAGATTTAGATCTTACCAGGTCAAGATGTCGGATCTGAATTTGGAGCTGAAATCCTGTAGTGTTGGTTTAGTAGCAAATTAGGGTTTTTCTTTTCTAGAGTTCTATCCAACCAAATGCTTTGAATTTGATCCCTAACTTCTATTTTGGGGAGGATATCAATCCAGGACTGGGCTCACTGAAAAATTCCTCTTCTGTGAAAAGCCCTAATTTTCGGCAGTAGTGTCGAGTCCAAAACTGAAAAACCTCAGAATTGGATTCTGCTTCGACAAAAAGATGCACCCTAAGGAGGAGATTTAATCCAACCTTCTTTTGCTGAAAATCTGTGGAGGAAGATCCACTAAGTAGGAAGCCCTAGTTCCTGCAGCTGCATAGTGTCTCCTTCTTAGGTTAGCTCTGATACCATGTTAGAATTTCATCATTAAGCTAGCAATACATTAGGATCTTTAACTAAGAGAATAACAAGCACAACAATCAAACACAAGAGACAATGAACACAGTGTTTATCCTCGGGGAAACCATAAATGGTGAAAACCCCGCAACTTCCTTAGAGATAGAATCAACACCAAAAGTAGAACCCAAAATAGTAAGTGATCTCCCGATAGCAGTAACCTTCTTTCTATCTAGCTCGAGTGTCTTCTCCTTCCTCAACTACGTGCTACACTTGAGTGTGTATGAGATGTGTGATAAATAGAGAGGCCATCTCTCTATTTATACTAATTCCCAACTTGACTAAACCCTACTAAGGCTGACCTCACTAAAAGAGTCTAATAACCCTAGTGCCCTGGAACTATGGGGACTTTAACCCTTATCCAATAGGAGGGTTACCCACAATGACTTGACATGACTTGTTTATATTATAGAACTTCCTGATAGGAACATCGGGGCATGACATAACTCAAGTACATCCCGGAATAAACATCGGGTTACAATATAAAAGAAATATAAGTGAAATACATTCCGACGTTACATATACATCAACAAAGAATTGGTATATTTGAGGTTGTAAACCTACAAACAAACTACCATAAATGGTAAAGGTTCATAAAATCTCAAACCAAGGTTTATGGTCCCTACAAAGTGATTCAAAAAGTTGGAGAAGTGGCCTATGAATTGGAGCTTCCCATAGGAAGTAGAATTCATAATGTATTTCATGTTTCATGTCTAAATAAATTTATAGATCATTATGTTTTAGTTTTAAATAAATTACCTCCTTTGGATGATGAAGCACAACTTGTTCCCAATCTAGACAAAATATTGAAAACAAGGGAAAGAAGGTTAAGGAGAAGAACAATAAAAGAATACTTGTTACAATGGAAGGATTTGTCTAGTGAGGAAGCCACTTGGGAATATGGAAAAATTTTGCATCATCCAAACTTAGCATTTCTTGAGGAAAATCAATATTGGGTAGGGAGGACTGTCATTTCCCCATCCCAATGAGACTACTAGTTAGCAATGCTTCAACCGCCTACTAGTTCCCTAAGTCAGGGAGGAGGCATTAAATCTTGCAATAAGGGAGATATGAGACCAAAAAGAACCTTAGTTTGTCATTTACACATTAAATTGGTCCATACAAATAATAAATATGGATAAAATAAAGTGGCATTGCTTCATGAAGACATCTAGAGGTTCATGGAGACCTCGGGTGGCTAGATTCTTCCTTACACATGTCATGACTTAACCCCAAATTTGAAATTATGAGTAATGGAACGTTCTTGGAAGGTGAAGAGGTTTCAAGTAATATTTCATGAGACCAAGGATTCAAATAGGTGAAGAGGAGTAACTCCCCATGGAAGAGGAAGAGACTAGAAAGAAACTTGGTTCCACTTGGAGAGAGATTCCCTGTGCTTTATGATAACAATGATGGAAGAATCTATGACAAATCAAACCTGATTGAAGACCTATGACAATATGAAATTTCAGGGATAAAAATAGCCTCCAATATGGCACACTTGGGTTTTGGTAGCATCAATTCTAATTTGGAGGAAGATGAAGGGATGAGAAGAAGGACAAGTGTCATGGGGATTGCTAAACATCAAGGATGAGTTGGAGGAAGCCTATGGGATGGAATTAAAAATTGGAGGACGTTAGGATGGTTATAAAAATATGTCATGAGATATGAGAATATATTTTTATCATTTGATAATTTTCCTTTGGAATTTTGGAAAGCACTAGCTTATTTGTTGCATAGTGAGTGCTCACTTGCCTTGCCAGTGAGCCAATTTCAAGAGAGTTCGATTCCCATACAAATTGGTCATTGGAGAGGCCACCCTAACCTATAATTTGGACATTAATGGAGTTTTTTTAATGCAAACATGAGTATTCTACAGTTCGTGACCCATCTCTCCTCCCATTCTCTCAATCCCTACTTCATTATTCCCATGTCTCTCTATGATGGTGTACTTGTGTGAATGGTGGTTGCGCCTTGTTGATTCTAGTTGATGCAAAAGCATCAGTGAATTATTTATGGATCAGTAATATATCTCTCATATTCTATGTAAGTCAAAATTATCAGAAATTCATATGCAAAAATGTCCACATTTCCAAGATATGGTGTGACTAGTTTCCATGTGTTGGTTTCCCATTTCAATGGAGTTGTATATCTTATTCGTGTTGAGGATTTTCTATGATGTTATATGATGTTGGTGAGATATTGATATGTTTTTAATGGTATACTTTCCTTATTCTCTATTCCGAACCATTACATATACAATTTATGAGTCAAATTTAAGTTATTATATGTCATTTCCCTTAAGCAAATATCACTAAATATATGAATTTGAATATGAATATTTCGGCTCACACCCTAGGGGGAATTGCACCACAATTTACTAGTAATTTTACATTTTTTTCCAATGAACCTGAATCAAGTTGAATATTTCTATAACCGGTTCTAAAGTGATCAGAGAGTCCATTGAGTGGTCCTAAGACTCACCATATCGGTCTCTACCAAATTCAATACACTCTTGTGCAATTCGAAACCCCTGGAGTCAAGACTAGCAAATACAAATTTTCCCCAAATTCTTCCTTTGTTTGGAATTTTAAAATTGGGTCATTACAAAATATCAGGATTTCATTCCCTACTTCAATTTTAACCAAAACATGTTCAAAGGTGTTTAAAATTATGTATTCGACCAAGAAGAAACTGTGCAAATTTGTTAAATACTCTTGCGTAAGGGAAATAAATATTACAAAATTTTATATAGTTAAACTCAAATAACCAAACTATTTTGTTATCTTGGATACCTAATTGAAATTTCAGAAGTATTGGTATTTTCCAATCACAAATAAATGCATTTCCAAGTTTCCCAAAGAACCCTCTTTCACCTAGCATGCATCTTGTTCACACAAAAACACACTATCCATTTACACAGAAAAAACTAAATGAACTCTAGAGATGGAGTCAATACCTTCGGCAAACAAAAATATCTATTATCACCATCCACACTCAATTATATCTATTATCTATTCAGAAATTATATTCCTAATTAAACTCCAACCAACTTCCAACGACTAATTCTCTTTCATTTGGAGATTTAATTCAAAACTCCTAATTTATTATCACTAGTCTAAATAACTAGAAATTTAGTTAAGGGATCCCACTCCCTTTAGTAAAAATTGATATTCTTTACTTCCACAAAGTCTCTTTTTTTAGTTTCCCGCCAAGTTGTCTTGATGCCCTTGCATCAGCCTCCCATGGAACAAAATATTATGAGCCCATACTCATCGAACTTTTCACAACACTCTCACTTTCAAAAAACTTACAACATACATCCCAATAGAGATTTCTACACGATGATTTTTCCATTGGATTAAATACTCAAAATACTTTCTAATCCTTTCTCCTTTCATAATCTTTTTGTCCAAAATCTCTTAAACTTATAAATATTCTGCAACTGGAAAGAGTTTCAAACCCTAAACTGCTTCATTATTAAATTCGTTTTCAGATTTTTGAGCAAGATTCTTCAATTCTGTATCTTTGTGCTAAAAATATATTTCTCAATTTCTTCCCCTGTACATAAGTCAAGTATAATAAAATGAACTATTTTTGGATTAATTGGTGATAACATCGTTCTTCCATCATTTCTTGCTTGTTATTTTCAATTGGTTTTGAATAGTCTTCATCCAAGAGCTTTTCATCCACCTTTGTACCATGTCTTGAACCAAGCTACTGTTCATTTATAAAAAAAATATTCTTTCATGACAACTTTAGTTGTAGCTAACACTGGGTTCTCTATACTTCTCATTAAAACCCACTCATCGAACAAATCATTAGTCATCATACTTCCAAAAGAATTTGACTAAGATTGTTTCTATGGAAATGATTCACTTACCTCCAACATTTTATCAATTGACTTATAATCCATTATCTAAAAACTTAGGAAATCCTTATCATTCATTATCGATGCTTGAGTTCCAATATCAATTATTTCAGTCTTTGATAGTATAAGTATGTGATTCACTTAACCCATCTTAAAAGCATAAGTGTTTCTCTTCCTATCATGAAATGCCTTCCTATCATACTACCAATGCCTTCCCAATAATAAATTATAGACAACTAAGGGTATCACATCACACAACAATTCATCCTCATAGCCACCAATTTGAAACTTCACTCTACACTATTCACTTACCAAGATTTGATGATCTTTATGCAACCAAGATACTTTGTATGGTGTTGGATGCACCATCTTTTCCAAACCCAATTTTTCTACCATTTCTACAGAAATTAGATTGTTCGTACTCCCACTATCAATTACAACTTTACATAACTTACCTTTTTCTTTACAATTTGTCCTAAACAGTGCTCTCCTCTGCACTAATTCATTCATCTCTTTTGTCGGTTTCAACAAGGTTTTATTTAGCAACAAAGCTTCACCTGTCTCAGGTAAATCCTATGTTATAGGTGTCTTCATTTTTTCTTTTTCACCTTGAACAATATGAGTACTCCTTTTCCCTAGAGTATCACGCACTGGGAATTCCCATGACTTATACCCTAATTTTCCACAAGTATAACATTTAACCTGATAAGTTCTTCCTCGTAAGAAATATCCTCTTCCTAGTGTGTCATATTCTCTTGGTGAATTATCTTGCTGATACTTTTTATCAACTTATTCCTTCTAAAATGGATACTTTCCAAGCTCATGTCTTTCTCGCTTTCCCTTTTCCTAAATTTTTCCTCATACTCAGATTCTCTTCCACTTTCAAAGTACATTGGTATTCCTCCTCAACTATACTTAGAGATAAAATATTTACCTTATACTTATACTGTATATCAAGCCTATGTCCATTGATATACCTAGCATTATTTTCTCGACTATCTTCAACATAACATTCCCTAATGTTCACCTTGTAGAACTCATCAATATAATCTCTAACAATTAGCAATATATGTCTTAAATTTTGCATCTTCCTATACAAATACAGTTGATAATATTTTGGAAGAAACTTTCCCCTAAGATTTTCCACCATCATGTCCCAGCTTTTGATTGGTTGTTTTCCCTTCTTCCTTCTTTCAGATTCCATACCATCCCACCATAAACTTGCATGACATTTTATTTTTTTCATGGAAAATTTCACCTTATTATTCTCTAGAACTTCTACATAGTCAAAATTCTTGTTCGCGACATTTATCCAATCCACCATATCTTCAAGGTTTTAGCTCCCACTATAAGTTTCCACCTCTGCCTTTGATGTTGAACTAACTCCCATTACTAATTTCAGTAACTTGATACTGAGGTCTATTTTTTGTTCCTCTATTGTTGAAGTCTCTTGCACTGGTTCACTAAAATCACCTAATTTAGGATCCCTTTGTCTAGTGGCTCTCATGGCTTCCATTTCTACACGTAGATTTTGTAACTCCTCCATTATATCTGCATTTGCATCTAGTATATCTCAACCTCTACCATGAATTCTTTTGCCACCAATACTAAGTTCCATTTCAAATAAATTTCTCACACAAATTCCCAATGAAATTATCCTTCTCTTAACCTTTATATGTGATTTCAAAATTATAACAACCAAACAAACTTCAAAAGAGAATACCCTCAACCTCTCTCTCGACCTCTAATGTCAACTCCAAACAATTTATTTGGTTGTGCTATGATACCAAAATTGGTGAAAGCTTTGAGATTAACACACACTAACCCCAATTTCTAGACATTAGTCAAATATTCAGCTCAACAACTATCAATTTACTTCTCTAGTAATGACTGGTAAGATGTTCACAACTTCAACCAACCGTGGAAAAATAAGACAATTTCAAATCAAAGAAGAATTTAGCAGAATTATAGGAATACACAAATCCTATAGTGGGGAATAAAAGGAAACACATAGGTACTCTATTTTTTGGTTTCCCGCCTGTAACCTTCGAAATGTATTCCTCCTCTCCCTCACTTGAATCATAGGAAAGATAATGAGTGTAAGGTTGGACAGGTTTCCAATATTTCTCTTCTTCGAAAACAAAATAGTCAATCCACATGAAACAATTATATTCCATTCAAAAGATTCATTTCAAGCAGAAAGAGAATGTTACCAAAATAACACGATTTCATTCCCTACTTAACCTTTAACCAACATACATTCACAAGTGTTTAAACTTATGTATTCAACCAAGAAGAAACTCTACGAATTTGTTCAATACTCTTACATAAGGGAAATAAATCTTACAAAATTTTATATAGCCAAACTCAAACAACCACTACATTTTGTTATCTTGGATACCAAATTGAACTTATAGAAGTTTCAGAAATTTCCAATCACACAGAAATGCATTTCCAAGTTTCCCAAAGAACCTTGTTTCACCCAATACACATCTTATTCACACAAAAATGCACTATCCATTTACATAGAGAAAAGTAAATAAACTCTGGAGATGTAGTCAGAATCTTTAGCAAACAAAAATCTATATTATCACCATCCACACTTAATCTAACTATTACAAATAAATTATTTTCAAATATATACAATGGATATTTTGCTCAAATGTTCCTTAAAGAAAGGAAGCAAGATCTATATTTAGAAATTATACTCTTACTTCCTACTCTTGGTCTCCTAAGTGTTCATCTGCCCTAACACTCGGGTGCTTTTCTTTGGTGCCTAGTATTCATCCCATGGTCTTTGAGCTAACGCTCAGGCAATTTTCTTTGCCACTTGGTCTTCAACCACATGTTTTATGAGATAAGCCTTTTGTTGATCGAGCTCTTATTCTCATCCCTTTCTCACTAAATGTTACAACTCTCAAGAGATTATATTTCATCTCATGGCCCATAGAAGATGGAGCTAACGAAATATGCTTTCGTGTCTTTAACATATCATCTATGATATAGATTTTCTCTCAATATCCTTTTATTTGTGATTTTCATAAAGCGAGGAGATCAATGTGCTTACATTAGGGCAGATAAGCACAATAATTTTTTAACTTATAGAATTGTGTGGATGTTTGCAAGGGTGAAACAGTCCACTACTATGGATTGAACCCAAGTACGTAGATGGATTCAATGCCATTCTAGTTTTCTCCCATTACAGGTACATTTGATGGGGCTCCAAATTAATGTAATCCTAGTTTTTATGTGAGTATTACTTTATATGTTGATATGGGTTCTGAAGGGAGTTGCATTTCATGTTGGATGTTTTCAATCTATTTTCGTTGTGTTGACTATATATATGTTAGGTAACTATAGAATGAGGGGAGAAGCATCATCTTCTTTCATATAAAGTCCCCCCATAAGAGGGATTCATATCTAACATTTATCACTTCTGTAGTGGCATACCTTGTCATCCCAAGTAATCCATTGCAATCGATTCTCTTGTCTCATGGGAAGGAAACACCATCAACATGTTCCAAGAGATGATAATGGTAATGGTTCAAAATACAAACATGATTTGCAACATCCAATTGTTTTCAAGATCTTGTATTTTTTGCTAGAAATGCAAAGAGATTGGAGGTTAATATATTTGTTATGGGTTATAATTTCGGGACTATATTTTATATTGTATGTATGTTTCATCATTTCTTTTTTGCATACTGATTGAAATTATTCTTCTAATTGGATGATTGATTTCTCTATAAATTACATAGGAAATAGATCTATGCTAAGAAGTTAGTGCTATAGCTTAGAAGATCTACATCCTTTCTATCTGTTATTTGTTAATGTTATTGTATAAGTCAATATTATTTTAGGTTTTATTTCCTTGATCAACTCTAACATTTTATCATACCTCACAAATGGACAAATTTAATGAAAAAACCTAACTGAAAGCTAGTTGTTGGACAATGGCAAAGGGAATATGCCATTCTAACAAAGTAGATGTGTGCAAATGTTTGCATTCTTAGAATATTTGTGTAGAATACCATATAACTATTATATGCTTGAAATGTTCTTGATATGTTTCATAGATCACATGAACTTAAGAGTATCTATGTTTCATAGATCACATATAGTGCACTTAAGAGTATGTATGTGTTTGTTGTATACAAATTTAGTCCTAATGAATTTTGAAAAGATTAGTGTTTAAGGATACTTACAATATTTAACAAACAAAAATGTAAAGAGCAGGTTACAAAACTTAAGAAAATAATTAGTTGTATTAAATAGCTAATAAAAGCTTAAATAAAGTATGGCCAACCATAAAAAAGTTAAATACCCTAAACATTATGACATTTTAATGAGAATGTACATCTTCAAAAATATTTCATTCAATACTTTGGTATATAGAATATTTTTGGTCAGTGTAAAATTGTTTAAGTAGATTAGCCAATACTTTAAGAAGAAGAAATAATCCCATACTTTAAATAAATTTCGCTGGGTAGATATTTCATAATTTGTAATTTAATGAACAAAATCCAACGTGAATGTAAAATATATACTTAAATTAAATGATCTAAAAATAACTAAAAGAAATAAAAAATTCTTAATTATTATTTTTTAATTAGAAAAATTCATAATACACATATGAGTAATGCCAATAAAAAATATTAAAACAAAACATTAACAAAATAAAATAAAAATAAATTTAACCATCAATATTAAAAAAACTATAAATCCATGTGTAACAATCATATATTTTTATGTTGTGTTCCACTCTCATTTTGGTCACCATCAAATATAAATTTATCAATGTTTTAGTTTAATGATTCATTTTGGTCAATATTAAATATAAATCCATCAATGTTTTAATTCAATGATAAAGTGGATAAAATTTTAAGTTGTCCAACGTCAATAGAGGAATGGAAACAAAATATCCCTCCTTATTGTACCATATAATCTTCTCAGAGTCCACAAATCATTATTCCATTTATATTTGAATATAATAAATTGAAAAATTCATGATGAAATCTTCTCAAAAGCCGATGTTTAAGTTTAATGATTCATTTTGGTCACTATTAAATATAAATCCATCAATGTTTTAATTCAATGATAAAGTGGATAAAATTTTAAGTTGTCTAACGTCAATACAGGAATGGAAACAAAAATATCCCTCCTTATTGTACCATATAATCTTCTCAAAGTCCACAAATCATTATTCCATTTATATTTGAATATAATAAATTGAAAAATTCATAATGAAATCTTCTCAAAAGCCATTTAAATTTGAATGAATTTAATTATAAAATGTTAATTTGACAATTTAACAAAAAAATTATGATATATATAGGTAATATATAATATGTGAGAATTTATCTACGAGAGTATATTTTACTTGTTAACGTTATATCAATTGAGAAAGTTCTCATAAAATGTTAATTTTATAAATTTAAAAAAAATGATATAAAAGTGATATATAATGTGTGAGTTTATCTAAATTACAAGATTATATTTTTTATTTTTCCTCTTGTAAAGAAAAGAAGATACCTTGCGCTATTTAACCTTCAAAAGAATAAAGTTTCAAAAACTAAAATATCAAATTTATAGATGTCACAATTCTAAAGACTTCTTAAATAGAAAGTCTAATACAATTAACATTGCTTAAACATTTTTCAAGAAATTTTTATTAAAAAATAGATGATCCCATGTGTCCCAAGAAAAATTCAATCACTCTATAATGACAATCTTAACCTCTCTACAACATGAAAATTATCATCTTTAAAGCCTAATAGAGAAAATCATCCTTTAAAGGTAAGCCCTTGTCAATCAATAACAAAAACATTCTTAATCTAAAAGGGTAACCCCTTGTCAATCAATAACAAAAAACATTCTTAATTTAAAAGAATGTATGAAGGTCAAAACTATTATGAAGTGATTCATCTACTTTTCTTTTGCATTTTAAAGATGCAAACATTTATTCAATTTGCCAAGAAAAGATTATTATGTAGAAATTTTGTACAAATGCTTAGTTTTATAAGTTGAAATAGGCTTCCCATATCTCCAAACACAATTTTATCATATGGATTTTAATGTCATCTAAATCTTAACTTATAAAATTCTTTCAAGTTAATCTCTAAAAGAAAATCATATAAACTTATATGAATTTTCTAGATTTAAAATCAAAATCATTTCAATATATTTGTCATGTCCCCATTCAAATAAGACTACTTTTAAATAATGTTTCACCAACCTACTTACTAGTTCCCTAGGTGGAGATGGAGACATAAATTTTGTAATAAAGGGGCTATAGGACCCAAAAGGAATTTATTTTACCATATTCACATTTCAATGGGTCACATCAATAATACATGATAAGAAAATAAGGTGGCATTGGTTCATGAAGACACTTGGAATCTTGTGGAGCCTTTGGGTGACTAGATTCCCCACACACTTGACATGACCTTTGTCCAAATTCGAACCCAAGGGGAATGCAATGTTATTTCTAGAGGTTGATGTGTTGTCACATAGCCTAGAATGAGCCCAGGAATTCGAATTAGGGGAGGAGAGTAACTCCTATGGAAGAGGAAGAGACTAAGAAGACATTGTGTGCCACTTGGAAGGAGATTCCATGCACTCTATGACTACCAATGATGAAAGATTCTATGGCAAATATGACAATTTCAGACCTGATTGTACACCTATGACAAATATGACATGACAGGGCTAAAAATAGCCACAAAGAGGGCGTATTTGGGAGTTAAGGCATTCATTCGAATTTGGAGAAAGAATTGGAGCATGAAGGAGACAAGTGTCATATGAGTTACTAAACCACTAAGATAAGTTGGAGGAAGCCTATGGAGGGAAATTCGACCTTGTGAGGCCTCATGAAGTTAATAAAAGGATGTCTCGAGGAAGGAGAATGACTTTTAACCATTTGTTAATTGGCCTTTGGCATTTTGGAGAGCTTTTGCTTTTCCATTGCACGATGAGTGTTCATTAGGGGAGTTTTGACGTAAAAAATGGGCCTCAAAACAAAAATTGTACCATTAAAATTCACTTTATAAGAACCAACAAGACTCAAGATGATGATGTCAACCATAAGGGTAAAATTTGTAAAAACAAAATGGAGGAAAAAAAAAAAACCTAAAGTTTTTTCTTCTCGTAATTTTGACAAATCTCCTTATGGATTCACCCAAATTTTGATTTTGGGGACTCGTTGGATGAAGAATTTAATTCCACATCGAACCCATACCCAAGCTGCATACTTATGAGGTACCCAAGGCAGCCAAAAATGAAAATTTCAATAAAAAAAATGTATTTTTTAATACGTTTTTTTTATTGAAATTTTCATTTTTGGGTGCCTTGGGTACCTCAAAAGTATGTAGCGTGGGTATGGGTTGGATGCATAATTAAATTCCGCATCCAATGAATCCCCAAACTCAATATTAAAATACAATTTTTTTTTGAAATTTCCATTTTTGGGTGCCTTGGGTACCTTAGAAGTATGCAGCGTAGGTATGGGTTGGATGCAGAGTTAAATTCTGCATCCAATGAGTCCCCAAACTCGAAATTTGGGTGAACCGATAAGGAGATATGTCAAAAATACAATAAGAAAAAGTAGTTTTTAATTTTCCCCTCCAAAATTTAGAACTTTTATTTTATTATTTCCTTTACAAGACCCATTTTAGACCTCAAAAATCCTCTAGTGCACTCTCCCTGCTTGTGAACCAATTTCGAGGGAGTTGGATTCATTTCCAAGTTGGTTGATGGAGAGTCCATGCAGACCTCTCATTGGATCTAGAAATAAAGGTGCTTTAGTTGCAGCTTGAATGTTCATACAGTTCGAGTTATCTCTTATCTCCCTCTTCTCTCATTCCTTCTTCTCCATTCCCCCATATGTTTATGTTGATTACGCACTTGTTGGAGTGGTGCTTGCACTTTGTTGAGTATATTTTATGCCCAAGATTGGGTATATTATGTATGACTATGTGCTCTTATGTTCATATTCTTTGTGATTCGAAATATTAGAAATCTATGTGTAAAAAGCTTGCATTCTCGTGCTTGTGAGCCACTAGTTTTAATGAAATTGGCTTCGAGCTTCAAATAGTTTATATCATATTTGTAAGAGAGTTTTCTCTAAGTTGGATGGTGTTGGGATAGTAGTTTGTATGCCTTAGAGGGCCATTATATTTTATGTTACCATATGGACCATTTATTCTACAATTCATGTGTCCAATTTAAACTAGTAATGCAATTTCCCCATAAGCAAACTCCCTGAAAGCTATAATAGATCGATATGATGCGCCTCATAACAAGTTTGCAGAGCTTAATAACCACGAATAATGAATTCCATTGATGTATGATATATATCTCCATACTCTTTTATGAAAGTTTGGAGGCTCGTACTTGAGTTGGAGAGCCAAATTGGCCTCCACCCCTGAGGGGAATTTAACCACAATTTCCTAGGAAAATTGCCCCTTTTCTCCTTAGCCCAAAACCAAGTTTCAAAATCCTAAACTCAAATAAAAGTGCTCATAGATCATATTGGTATATTATAAGACTCACCATACCCTTTCTTTTCAAATTCGAGACCATTTGGAGTCAGTTGGAACCTCCTACAGTCATGACCAGTAAAGCTCGAAATTGGCCAAATTTGTGCAAAGTTGAATAACATGTAAAAGTAAGTTTCTGATTCAACCATAGAGTGTATGAGGTCTGTTTGGATGTTTTAAATCCCATAGGGTCCTTCCATAATAAATTTGGAAAGGTTCGGTGGTGTTTGGGACCAAACCAAGAAAGACCAGTTTACTACTTTTTCTTAGTTTTGAAATTAGACAAAGTATTGAAAGAGGAGGTTTGTGAACTATTAGTAAAAATTCCTCATCCACACCATAATAAGAAGTCACATATATCTATTTTTCAAGCCTATCAGAACCTAATATCACTTCCCTTAAGCTTCCCCAGTTGTCTCATAACTATGGAGTCAGTATGAAATCCATTATCAATGAGGGTGTTGAGAAAGAATGCATTCAATGTCAAAGTTTTGAAGCCTTATTGAAATATCTTGGATAGTGTACCCAACTTCCCCAAAAAAGATACATTACAATATCTAACCTAATAATAAGTAAACATTAATAATAATCTTGCTTTCTCTTCGTACTTTAACAAAAGTTTCATCAAACTTTCTAAGAAAACAAAATTTCAAAAATATACTCATCATTGACACTTGGCAAAAGGACCTTCAAACTTTTCATAAAATAGTCATATAAATACATATTGCTAAGGCAATTCATTTACTAGAGGAATTCATAGCCTTTGAATCTACAGAGCACAACAGCCTAGGCTCCATAGAAAAATATCTTAATCAACAATCTTCTTGAAAGAGGCAGAGAAATAACAAGGGCTCTCTTCATCTGCCCTCCTGATATTATCATCCAAAAGAGGAACTACAATGGCCTGGATGAATGCAATAATTGGAGGATATACCAAAACGAAACAATATAAGCGAGCATGGGTGATGGAGCTATGACATTTCAGTATCTGTTCTACTGATGCGTTGCGTGAACTCTATGGATGTTGGAGGTCATTCAAATGGTCATGGATAATCATGATCTTCAACCTAAAAACCAAGTTTGGTGACTATGTGCGTAAAATGTCAAAATTTGATCCATGAGAAAGGGTGGAATATCAACCTATTATTGATAGTTTATCAGCTTGTTACATTTAGATTTTAATTAACATATATTTATTTTTGAAGGTGTAGTTTTTTTTTCGACCTTCAGTTTATCATTTATAGCATTTCAATTTTAACAATCATAGATCTATTTTTCTACCTTAAGTTTTTACATGTCTCCATAAATTTACGTCTCTATAAATTTAAAATAATACCCATAAATGTTAAGATAAATGTTAAGATAGATATATAATAGTTTTAAAATTTTATTTTATAGAATGACAAAATAAAATTAATTATTTTTTCTTTATTTTGGTTTTAATCTTTTTATTTTATAAATTATCATGATTTTTTTTAATTACTTTCTCATTTTTTTGAGGTAAACAATGTGTGAAGTTTAATGAATCTGGAACAACATTGGATTGTGGAGAATATCACTGGAACATTGGATTGTTGAGAATATCACTGAAGGTTTGAACACTGAGCAGGAAATATTTAGCGTTTAGCGCCACACTAGGTGGAATAGGTTTGAAACTAGCGGAAACTATTTAGCGTTTAGCGCCACACAAGGTGGAATAGGTTTGAAACTAGAGGTCGATATGGTGGTAGGGGACCAGGGATGATGGAAGAAGTTAATGCTGCCCATATCGAGGTAGTAACTTTTGACGGAGTGTAGATGACAAACGGAGAGTAGACGGAGCGAAGGAGGTTAGGGTTACCGGAGATTGACCAAATTCCATTCGCCGGAAGGTCGAATTCGTAGTATACTCCGAGATTTTTTTTAGTTACACGCAAATTTAGCCAATTCTTTTCTTTTAAATAGAAACTTATCCGCTTGTTAAGTCACTCCACCATTATTCGCTAGTGAATGCACGAGCAATAAATGCAACACTACGGCGCTATTCACGACTTATTTATTGCCGAATGGAATGCAAGAATATGGAGCTCACGAAGTATTATTGTGCAACAAGTATTTAACCCTGTCTTGCATTGCCATCATTGAAGTAGTTTTCTATTGATTGCAAAACTGTTGAGAATCCATCAATTCGTGAATCTCTCTTTTTTCTTGCGAGTCTCGTTTATGGCCAATCCCAGAGGGTTGCTCGCTATCTGTTTATTTCTCGCAGCGCTGCATCACGGCATTGACGGGATATCTGAACACCATATTCTAGTACATAACACTAATTGGCCGGAGAAGGGTTCAGAATTGAAGGGGATTCCTGCGAACGTTGGCAAAGGCCTTGTGCTGACGGTAGCTAAGGACAGAGGTCAAGGCGATTTCACTACGGTTCAAGAAGCCATTAATGCAGTTCGACTTAATAACAAGAACCCCGTCGAGATTACTCTCAAACCAGGCATTTATAGGTCAGTAAATAATAAACCCAAGCTTATTTGGAGATGAGTTTCATAAGAGAAAACAGCTCAAACCATATCGTAGATTTGAGCAGAATCGTCTGGGTTGAATTCGGAATTTTCTTAGAAGCATCAGAATCAGGTTTACTTGGTGTATGGACCAGAAACTGAAGTTTTCGTCCCTTATTTAATGTAATCATGCGTAGGGAGAAGGTGACGATACCTGCAGAGAAGCCATTCATAACTCTGAGTGGCTTGGACACCGAGAACACTGTCATCACTTGGAATGATTACGCGAAATTGTGCAAAGGCACATATTACTCTGCAACTGTCTCTGTTTATGCCTCAGATTTCACAGCCAGAAATATCACAATCCAGGTAAGGTATTTGGCTGTTCATATTATACTTGAAAATCAATGAGATGAGTTTACTTAAAGAATGGAGATTTGCAGAATTCATATGGTCCCGGTAATCTTAGCCGGGACGATCAAGCTGTAGCGGTGAGGATTTCGGGAGATCGTTGTGCGTTTTACGATTGCAGATTTTTGGGGTATCAGGACACCGTGTTAGATGAAAGTGGTAAGCATTACTTTCGAAACTGTTTCATTGAAGGTGCCGTCGATGTCATATGCGGCAATGGAAAATCTATGTATGAGGTAAAACCTAATCCAAATACAAATCATGATCTGTGCTGTGCTTTCTTTGTTTTCTGTTTCAGATTTGGTAAATAACTCAGTTTTTCGGGTTGTTGAATTTTGCAGAACTGCGAACTACGTGCCATCCCCTTAGATAATGGCGCATTCACAGCTCAGAGGAGATCCTCTCCATCTGAAGACTCGGGCTTTGTCTTTCTGAAATGCAAGTTGACAGGCAAGGGATTAATGTCTCTGGGCAGGGCATGGGGTGCTCACTCTACAGTGTTGTATGCTAACACTTACATGGATAACATAATCTTCCCAGAAGGTTGGGATAATTGGAATGATCCCGCCAGACAAAAGTAAGCCACTGTTATGCGATCTGTGCAGTACCAGCCATAAACAGACAATTAAAATCCGTTATGGCATTCTAATATCATTGCGTTTCATCATCTATTCGTGTACAGGACTGTGTTTGTTGGCCAGTACCAATGTGACGGGCCAGGAGCAGCAGAAGGCAAAAGAGTTCCATGGTCACATTCGTTCACTAATGAGGCGCAGGTCGCACAGTATTTGAGCCTGAGTTATATTGATGGGGATAAGTGGATCGGATAGATGCCCTCGAATTTTCTGCACAGAGCTACAACAAATAGCTACCATTTTGAGTTTTTTCTCAACGAGGCGAAGTTTTCAAATAACTGAATTTTGATATTGCGGCGCGTTTGGCGGTGCATACGGTATGGAAAGCTTCTTTATCGTAACTCAATTTTCTGACAAGGACACACGTTGTTCAGTTTTCGCTTTAGATAGATTGACTAAATCCATTATTGTGGGATTGGGAACGAAGAGAAATTGAGAGACTACGGGAAAATAATTGGTTCACTATCCATATCACTAATTTGAACATATACCAGCAACTAGCAATTGCGCCAAACAGGTGCAATAATACGTTCAATTGCCCAAAACAGGTGCAATAATACGTTGAGTGCAATAATAAATCAAAATAAATTTGATTTAATTTTGGCTAGAATTATAAATTTTATATATTTTTAATTGAACATTGATTTCGTAAAAAAACAATCTATTTATTTATCAAGCTTGTCATTATAGTAAATTTTATTAGCAATTGCTCTAGAAAGATGCAATAATAAGTAGAGTGCAAAAATAAATTAAAATAAAATTGATTTGATTCTTGCTAAAACTATAAATCCTGTATATCTCTAATCTCATTGATTTTTTAAGGAAATGAGTCTATCTATCTATCAAGCTTGTCATTGTCGTAAACTTTAGATAAGTGATCTACCCAAGATTTTGATTGAACGTTTCTATCAAACTTAGAGGCATTCTTATTGTCTTTTAGGGAGAAATGAGTTTCGTTTTACTTGTACTCTATCATTGTTGTTTTTACATATATTAACATAATCATCATTCTTCCCTAATAGAAAAAATATATTATGTTGAAAGAGGGGTATATGATTCTTGTGGGTTAATATTATAAACAACATAATGCACTATAATAAAGGTAGAAATGTCACTCTCTTAGTTGTTGCTATAAACATTTAGGTCTACTTTTAAAATTTAGCAAATGTCAGTTAATCCTTAATTTAAATATATAATTTTTGGAACATACTTGAATTTGTCATTGAAAAGAATCAATTTGACGATGTATCATAGTCCTTAATACATAGTTGAGATTTTTTGCATATTGGAGTAAAATATCTTACAATGGAAATACATAGTCCTTAATACATAGTTGATATTTTTTGCATATTGGAGTAAAATATCTTACAATGGACAAGAGCATCCATGTCTAGGTGGTAAGAACAATGTATTTAATGAGGTGACCAACCTGGAAAATGTGTGGTGATATTATAATTCGAGAGGTTGAAAAAGGGAAATATACAAGTCTTGTTACTGATAAATTACTAGTCCTAGACCCTCTTCAAAATTGCTAAAGCAATGGGCCATCATTGATTCATTTTTTAGAGAGAATTGCTTCACTTGGCATGTATTTGGATGTCAATAATGATAAGTATACCATTCCTCATATGTAAAGCAGTAACAATAGAGGGTGAAAAGATAAATTCCACTATAAAGTGATTAAAACCTTGTAGTAGATCGAACCCTCTCATCCATGGATTGGGTAGTGTTGCACCAACAAAAACTACCTTGAACTTGCAAGCAAGCCCTTTATGGAATATTATTTCTTCATGTCGATCGATTTGATCTATTTAATACCCATACAATTTTATAGCTACATTCGCTCATTTGTTTTGGTAGCTCCATTGACCTTTCCTATGTGTAGGCATTGGGTTTCTTGACTAAAAATAACCTACCTTACAAGTAACACCCCTCCCCCAATACCTATATCCCTATTTCAATTAAACAATACTTACACCATTTTTAATATGAAACAACATTCCATTTTTCACAATTTAAAAGTACATACATGAATGAATATGATAGGGTATTGGTCAACAAATAAAATTTCCATGACAAAGGTAGGAAACAAAGGCATTGAAAACAACTAAACACAAATCAAGAATTAAACACCTTAATGGTTGATGTCACTTGGCTTATGTTTCTACGTTTATTTTTTATTCAAATCTTTTGGCCTTTACAATGATAGATTTTTCATTCTCCTATCACATATAGTAAAAGTGCTTTAAAAAAATTGTTTTCCATCAAACTAAGGTAAGATGGAAAATTTCAAAAGATGACATAAGTAAATTATATAAAATAAATGAAATCAATGCAAAATTTGGAAATGGTATTATTGTATAATCAACATGTTTGAAAATAAAATATGTTTAATGATTTGTCAACATTCAATTATGCTCGAGTCAAATCACCCTAAAGGATTTTAATTAATCTTGCAGAATTAAATTGTTTTAATCTCAACTTGTTATTTCATTGTGCAAAATGTATAATGCTTGCACTTGTAAGCGTATTAATGAAATAATGTTAAAGAAATTGATCATAAACCAACAAGAAATGGCAATGGTTTAGCTTTTTATGTTTAAGGGGTTACTACAAAATTTTGTGTATTCCTACCCTTTTGTTGTACTAACAAGAAATGTCATTTGTCTCTTTAAGGGATTATTACAAAATGCATGTGTATTCATAATTCTTTGGAAATATTTGTTGACTTCTATAAACAAACTCAAATTCTTCCTCATCCTTGTGTCTATGAATATTGTTCTTTGTTACCTGTCTTCAATCTTTCTATTATTGGACCCTTATTTTCCATCTTTTAATTTTCCAACCTAAAAATTCCACCATCTTGTTCCCTAACTTTTAATTTTGTGTTCCAAGATTTTAATTTTGCAACCTCAAAACTTCTATGTCCTCATTTTTGTGTGAATCGAGCTTTTAATTTACCATCCCAAAAAATTTGACCTCCTTGTTCAGGTCCCCATTTTCATTTGTGAACGATTTGTATATTTATTACATTAGTTAAAAATGCAAGAGACCAGTGCTTCTCCCTTGCTCTTATTCAAGAGAAGGCTACTGTAACGACCCGTCGAGGCAGTTGGAATTTTTTTTAAAAGGCATTATCCTATCTCCATTACCCAACACAATTGTTATGACAATAAGTTTAATTACTAATCCATGTCATCTATGCAGTAAATCTTATGCCACATCATTGTATTGTCACTTAGCTTACCACTGTTAATGACATCTTAATTAATTATTAAACCTCATAAATAACCTTGAATGTCATTTTACAACAATATTCATTGTACATTATGAAACATGATATTATATTGTGTGGACATTATCCCATGCCACATGACCCCTTAAACATCTCCTTCAATTATATATGACAACTTATATTAATTACAATTTTTATTTTTGATCAAGTTACAACTTTTTTTTTTGTTGGCAAAGTGGTGGAACCCCCCAGCTAGTAGGGTTTCCATTGGCTAAATAACCACGAACCAGGGGCATCTAAGTCGTCAAAATCACCCGGGGATCGCACTCGTCCTAGACCACACCAACCCTTAACATGGTTGGATTTTTTTGTATCCAGCAGGATTAGAACTGACGACCTTTCAACTTAGGGGGTGTCTTAACCATACCCTACCACCAACTGTTCTACATCTCGTGGATTGATCAAATTACAACATTAATAATAAAATGTTTTTAATCAATAAATTTATTAAATTGACATAATACCTACATATAACTCAACATTAGCATGTTCTCTTTATATGTTAGTCTAACATAAATTATTAAAAAAATCAACATATCTTGCTTTGTACATTGAAAGATTTGTAAAAAGAAAAACAATTTACAAAACTAATAATATTAAAGTATTCCAAACTTGACTTATTCTAACTTAATATAGAATTTATATAATTATCCTAAAATTAATGTAGATTTTATTGCCTACTTTTTCACTAATCATTTACCAAATTAATGTATTTAATAAAATCACAACAATTTTTTTTAAACTTATACAATAAAACTATAAAATTATATTATTATTTTTAAACAATTTGTTTTAAATAAACATAAAGTTTTTATGAAAAAACTATGGACATAAAATCACATTCTTTTATTTGCTTAATATAAAATTAATTTGGATAAACAATATAATATTTTATGGAATTAACCATTTATATAAATATAGTTAATGTATTTTAAATTTAATCTATCCTGAATAATTAATGCTATCCTAAATAATTAATGTGATTTTTCATTAACCATTCATTTATTATTCTCGCTAAAAAGTATTTTTGTATATATAAGTAAGTACACTAAAAATAAGTTCTAGATTACAAATTCTTATACTATCGCTAAAAAATATTTGTGTATATATAAGTAACTACACTAAAACTAAGTTAGATTACATACTCTTATACTAAGAATGATTAAACCACATGCCTTATAAGGCGAATATATATGCAAATAATTATACATAAGATTGTCCATGAATATAAAAAAAAAAAAATCGTTACTAATAGTATAAAAATTCATTGGAATTTCCTACGTCATTTTGCCTTAAAGCTTATGTAGCATCCCTCAAATTTTAAATATAAAAAAAAATTCTATAACCATATATCTTCAGACACATTAATAAAAAATCCTAACTATTCCGCATTCCACATCGATGTTCCGCCTTCCGACTTTCTCCTTTCTGCCTTCTGCTGCGAACCTCGAAATTCGGAAACTTCATGAAATGACCATTTGGTCTTTCGGATTTTCGCCTTCCAACTTTCGCCTTTTCTCCTTCCATTGTGAACCTCGAAAGTCGAAAACTTCATGAAATAATCACTTGGTATTTCGGTTTTCCGTCTTTTTGCCTTCTGCCTTTCCGCCTTCTTCTACGGATCTCAGAAATCGGAAAAACATATTTTTGCCTTAACCTTTTTCCCATTTTCCGCCTCCCACCTTTCGCCTTCCGTAGGAGGACTCCTGGGTGCAGAAAACACCGAATTCCATTTACTTGGATTTTATACCTTCTGCGTCGTTGATTTCTTGTGACTTAAGTCTCGACTATTGATCTAATTCTTTATGGATTCCACAATGAATCCTTCATAAACAATATCAGTTGTTGATCTTCTTTGCGAATAAAATATCGACCGTAGATTTATTTGATGTGAAAATTGGACTTCTAAAACTTCAAGCTCCTTTAACTTAATTCTTGACTTTCCACTTCTGCATTCTACATCTGCCTTGTCAAAAATCAAAAATTTCTGTGAACCATCGATCTAGATGCAGATTAGATATGGACCATTGATCTTCTAATCTTTGTTGATCAACATTTAACTTTGCAGATTCAATGAGTTTCTAGTTGATTTGGGGGTTTAATTCACTATAAGTTAATTGGATCTGGAAACTATCTTAGTACTTGCAGTCATGCCTTGATTTCACCATCTGAACAGGATTCGATAACATTTAACCAACTACGCTAAGTTTCTTAAGAGATTTGTACAGTTTAATTACATTTTTTCTCTATGTTACAAAATAGTTTCAACCACCATATTGAATAACTCATATCTAAACTATAAACACGAATTATAGTTTCATTCGGCAACCTAAAATTGTAATGCAGAATTAAGGAAGAATTACATAATCAATACATATAGGAAATACACAGTAGGAACATCCGATACCGTGTAAAAACAGAGGCTTCAATCCATTAGATGTGGATTCATAAATTCTAAATCATTCAAGCATAACAACAGTGAGCTAACTGTGAATGGAACTAGATTCTACTTCAATATTTATTACATCTAGGATATACAAAACATGGATAATGGTATTCCAGAAATGCATAAATAGTACTTCTTAGAAATATAACTGCAATTTAATATTTCACATATACATCCTACTACATCTAAAATTACTCATAAGAAATAGAGTAGGAACCTGACACCATTGTTGGGAAAACAAAAGTGGAGAAGCTGCTCCTCCCAACCAACTCCGAGAGAAACCAAATTACTTGCTTCAGAACCCGTGAGCCTATTCGTTGAACCACAAGAGAAAAATATCTTAATGCGCCCTCTCTTGCATTACACAGGTGTTAACCCCCGCCCAATGCTAGCCTCCTGTTGCTCATGGACATACTATTAAATAGTATTTTTCCTACGACTTGGTCATTTATGAGCCTCCTCTTCAACAACTCAACTAGGAGTGCATACCTGATTTTTGGGGATGATGCCTACTGCATCTTGAGTTTTCACTCAGTGGTCTTTGCCACTTGTCATTTTCCTCTTGTGGGTCAACAAAAACTCTTTCAATAGCTATATGCACTTTTGTTCCCCTTCAACATATAAAGTTTAAATAAGGAATGTTTTATTACAAAATGTTTCATTCTTAACTTTCTTGTCAAAGAATAATAAAATAATAATCCAGGTATTTTCCAGCAATATAACAAATTATTAATTCAAGGGGTATTACATCTCATACATGAAATAAAAACAATAAAACGTCCATGGAAATCCTTTTCGTTGACTAGTTTTGGAAGGTTTGACTCACTGATGAAGCACACTTGGTAAGGGATGCCCACGGGCCACAATGAAAAGCACTAGAAACACACCCATTGGTTTGGGTTGCACATGCAGCTCTGTCAAGTATGGAAACTTTGGTTAAACCTCTATGATTTATGAGAGCTAGAGTAATTATTGTTCATAATTGTATAAATAGTTACTTAATAAACATGCAACAAGTTAATTTTAAGCAAGATTAGAGATATACATAAAAATAAAGTGTGGGACAAGAGATTTCAGGAAATATTGCAGGTTTTACATTCAAGTTCATGTTGTTTTTTATGGTCAAGTCATCTCATCCAAGGACTACATTCTTCATGGTTTACTCATCATCTCAGAGTTAACTATGAATACACTTATCAAGTTAAGTGGGTTGTGCTCCTTGTAGCCGCGTCCTTTTTCTCTTAGTGGAGAATCAAGCATTCTTAACATATATACTCTACCAGATCTAGGCAGTGTAATCTTCATGCGCGTGGTGAGAAAAAATTAATAAACACTATACATTTCGCATAATAAGCTAAGGTCTATGTGATTCTCTCCTAAGAATTCAAAGGTTGCGCTTTTCCAAAATATACATGCGACTACTCAAAATACATTTTGAAATTCATTTATTCACTGCACCATTCCCAAGGATAGATAAATGAAATTACAGATTTCATAAGGGAAGACCAATAATCAAACCATTTAAGTTTGACTTACAAATAGACTTTGGCCATGCCCTTCCACATAGCTCATGAATGATATGGAAGATACAAGCATTTTAAGGTCGGCATGCGCTAAATTTCTCTGCTCTCACAATGAGTGACCAAAGTATAATGAATAAAAGTTGGCACAGACCCTTGGGCCGTAACCTTACCTCGGTTGATCTCACGCTGAAGTTGATCAAAACATTTCTACGTATAATAAAAATTACAGAGAATATGGCTCTTCTCTATTCCCGAGCCCACGCGTGGGTAGGGATATTTAACAATCACATGTGATATAACTTGTTTACAATAAAATGGACATTTAAAAGAGGGCCATATGGAGTTGTGCCCTATCCAAGAGCCGCCATCTCCATTCTTAACATTTGATGACATGCTATAACCAGCATGTAAAGTACCAACACATGGCATTTATGAATAAGAAAAACGTCAAAGAGATAACGTATGGTATTTTTGGCAGGAAACCAATATGCACCCCGTAGTAGAGTGTTCAATGCACCTTCTGGGCAATAGGGCCAGATGGGGGATCACCATTGCACCATCCAATATTCCATACCCCATCATCAGGAGTCTGATCATTGCACCACCCAAAGGCATATGCATTCATGGCCATCATGGACAGGTTCCCATCACATGCATGAAGGGTTCGTACGTGACAACCTACACGTTCTATTCGTACGTGATATCCTATGGGTTCTATTCACCAGCCGAATGTCAGAGCTTAAGATCTACGGAAAGATCTATTGATGGACAAGGAAGTTTAATAAACATTAATGTCGCAGGGTAGATGGCCCTATTTCCACCGCTCCAGCCGTCTCCTCCCCAACTGAACCCGCAACTGAGCCTGCCATCTCTATGAAAACCTCAATTTTGTGATACCCTTTCCATTCTTCGAAAGCTCAATAATGTTCCCACTGAACCCTCTCCACCTGTGATAGAGGATGTTACCATTTATGATCAGTCGTGAAAGAAGAGGTTGAAAAACTTCTTAATTCAGAATTTATTTAGCCTGTTGTGTTAACAGAATGGGTGGTTGGAGCTATAACTGGTTCATAAATGGGGGCTGGTAGCACAGTTTTATCAATTTCCCCGGTTCAATCAAAATTGTCTGGCGAAAACATAGCTTAATTGATATGCTTGTATGTAACCAACATGGAGTACCGACATTGAGTGCATCAAACCCTGGAAGCTTGCTTCATATGTAAGTTTTCAAACTTTATTTTATCAATTCCAAAATATTATGATTTACAGACAAATTCTTTCGCCACTCTGTTTTGGCGTTCGACCTGTGGAACTGTCTCAAGTAAAAACTTCATGACTTAAACCTATGTTAAGACCTGCTCGACCTATCCAACCCTCATATCTAATCTTACTTCTCATTCCAGTATCCTTGGCCCGTTTCCTCAACTCGGTTGTCATCCATTAGCCATTTTCTAGATGCCAACTGTGAACGCTACAAACTAAGAGTTAACCTGCCAGCTAGTTTGTTGCCCATCTATAGTGGATGGATTTCGTTGTTTGTATCTTGTACAATGTTATGACATATTTTTTATTTAAAGTGTTTTCTTTAATATCCTGTTCATAGTAGATTTGGTAGATGTACACTATACGATTCTCATTTCACATCTATGTTCCTAAGTTGATACCCTGGACGACCGCCATCAACTTAATTAAGGTTTTTCGTTCATGTTACCTCTGGATTTTTTGCTTTTACAACCCAGGAAGTTGACTATTTTTTATGGCCTTATATATTATCTGACTGAATTTATAGAAATTCTTGTCATATAGAGTTAAAATTTAAATCTGGTTAATTCGTTGAAAGTGTTATTTGAGTAAGGGGCTGGAGAGACACAACTAAAGTATCACATCCATATTCATATATATCCATTTATAAACTAGAATATCTTCCCAGCATTTAGTATATATATGTTAGATTTTTATCATTTAAGCAATATGATATTAGGATCTTATCTGAGAGAATAACATGCACAACTATAAATCACAAGAGACAATAGACACAAATATTTTACTCGAGGAAACTATAAAGGATAAAACCTCGCAACTTCCTCGGAGGTAGAATGAACACCAATGGAAGCAGTAAAACCCAAAGACAAAAAGATGTTGGAACGGTTGTTCTCTCTCTCACTTGAGCGAGCTTCTTCTCTCTCACATATGCACTATAGTTGGGTGAGTGTGTGTGACAAATAGAGAGTCTCACTCTCTATTTATACTAGTTTCTAACTTAACAATTACTTACAAGGGCCGACATCTCTAGGAGAGTCTAATAATCCTAGTGCCCTTCAACTGTGGAGACTTTTCCCCCCTGATCAACAAGGAGGGTTAACCTCAACTCAATTGTGGGGACTATTGCCCCGACTTACAATGGAGGGTTAACCTCATTGTCTTTACATGACTTTATTGTATTAATGAATCTCTTGATAGGAACATCGGGGTACAATGAAATTCAAATGATTTTCCCAATAGGAACATCAGGGTACAAAGAAATACAAATGATTCTCCCGATAGGAACATCGAGGTACAATATAAGTGAATACATTCCGAAGTTACAAATACATCAACACTCCCTCTTAACTAGAAAGGTATTCTCTTGAAACAATTCATCGGCATAATTCTTCTTCTCTAGATCATCACTAGATCGTCATCAAAGTTGGATCATCACTAGATCATCATCATCATTGCTTCCGCTATCTCGATTAAATGGTGTTATCTCTCAATTCTAATCGTCATATGAATCTCTACAGAGCCAACCATTTTTCGTGTTGGTTGTAGGCCTAGCCTCCAGGTAGGTCTTCATCTTCTTCAGCGCTTATATCTGACCATGGGAGGCCCAACTTGCCACCATGTCGGAAAGGACCGCCCAACACTTATATTTGACCATGGGAGGAACACATCCAACATCCATGTCAAAATGACATGCCTAACACTCACATCTAACCATGGGAGGCCCAGCCTGCCACCATGTCAGAAAGGCTCGTCCAACATTTATATATGACCACGGGAGGCCTAGCCTTCCACCATGTTAAAAAGACCCAGCACTCACATCCGACCATGGGAGGCTTGGCCTACCACCATGTTGGAAAGGCTCAACACTCACATCCGACAATGGGAGGCTCGGCCTACCACCTTGTCGGAAAGGCTCAACACTTATATCTGACCATGGGAGGCCCAGCCTGCCACCATGTCAGAATGGATCTGCAGTTATATGTAACCATGGGAGGCCCAACCTACCACCATGTCAGAATGGCTCTGTACTTACATCTGACCATGGGAGGCTCAGCCTACCACCATATCAGAATGGGTCTACACTTACATCTGACAATGGGAGGCTCAGCCTACCACCGTGTCAGAATGGCTCTATACTTACGTATGACCATGGGAGGCCTAGCCTACCACCATGTCAGAATGGATTTGCACTTACATCTGTCCATGGGAGGCCCAACTTACCGCCATGTCAGAAAGGCACACACACTCATCACTTCCCCTTGGAAGGAACCTCAATCTGGAGAACACTAAGCTTCTCCCTGAGGTACTCAAACTTCACTCTGGCCAATGGCTTGGTCAACACATCAGTTATCTGCTCGTCCATCACAACATACTGGAGCTTCACTGCTTCTCTCTGCACCATATCCTTGATATAATGATATTTGATCTCGATATTCTTTGACTTGTCATGGAACATCGGGTTCTCTGACAACTTCACACAACTCTGTTTGTTACAATATATACAAGTAGCATCCAACTGGAGATCAAACAAATCAAATAGTAGCTTCCTTAGCCATACTGCGACACAACTAGCCGAACAAGCTGCAACATACTCTGTTTCGGCTATACTTAGTGCCACGCAGGACTACTTCCTGCCAAACCAAGAGATCACACCTGATCCCATACTGAAGAAGCACCCCGAAGTGCTCTTCCTATCAATGGCATTTCCTACCCAATCTAAATCAACCTAACCTTCTAGGTTAATCTTCTGATTTGCCTCATACTTGAGCCCATAATCAAATGTACCCTTCAGGTACCTTACAATATGCTTTGCAGGTGAACACGTCTCGGATGTGTGAGGAACTGGCTCAATGTGTTCACAACAAAGAAAATAGTTGGTCTCGTATTCGTTAAGTACATCAAGGACCCAATCATTTGACGATACATTGTAGCATCAACCGACTCCGATGAATCATCACTCAATAGCTTCAGGTTCGATGTCATAGGTGTGGTCATCATCCTGAACCTCTTAAGGATCTCTGCTACATACTTCCCTTCTCCCAGGGATATTCCATCTGCATTCTGCCACACCTCCATGCCTAGAAAGTAGTGCATCATATCCAAGTCCTTTATCTCGAACTCGACAACAAGTCTTCTTTATTGCAACTTTAATGAGTTCCACTTTTTCTGTCATGAACAAGTCATCGACATATAATAGGAGCATCACTGGTATTCCACCTTCAACCTTGAAGTAAAGGTTGGAATCCGCTTTACTCTCAGTAAATCCTAGAGCCATCAGTAAGCTATCCATCTTGTCGTACCATGTCAAACCTAAGGATCTTCTGCAATCACTCCCTTCGAAGCGGAGTGTCATTCTCCCTCTTCCTTTCGTATTCTATGCATTGAAACATTTTGTACTAGAGTGACAAGTAGCTTTCTCTGCTACTAATATTCCATGTATCCATCTAGGATCACTGGATACCAAGATCCTCTATCTTGAACCTTTTCAAAAGTTCTTCTCGCACCCATCTGTGAGCTTGTCATCCTCTATAGGCTTTCATCTTCAACCTCGTAGCAAAGGTTAATATCTTCATCACTCTAGGTGATCTTCTAGCTCCTCATGTATGTGTTATCCCATGGGTGTCTTTTGAGCTCGTACAAGGCCTTCTTTAACTTGCACACATGAATTTGTCTGTCATGTGTCTTAACTTCCAGTGGCTACAAATGTCTCTTCGTAGTCTATGCCTTATTTCCGTGAGAAGCCTCGTGCTACGAATCTTGCCTTGTATCCCACGATGTTTCCATCTACTACATGCTGGATCTTACAGATCTTTATGGAAGATACTACGGACTTCTCTTCAGGTCTCGATACCGCATCTTAGACATCATTCTTCTTGAACTCGTACTATCCTTCCTTTTCTTCTTGAATACTTCTTCATAGCTGAAAGTTTCTGCATCAATGATGTCGCTCATCGATGTCACATAACTGCATTGTGTCTCAGACCTCTTCTTTCTTTGAAAGTATCGTCATATTATTCTTCATTTTGGATAATTTCTTAAACTATTGTTACTTGTTCTTCGGAACAAGTCTCATCCTTCTTTTGTAGGCGATAGTACGCGATATTTCCTACAAGTCAAATTCATTAGTTGTATGGTTAGAAACATTTCATAAGGTATATTCATAATGAAAAATTCTTTTGCATAAAGATATAATCATGCAACTATTTTATCCAATACAACATTCATCCATATCTTACGGAAACTTTCTAGATGCCTTCCATCTCTACCAAGACAACATTGAAATTGTGCACTAATCCAATATGTCAGCAAAGAGGTTTCATTCTAGATAAGTAGCAATGGAGAGTTGTATATCACCATGAGCTACTTGCCCATCACATGCATATTAGTAGTATACTATCATTATTGCAAACATTCTATCATGCATAACACATCAACTGAATATAAACACATGCATAACAAAACAATATCATGAAATGACAATTGAATACTTATCTTTCTTTGTTTCGTGGGTATTATCCTTCTTTCATTTTCATCATCTTCTTCATTCATAACATAATTTCTTATCCAAATGCTAAGATGGATAAGAGGTTCTTCAAGAATTGAGTCATTCATATTCCTCATCGCTTGAGGGATCTTCTTTAAATCATGAGAGCTAGATCTTCAGTTGCTCCCATCTTCTCTTATCTTCTCTTATTATGAGTCGAGCTTCTTCTTATGTTCACTCTTCTCAGAGTCTGCTGAAGGTGATCACTTCCTTCTGGCGTACATTCCTCGAATGAATGAATCCCATGATCCTGGGAGTCCATTCAAGGTGGTTATCACAATTTCTGCATTCTCCACTTCTTCTTCTACTTCTTCAAGTTGTTCTTTGATTTGAGAGACCCTTGTAAAGTATTAATGTATGGTATCTGCATTTTGGATCTTCACATTCTTCAACCGGTTTCTCAAATTCATCTTCCGATTTATATTCTTCTCTTCAAATATCTTGGTTAAGGAATCAAAAATATCTTTAGGTGTCTTTAGGAAAGACACTTGTGGTATAAGGTGATCATTGATTGAATCAACAATTATCTTCTTGGTATGGACCAAGTTCTTCTTGTGTAAGGCTTTAGTCTCATCTCCCTCTGGAACTGGAACTTTGCCACTCATGTAGGTGTCCAATTCATTTTCTTCAAGAACCAGTGAAAACTTATACTTCCATGCTCGGAGGTTTTCAACTTCACAAAGCTTTTCATCAAGCTAGTGTGATAGGTCATTTTGAAATGAGAACCTCAAATGTAAATAGCAAAATATTAGATCTTACTGATTTGAGGTGTCCGTCTCGGTTTCGGGTCTGGCTGATCTAGGGTTTGTAGAGAAACCCTAATTTCCAAAACTTGGAATCTTTCATATATGATTGGATAGAAATATGGGCCTCTTTAAGGTGAGCTGTCTAATGTACTCCTTTTTTGAAAACAGTGGAGGGAAGCTTTCGAAACAGGAAGCCCTAGTTTTCCAATTTCCTCTGCAGAAATGTCTAATTTTGTTTCTGCGTATCTCCGAAATTACTGCTCTTCTGTGTATGAAATTTTGTTCTCAGGTAACTTTGTCTGTCCTCTTTCTAAAACCATAGGTTTTACCAGAATTTGTTTGACCAATTGGGACTCATGAGAGTTTTCCCAATGTGACTTATTTTAGGACTATTCAACATAGAGAACTTGTACGGACTGGCACGTGTCACTGGTTCACCTTCAGGGTCTGAAATTTTTACCACAAAAAATAAAGTCCATGACCTATCTGGAACATCTTTCCAAATGTCATTTGGACATTTGTAGCCTAAGATATAACAATTATCCCTAGGTGTCATGTTTAGGGATGAATCTTGGAAGAGGATGGAACCCTGATTTGGTGGAATCATATCTCTCAGAATATAGCGAATTTGAGACTGAAATTTTTACACAGGGTACATCTAGATGTTATATTCGGCTTGAGAAAATTTCAACCCCTAATTCTTCTTCAATCCCGAGATATAATTAATGTACCAAAACTACCAGTTTTAGTATTTTAGGGTTTTTCAGGCTCGGGGTCAAATTAGGGTTTGCATTTCCCAAAGTTCTGCTCAACCAAAAACTTTGACCTTGGTCTCTAAACTTTGATTTTGATGAGGAGAGAAATCATAGGCCAGGATCACTCAATAATTCCTCTTCCGTAAAAATCCCTAATTTCAAGGAGCAAAAACTGAAAATGTCTGGAATCAAATTCTGCTTCGACAGAAAGAGGCGCCCTTCAATGGAGATTTATCCTAGCCTCCTTTTGCTGATGGATTGTAGAAAGAGACCCATAAAGTAAGAAGCTCTAGCTTATGCAGCTGCAT
>LPNX010231221.1:19240-70899 GCA_001517045.1 Pseudotsuga menziesii | reverse complement strand
TAGATTTTTATCATTTAAGCAATATGATCTTAGGATCTTATCTGAGAGAATAACATGCACAACAATCAATCACAAGAGACAATAGACACAAAGATTTTCCTCAGGGGAACCATAAAGGAGAAAACTCCGCAACTTTCTTAGAGATAGAATGAGCACCAATGGAAGCAGTAAAACTCAAAGACAAAAAGATGATCTCCAATAGTTGTTCTCTCTCTCACCTATGCGTTATAGCTGGGTGAGTGTGTGTGACAAATAGAGAGTCTCACTCTCTATTTATACTATTTTTCGACTTAACAATTACTTACCATGGCCGACATCTCTAGAAGAATCTAATAACTCTAGTGCCCCTCAACTGTGGGGACTTTCCCCCTTGATCAACAAGGAGGGTTAACCTCAACTCAATTGTGGGGACTATTGCCCCGACTTACAATGGAGGGTTAACCTCATTGTCTTTACATGACTTTATTATATTAATGACTCTCTCGATAGTAACATCGGGGTACAATGAAATACAAATGATTCTCCCGATAGGAACATCGGGGTACAATATAAGTGAATACATTCCGAAGTTACAAATACATCAACAATATAGACTTCAGTTTGGCCATGGCCATCACAAATTCCAGGTTTCGACTCTCATACTTTCTGGAAAGAAAAAATCAACCTCAATATAAGTTATCCTTGGATGGGCCTACCTATCTTATGTTTGCGCTTGGGTTGTCACTTGAATTTCCATGAAGCCACCCAATCTTGGATCGTTCGAAATGTTGGGTTGGGATTTAATCAATGCTACCCCTCACTTATACCACTTAGTCATTATCCATTGGACATGCGCTCGCTTAGTAGAGAGGCACTTTTAACTTGACTATTATTTATATGCCTACTTTACATACATTTTATGTTTGATGGATAGTTACCCATCATTAGATCGTAAGTGGAAAGTGCTCGGATTTACTCCTTACTTAGAATATATTACCCGTTTGGGTGGGAATTTATACTTTGAGTATTATCTATGCCTACATTATTACTATACTTCGATATTGCTCAAAGATTTTGGTAGCATTGAAATATGTGTATATTGATTGGCATGCAATATATTATTTTTTCTGCAGGTTAAACGTATCCCCTTAAATTCCAGTCATTCACAAATCAGATTTTTGGAAGATACATTTTATGATGATCTTGTTTGATGTGTGTCATTCAGATCCATCCATCAAAACTTTAAATTTTTGTGTTTCCATACGAGCCATCCTTCGTTTTCAATTTCAAAACTTTAAATTTCTTTGTTTCCATACCTTATTAAATTATGTTAACAAGATATTAAATTACAAAAGTTTTGTTTATGAGGGACCATCATGTACAGAGAAGCCTCATTGACTATTATAATCTTAGCGTTTAGTAGGCATATTTTCGAATAATAAATGTCACCAAACATTGTTGTAAAGGACCCTAAAGGTATGTCATTCATCAACTTTTTAGTATAATTGCATATAGTTGATAAAGATCCCACCATGCGCCCATCCATGCCATGCATATTTCTTGTACTGATATGAGATACTAGTTTTTTATTTCAATGGTTTGTGATTTATCCTCTACAATTTCAATTTTTCTTGTTATTTATTTTAACTCATTTATTTTATCCTCTTCTTAATTTCAATATTATAAATCCTCTCTTCTTAACTTCAATATTTTTGTTGATTTGTTTTCAACTCCTTTTATTTCCCCTCTTTTATTCAATCCATCATACTTCAATCATACTTCTCTCGTCTTTTAATAGTCCTATGTTACATTATTAATGTTTATTTATTTTAATTTCAAGTCCAAGTTTCCATGACTTGACACAATGAAATATTAATATTTTATAAGTGTATTATGATGATTTGAAAATGTAATTAATAAATGTAATGTATATTTAGTGGGTCCAATTACCTAGCACGATCCATGGTCTTATTGGATTTTTACTATTTCGATCTGCGGAGTTTTTATATTTCAAATAAATGATAAAAAATTTCTCTCTTTTTAATTATTACGATAATTTTTAATACTACAGTTGTTTACATATTCATTTATAGGGAATTGAGAAATGGAAGAAAGTAAACATGAATGGGTGTAGTTATCAAAGGAACCACACAAATTTTTTATTGTTTAGTTGGTGATTGTCCTAGTAGCTTTACTCGATCGAAATTATGTGGGCTCAATGACCATCACATTGTGACACACAAACTTCCTCCAATTCTGAAATGTCCAAGAGGGAGACAAAGAGATGAAATGCTAAACATGCTACAAAATCACCAAGTAAAATCACAAGAAAAAATGTGAATATCCAACAAGATGTAGATGCAAGGTTGTGTCATGCACGCAAGCAAGCATATAAAAGAATTATTAGTGAAGAAATTATTTGCGCTGTAAGTATTTATTGGCATTTTTATGTGTTTGTTTTAATAAAATGAATTTATTATAACACGCTGAATTCATTATTTTTTTTGCAGTCAGTTGCTACTATTGACGAACTCAATGATGCTTTGAGACAAAAAATTAATGAGAAAATGCATCGCTGGTATCAGAGTCTACCGCATAGACGCATGGATACAGCAAAGCGCATAGAAAATGATTTGCAAAGAAAATGAAGAATAGTGATTTATAATGATGTTGAAGAACAAGATCTAAATGAGAATAGCCATATCCTAAACTCCCGGGGAACAAATATTAACAATGAGTTTACAGTTGATTCCATATTTTTCATGCATTTTCTTTCAATCCATTTTAAGATAAGATGATATTTATTTTTATGATCAAGTGTATACTAATTTCCCATTGTTATTGATATCACTAGCCAAATAAAAAAAATCCTTAGAGAGATCACACAGTTGTGAACCATTGCAACGTTCACCTACATTTCAAGGGATTTTGGGGGAAGTAAGTATTGTTTCCATACAACCTATTTCACATTAATATTAGCATATCAATTATTATGAAAATTGATATTCTAATTTTCACGTTCTTTTGTTATTTGTCATTATAGAGAGTTAACTTTATTTACTAATATGTTATTTCTTATTTATGCTATAGGTGTTGTTTTTGAAACCATTTGAATCGTTCCAAACCCCTGAGCATGGCCATAATTTTGATAAGAATGAAAATGAAATGGATCAAGTATGCATTTGTATTTTTTTTTAACTTCTACATTGAATTCAGTTTCAGTTGCATACTTATACCTATTTATGTTCCATTGTCTATACTAAAGAATATACATCTCCCCAAATCCCTTTGCATGGTGAAAAACCAACACCTTTATCAGAAATACACCGAAAATCACATCGTCTTCAACCATTGCAATGGTATCCTCGATTTCAAGAAATTTTAGGAGAGGTAAGTTCTATATTGTGTACCATAGCTCATACTAGAATTGATACATAATTTATTATATGTTAGAATCATTAGCTTCTAAATGAATTTTGTCTTCTCCATGGGGGCTTCACTTGTTTACCAATATCCTGTNNNNTCAAACCAATATATTGCAGGTATTGGGGGGATGAGGGGTTTAAGGTGGGGGTGGGTAGGGTGGTTTATAAGGATTGAGGTATAAAAAGGGGTGGGGAGGAATTTTTGAGTATTGAGAGGGGGTTTCAACAAAAAGAGTTTGGATCAATATCTCTCAAAATTAAGGGTATTCTTTAATATCCCACGATTGCACGTGCTATGTGAGAGGTTCACCAAGTGAAGTCCCCGTGGTCTTCTCCCTTACCTTGCATGTTCCCCATATTTTCATTCTATTGATATCAATATTCATATTTGTTGATTATGTTTTAACTTTTGTAGGAGTAAAAAATGGAGAATAATTATGGTATGGTGAAAAGGATGAAAATTACACCAACGGACTTGAAATCATGCGGGTTCAAGTCTCGAAAACAATACATAGAGCATATATGCTCCACTAGTATTGCTGCCACTAAACCCACTAGGTTTGCAACTTTGAAGTCTAAAACAATGCACCATGTTTAGGTGACTTGGGACAAAAGTTAAAGCATTTAATTAGAGTTTTGTATAAATATGGATTTCCCCCTATTGTAATCAGTATTATATTTTTGAAGGATAAACTATATTTTCTCTGAATAGAAAATGGTGGATTAGAGACTTATGTTTTTATAGCATTGAAAATTGCATGTGCATTTCATCTTATTGTCTTATGAATGATAAACGTGTGTAGAGTTGTCCATGAATTTTACAATTTACAGTAGAAAATAGAATTCATCCAATATTGATAACATATAATATAATTAAAAGAATTTAATAACTTAATAATTGTGAAAATTAATCTGTTGTTATAAATTAAATTAAATTTTCATTTTTTTGAACTTTAATGTGTTTAATGGCTTCAATTTATTATTAACAATTTGATGCAATGATGTTCTTTCAAATTTGTGAATGTAATTGCCCAATAAAACAAACTTAGATATAAATTTATCTATAAATATTAACCTTAAGATAAATGCCCATGAAGTATATCAATTAATTATCCCTTGAGTTTGAGATTCCTAGAAATTCCATAGTAGGTATAAAGAAAGAAATAAAATTTTCACTCATTGACTCTCAAAGAAAAGCATAAGCATGCTTGTGACAAGTTGTGAGTTTCATTAAGAATTTCCATGAAATATATCTATGAAGCATCCTTTGAGTTTAAAATTCAATAATTTCCATGCAATAAATTTTTAGCAAGGATAATAAGAAAATGAATTATATCAAAATAAACCTATCGGTTATCAACAATATCAGACAAGCTTACCATATCATTTAACTTGAATGCTAAAACTTCCCAAGAATAAAAAATCCTAAGGGATCTTAAAATCCCAAAGGAAAATATGCAAAATACAATTTAATCAAGATGGAAGAAAAAGAACAAATATATGCAAGCTACTTATTCATCATCAAGAATGTGAATGAAGCTTCAAATTCATCTTTAATAATGTTGGAGAAAGAATCTCATCTTCTTAGGTGCTATCATAAGGATTTTCCTCTTGACCTTTTCCAAAACTCAATTAAGAGTTGTATAAAATAACCTACAGGTCGTAGCAACTATATCATTTCTCATGCATTACAAACATTTTCTAACATACAATATAAGTGCATTCATTCAAACTCGGGTGTCCTCGAACGATGCTCAAAATACACCATTAGTCTTGGAATTATCTTGCCTTGTAACCTGCATAGGTGATACATATGAGCCTTTGTTAATTAATGATGGTATATTGAGTTGATATATGTAACTATTATGATTACAAATATGCTCTATGAAATATTGTCCCTAGCTACAAATATGGACTAAGAGCTATTGTCCCTAGCTCCCACCAATGGTTTATGCCCCTCAATTATTGACGTGACCTTGAAAATACAAACAAATGGTTGTTGAGAAACTTGTTAACCAACTATCTTATCTTATTATTTTTTTCCTTGAATATTTTCTTTTTCTTTTAGGTATCAATACAACAAAATAGCTATTTTTCATGGAATTTTTAGTGTAATGTCCCATTTTGGATTTTTATTATTATATATATTCAATTATGTATGTGTATAACATATTTCTAGAGTGTCTAACTAATCAACTTATGTTTATAAATGAAATATAGGTAAAATTATGCACATGTTGGTAAAAGTTTATTATGGGTACCATAACCCAAGGCCCATTAGAGAATGCTAGAGTTTTGTTCTTTTAATTTCTATATATGAAACCAAAATATACTATGATGTAATTATGTGAAAAACATATATTATATAATGTGTGATTTATGAATTTTTCCTTTTCACTTAAATTTCTAATGGTGGAGTGGCCAAGATGTGTGAGGTGTTGACATAATGTGCAATATCTTAGTTTTGACCCTTAGAATGTAATATTTAATAAATAATGTATTATTTAAATGATGTGATTATGTGATAGGAGTCTAGACATGTGGGATGAGATATAATGAATTTTTGTTTGTTTATATGAGAAAAGGTATTGTAAATAGTCTTAGTGTAGAGCTCAAGGCCAATACCCAACAAATGAATGGGTAGTCCTAGTGGTGGGATGATTTTATGTTGTGGCAACTATATTTTCCATGGTATGATTATGTTTATGTAAAAGCATGTATAAAACAGGGAAAATAAATAATAATATGATATCCACAAAAAATATTTCTTAAGGAAGCAACAAACAAACTATGATACCACATGAGAGGAAGAGAAAATGGGGTTGGTTGGGAGATTCAACCTTGTCATTATTCTTTAGAGTACTACCATTTCTTATAGGTTTTCCCATCAATATTTGACTTGTGAGTATGTATTGCGCACATGTGTCATATCCTTGGGAAGATATATGTCTTACACTTGAGAAATGTTTTCCATTTTATTTTCCATGTAAACATAATATTCATTCTATGTCTCTATCCTCAAAGGGAAGGAGAGGGGGATATATGCACATATACGAAAGGAAAAATGTGAATATACGGAAGAGAGCTTCTATATATGTGCATTTTTCTTTCTATATAAGCGAATTTACGGAATTTCTCTTCTGTATATGCACATTTTTCCTTCTGTAATTGCGCATATACGGAAGGTAAAATACGCATATAATTTTTTCTTTCTGTATATGCACATTTCTTCCTTCCATATATGTGCATATAATTTATGTCTTCTGTATATGTGCATATACGGAGGATCTCTTCCATATATGCACATTTTTCCTTGCGTAAATGCACATTTTTCCTTCTGTATATGCGTATTTACGAAGGTATGGAAGCTCTCTTCCATATATGTGCTTTTCTGCCTTCTATATATGCGCATATACGAAATAAATAAATACGCATATACGGAAGAAAACTTTCGTATATGCACATTTTCCCTTCTGTATATGCACATTTACGGAAGGCATAAATGCGAATATACGGAAGCAAGCTTCTGTATATGCACATTTTCCCATCTATATATGCAGATTTACGGAAGGCAGAAATGCGCATATATAAAATAAGGAAGGCATAAATGCACATATACAGAAGAGAGCTTCTGTATATGTGCATTTCTTCCTTCCGTAAATGCGTATATACAAAAGATCTCTTCCATATATGTGCATTCTGCCTTCTATATATGTGCCTATATGAAAGAGAGATTATGTAAATGCGCACATACCGAAGGTAGAAAAGTGAACATACGAAATCTTTCGTATATGCGCATATACAAAAGAGAGAAATGCGCATATATGGAATTTCTCACGAAAGAGAGCTTCCGTATATGCGCATTTCTACCTTCCGTAAATGCGCATATAAGGAAGGAAAATGTGCATTTCCGTAAATACACATTTTTCCTTCTGTATATTTGCATTTATGAAAGGCAACAAAATTTTGCGCATTTTTCCTTTCCTTAAATGTGCATATACGAAAGGGAAAATGCGTATATACAAAAGCAAGCTTCCGTAAATGCGCAGTTTTTCTTCTGTATATGCGCATTTATGGAAGAGGGCTTCTGTATACACACATTTTTCCTTCCGTAAATGTGCATATATAGAAGAAAAAATACGCATATAATTTATGCCTTCCATATATGCACATTTTTCCTTCTGTATATTTGCATTTATACCTTCCATATATGCGCATATAATTTATGCCTTCTATATATGCAGATATACAGAAAAGAGCTTTCGTATATACGCATTTTTCTTTCTATAAATGTGTATTTATGGAAGGAAAAATGAACATTTTTACGAAAAAAAAATGCGCACATACGGAAGCTCTCTTCTGTATATGCGTATTTTTTTCTTTTGTATATGCACATTTATAGAAGGTAGAAATGCGCATATACAGAGCTCTCTTCCTTCCATATATGTTTTGTATATATGCATTTACAGAATCTCTCTTCCGTATATGTACATTTGTGCCTTCCATATACGCATATACGGAAGGCAGAAATGCGCATATACGAAAGAGAAAGAGAGTTTCTGTATATGCGTATTTCAACTTTTCGTAAATGACAAAAGAAAAATTGTGCATTTACGAAATAGAGCTTTCGTATATGCGCATTTTTCCTTCTGTATATACCCATTTACGGAATGCAAAATGCGTATATATGAAATTTTCTCTTCCATATATCTGCATTTTTCTTTTCATAAATACGCATTTACGAAAGTAAAAAATGCGCATATATGAAAGCTCTCTTCCATATATCGCATTTTTTCCTTCAATATATGCTCATACACGGAAAGAAAAATGCACATATATAGAAGAGAGTTTCCATATATGTGCATTTTTCCTTCCGTAAATGCGCATTTTGTCTTCTATATATGCGCATATCGCATTTTTTCCTTCAATATATGCTCATACACGAAAAGAAAAATGCACATATATGGATGAGAGTTTCCATATATGTGCATTTTTCCTTCTGTATATACGCATTTTGTCTTCTATATATGCGCATTTATAGAAGGTAAAAATGCGCATAAATGGAGATCTCTTCCATATATGCGCATTTATGGAAGCTCTCTTCTCTATATACGCATTTCTTCCTTTCGTATATATGCGCATTTAAGAAATGCGCATATATAAAAAAGAGCTTTCGTATATGCGCATTTCTACCTTTCGTAAATGCGCATATATAGAAAGCAAAATGTGCATTTTTCCTTTAGTATATGCGCATTTACGGAATACAAAATGTGCATATATGGAATCCTCTCTTTCGTATATGTGCATTTTTCCTTCCGTAAGGAAAATGCGCATTTACGGAAGGAAAAATTGCGCATATACGGAAGCTCTCTTTCGTATATACACATTTCTGCCTTCCGTATATGTGCATATAGGGAAGGAAAAATGTGCATATATGAAAGCTCTATTTTGTATATGCGCATTTTTCCTTTTGTATATGCGCATTTATGGAAGACAGAAATACGCATATACTAAAGCGAGCTTCTGTATATGCGCATTTCATATGTATATGCAAATTTATGGAAGGAAGAAATGTGCATATACGGAACCAAGCTTTCGTACATGCGTATTTCTGCCTTCCATAAATGTGCTTATATAGAAGGTAAAATGCGCATATACTAAATCTCTCTTCCGTATATGCATATTTATGCTTTTCGTGTAGGCTTCCGTAAATGCGCATTTTTCTTTCTGTATTTTCGCATTTACGGAAGGCATAAATTATATGTGCATTTTTACTTGCGCACTTACGGAAGGAAAAATGCACATATCTTAGAAGAGAGCTTCCATAAATGCGCATTTCTTCCTTCTGTAAATGCACATATAAGGAAAAATGCGCATATACGAAAATGCATATATACAAAACATATATGCGTATTTTTGTATATATGCACATTTTGCCTTCCGTAAATGCACATTTTTCCTTCTATATATGTGCATATATGAAAGATAGAAATGCGTATATACAGAAGATCTCTTCCATATATGCACATATATGTAAGGAAAAAATGCGCATATATTGAAGAGAGCTTCCGTATATGCACATTTTTCCATTTCTATATGCCTATTTACGGAAGGCAGAAATGTGCATATACAAAAGCTCTCTTCTGTATATGCGCATATATAGAAGGCAAAAATGTGCATATACAAAAGAGAGCTTCCGTATATGCACATTTTTCTGTCTGTATATGCACATTTACGGAAGGAAAAAATGCACATATACGTAAGCGAGCTTCCGTATATGTGCATTTTGCCTTCCGTAAATGTGCATTTACAAAATGAAAAATGCGCATATACAGAAGCCTCTCTTCCATATATGTACATTTTTCCTTCCGTAAATGTGCATATATGGAATCTCTCTTCTGTAAATGCGCATATACGGAATCTCTCTTCCGTATATGCGCATTTATGCCTTGTGCATATACGGAAGGTAGAAATGCGCATATACGGAAGATAGGGTCCGTAAATGCGCATTTCTGCCTTTCGTATATGTGCATTTAAAGAAGAGACCCTCTGTAAATGCACATATACGACAGGAAAAAATGCGCATATACAGAATCTCTCTTCCGTATATGCGCATATACGAAGGCAAAATGCGCATATAATCTCTCTTCCGTATATGTGCATTTATCGCATATACAAAAGCTCTCTTTTGTATATCCTCATTTTTTCTTTCGTATATGCGCATTTTTCCTTTCATAAATGCCCATATACGGAAGGCGAAATGCACATATATTTTGTTCTTTCCGTAAATGTGCATATACGAAAGAGAGCTTCCGTATATGCACATTTTTCCTTCTGTATATGCGCATTTACGGAAGGCAGAAATGTGCATATATAGAAACGAGCTTTTGTATATGTGCATTTTTATATCTATATATGCGGATTTACTGAAGATAGAAATGCACATATACGAAATCTCTCTTCCATATATGTGCATTTTTGCCTTCCGTAAATGCGCATATACAAAAGAAAAAATGCGCATATACGGAAGCTCTCTTTCGTATATGTAAATTTATGCCTTCTGTATATGTGCATATACGGAAGAGAGCTTCCGTAAATGCGCACATATGGAAGGCAGAAATGAGCATATACTGAAGCTCTCTTCCGTATATGCGTATTTCTGCCTTGCGTATATACCGCAAGGCAGAAATACGCATATACGGAAGAGAGGTTCCGTAAATGCGCATGTTTGCCTTCCGTATATGTGCATATACGGAAGATAGATTCTGTAAATGTGCATATACGGAAGGCAGAAATGCGCATATACGGAATGAAAAATGCGCATATACAGAATCTCTCTTCCATATATGTGCATTTTGTGCATATATGGAAGCTCTCTTTTGTATATGCGCACTTACGGAAGGTAGAAATTATATGCGCATTTTGCCTCCCATAAATGTTACGGGAGGCAAAATGCGCATATAATTTCTATCTTCCGTAAATGCGCATATACAAAATAGAGATTCCGTATATGCACATTTTTCTTTATGTATATGCGCATATAGAGAATATTTTACATTCTACACTGGTGAGTAAATATTTTTGTTTTATACATGAAATCTTATCTTTTTAATTTCGTAGTGTTATACAAGTGATCTCCTTAATGCTATCAAGATTTTTTTTTTTGTCTTCTATAGGTGAATGAAGAAACTAGAGGAAGACAACAAAAAATCCTGAAACACACAAAGCTTACACCTATAAATCTAAGTCAAGTTGGATTTAGAAATAGACTTGCTTGGTTGAGTCATATGCAATCCAACATTGCTAGGAGGAAGCCACTCAAAGTAGCAACTATCCATAGAAATAGTTAATGTAAAAAGTAGCATAACTAAGTTACTAGACTATTGTGTGTTATGGAGCTATAAAACATAAAAAAAATTATAATTAGTTGAAGGAGTGATGGCATCATCCTAAAAAAAAAAAAAGTGTATAGTTAAAAATATTGCATTTAGATGCAATCAACATAGAGACTTTACAATGTATATAGAGAATAAATTGTTCATATTGAAAAATTTCATTGAAATACCAACGAAATTTAGAACATGTATTTTCAGTGACTCTACAAGAAGAAAACAATGTAGTATAAAAGATCGCCCATTAAAAATACATATTATAATGAATAGAGTATGAGAAAGCAATTATTAAATAAAATATTCAAAAGAAATTTACACGTACATATATCTTCTTAATTTCTCTTGATCTTTAAACACCAATTAATATAGTGGTATAAACACCATTGTATACATCAATGTATGTACCAGGTATATTGACACTAAAGTATATACCGGTATATACCGATGTATAGATATATTCCCTATCATCCGTGTCAATATTTACTTTATATTTCTAAACAATAATAAAACACATTAAATATAAATGTTGCATTAATAAATTTGTTAAAAAAAATCAAAAGGTGATCATGATAAATTGGATAATTTGGCTTCATAAATTTATATATACATTTAATAGTTGTAAATAAAAATGATTGAATAAATAAAAGCGATATTTATTTATTTATTGTAGAATGGTGACATGAATAATAAATTGATATCTAATTTAACAAATGTATGTTTATATTTTCATCAATTTATCTCATTGTTCATTTCATTTGTCCTTGTTGATTTTTATATTGTTCAATAAATATTTTAGGTATGTTTCAACAATTATTTTATGCCCACTTTGATGCTAATCCACTTATTTTAGGTGTGGTTTCAACAATTAACTTATTAGAAAAATATCATGCATATTTGTCTAAATTGAGAGCTTGTGATTTGAAAAGTTCATTAGTCATGATTGAATATTCACCATCCATATCTTGCTAGAGATATCCATGGAGATATTGTGATGAAATGTAGATTATATTATTCCAAGTTGGATGTTGGTAAGTTAAAATGTTTGAAATGAGAGATGCATACTCGATATAAAAGACTAATAGTCTCTTAGGGTAAAAATCAAATTGATGTGTTCAATGATAATTATGTCTTAGTAATGAGTATCTTATAAAATTGAATTTTCATTTTTTGTTGTTTATTTGGTTATGAGGTTACTCTTGAAAATGAGTCTTCTTAATTCATTGTTTCACTTTATTTAGGTGTGACATTATTAGATCATGTGTTTCTTATGCTTAATTAGTTATTTTGTTCATAACATTATAAGGATCAAATTAAACCATCATATGTCACTGTACTTACCATTGGAATCCATATTGTATTGTAATTGATATGCAATTGTCATTATTTTTATGGAATTCTTCTAATTATATTGGTATCTTAATTAAATAATGAGCACTTACTTTCAGATCCCTGAGTACTTATGTATGTGACTATGATTACATGAAATTGTTACTTAAATTGTCCATTGGATTCTTTGTGGAAATGGTATTGATTCCCTCTTGTCATTTATTCTTGTTGTTTAGGTATATTGATAAGCCACATACAAATTGAAATGCACTATGGAATATAGATAATGAGTATTCATTTTCAAAATTATATACATAATTTCAAATAGAACATAGTAACAATAACACTAAGAAAAAAAACGTATCTTGTAAGATATACTAATTTTGTTAATTATAAATTTGATATTATTTGAAAATAGACAAATATAGCATCATTAATCTATAACATATTTACTTCAGATCGTACCAAAATTGATATACACCAACCATTTGAGAAATAATTATCTGCTAGATCATCGTCATATTTCAAGTATGGGAAATCAAAATCGATTGTCACATAAACCAACACATCAATGGCATGCACAACACCAATTTACATCAACCCCAAGGTATTGACAAATATGTTCAATTTGAAGGAGTGATGCCCTCATCCTAGAAAAAAATGAGGTGTATAGTTGAAAAGATTTCATTTAGATGAAATCAACATCGAGACTTTACGATGTATATTGAGAATAAATTGTTCATATTAGCAAATCTCATCAAAAGCCCAACGGAATTTAGAACATGTATTTTCAGACACTCTGCATGAAGAAAACAATGTATTATAAAAAATCACTCATTAAAAATAGATATTATAATGAATAGAGTATGGGTAAAGGAATTATTAAATAAAATATTCAAAAGAAATTTACACATACCTCCGTCTTCTTAATTTCTCTTGATCTTTAAATTTGCATCGAGATGTATGGCACATGCAACACCATTTAGATCAACAGTTACTTTAAAGCATGTGTCCCTTTGTTGTTGTAACCATTCTCTTCGAAACTTCCGAACAACCTCTCTTTGACAAACATGTAGGAAATCGTCAACTATTTCCTTAATTTTTAATAAAAAATCAAGGATAACTTAAATAAGTGACATTGAACACCATTTTCTTTGTTTTTAAGTAGGAAAGGAAGTCTTCTTGTTTCCTTATATCATTGAGATCAAAGAAAAAATTTGAAGCATTTGCATTATCCATTACTGTAGAGGAAAACAATGTTTATTTTTATTTTAGTATATATGAGAAATATTCTCATTTATAGAAATAAGTAATGAAAATATAACATATTTGATTGTGTTTAAACTATTCACTTGAAAAATGCTCAAGATGTGAATCTAACACATTTGATTGTGTTTAAACTATTCACATGAAAAATAATATCATAGCTAGCCTTGTTTTTATAAATAGAAATTAGAAATTTCAAAGTGAATACAATGAATATTTTCAATAACAAATGAAATGGCACTTCTTTCATAACATAAATACCTAAATAAAACTAGTGGGAATCAATGTTAGTTCAAACAATTGGTAGATAAATAGTTGGATTAAGTAGCAAAGGAATGGTATGTATTGAAAAAAAACTAAAAAAAATAGCCTTTCAAAATATCCTAGGTAAATATGATGAACATCAATCATCAACCCATTTTATTGAATATATCGTGTTTCCTTATTATAAATGTTTCCCTCATGAGCTTCACACATGTATTATAAGTTTGGCCCCACTTCATATAGAGGAGTCAAAAGAAAACATCGAATCTAAAATTCAGATGTATTATATCATTAGATAATAAAAAATATAATTGATCTCACAATATGAAAAGAACACACACTACTACACTATGGAACCATACATTTGGTAAATATCAAGATATTGTGAAAATAAATAATGTTTAGGACATAATGAAGCCTTGTCAAATTTCAGGAAGAAGTTAATTAAGAAGTGTAGGATTTCATATGCTATAGTCTTTTGAAACTTATACCTAATTTATAGAAAAAATGTGTTGAACCTATAAAATATTTTACAAGTATTTATCTTTTGTCAAAGATGTTGACCTTTGAACAAATCATGTCATATGTTCAACTCTAGAATTAATGGTATTGTTGGACTTGTATTTGATAGTGTTGGTACCAAAATTTTATCTGCAATAGCTATATTTGATGACGGTCTCTATTGTCGTAGCTTGAATGTATCATTGACTTCTACATTTGTTGTCGTTGTAGATCAACCAACAATGAGCTACTAATTCCGATGTTGTTTCTCTGTGGGAGTGGGTTGAATGTATTGTTCACTACTAATTCTGGTGTTGAATTTCCAACCAATAATGACCTAGCCTCGACAACACTATCATTAAATAATTGAATACGACAACTTTGAATATATTGAGATGTGGATCCCTCAACTGTAACAATAATCACCAAATAATTAGATTTAGGCATTGGGTTCAGTCATCTACCTTATTTCAAATGAATTAAAATTAAAGTTATATTGAAATACCTCTATTGTATGGAACAGAGCATTGCACTATATCTGATCTATGCTCGACATTTCTTTGTTTTTGAGAAGAAATACCCATTTTCTCATCCATACTTTTCCTTTTTTTGTGAACTTGTCCAACCCTTTGCCAATTCTATTGCATCTTTTTTTGAATGCAGTGCTTGACCATGTTGTATTTTTTTATTAAGCGGGCTCAAAAATCTATGATGTCTCTATTTAGTGATATTAGATGGAGTTACAGTACAATAAAATATTTTATTGCACTCTTCACCTACACTTGACACTAGGTTGTTAAGTCTGCGTGGATGGTCCAAACTTGTAGGTGTTATATTTAACAAACCCCTAAGTGTCTGATGAGTTGAGGACATAAGAAATCTTTTCATTAGCCTCGGACATGGAATTTTCTTGTCCTGTAGTTGGGAAATCAACATGATCTAAGAAATTACCATCAGGAGATTCAAAGCTTGGATGAAGATTTGCTTGGATTTATGGGCTTAAATCAACTAGTTCATTTAAATAAACTAAAAATCTAGACCTCTCAATGATAACACTAGAAGCATTTGGTGATACATGCTCACCAAAAACAATTTTTCCTACCACCATGCCAACCTTTATTACATGTTTAAAAACATTGACATTCAAATCCCAATCACAACCACAGAAAGAAAAAAAATTTGGAACTTGTATATATGACCTTATACCAGGTATCACGAGTGTTGTTATTCAGGCTATGAAACCAATATTTGTTGTTATTATTTTCATCGCATACGCATTCTTCATCTGGAATTTCATTTTCTCTGCACTTGCTTCTAGCCAGTTTTTCATGCAATTTTCTAGGTCGTATAATACCAGCTTCCTTTAAATGTTGCATAAGAATTTAATAAGGTTCCACATTTTCCAACAACACATGAATGCACCAGTCAACCCGCCTGTGGCATGCATTGTTCTTCTCATCAAGGTACCTTTTCTTTAGGTACCTATGGTATGACTCAATTGCATTATTTGTGTCTTGATTTGAATGTGGAAACTTTTTGTAAGATTTCTCCCACATATCTAGAAAATGAAGGGGGTTAGAGACAAAGAAGTGACTAAAAATAGTGCAGTAGAGAATTAGAATATAATCATGAAACACCTACAAAAAAATGATTGCAAATTTTGTTGCTGTCTATCCAGGTGGTTTTGAAATACCCCAAAAAAATTTCTTCATTTTAGAATTCTTCAAGGATCTTTGTGACTGCTTTTTGTACCAAGATATCATCCGTACATGAATGCATTATTTCCCCTAGAGCACGAAAAAATTGAGACTTTTTTTTCCTTTCCACTAACTTTGCTTAAAAGATTCTTTATCCATGCACAACAAACATGCCATACGCATAATAATATTGATGATTTAGTTAAACACCTATAATGGAATTATACTAAAAGATATTAGTATATGTATATATGTACTGAAACATTATTCATCTCTCCCAGTCCCTTATGAAAATATTTAAGCAAATCACCATAAAGCCTCAATCTCAGCTGCAACATCATCTGTAATAAAAGCATGAACTTGCCAATCTGGATGCTCTTTTATTTCGATCTCAAATAATGTTGATAACCATTTTTTAATATCCTCTGTAGTATTACGTGATGAAATAACCCAAACTATTTGGACACCATTATGGTGCTTGTCTAAAACCATCAGTGTATAAAGTTGGTACTGCATTACAAACAACACATAATTATATTTAAAGTCCCACATAGGAAATCATTTTAATAAATATAATTATATGAGATCCATGAGAAATTTGTACTCATCCCATATTTGTTTGTGCTAAATGTAGAGTCCATGGATACAACATTATTGTGTGAGTATTTCACCATCATTGATCGAATCCAACTTGTTTGTATACCAATGATAAATGGAATGTTTTGCATAACATCCTGTTTTTGGTAGAAAGAAAACTTATCTAAAAACTGATTGTACCAACAATCCACACTAGTTGGATCACTTTCGTCCTTCACATATTATTGTCTTTTTATATCATTCCACGTGTTTAAAATATCTTATCTTGTTGCCAAGGCATCTCGAGCTATCCCTCTGAACAATTGTCTAGCTTCATGCTCCACGTCATGAATTAATTTATTCCATATCATTATGACATTGAAACCAACTTCAGCCATCTCTTTTACATTGGCTCGCATATTATTCGTTAGATGTGGGGCATAATTGAAATTTTGAGGCCTACAAGCTGCATCCTTCCCATGACACATAACACCATATTTATCAATATGCCTACATGTTATAAATGTAATAACAACATCATTTGGTCTAAGGTAGAGTTGACGCACAATGAAGTGGCACTTGTAACCAACTTCAATGCTTTGTCGCAAACTATGTTTCTTCATTGTAGTTTGAAGTCCAGTCGTTGTAATCTTATCAACCCGCACTTTATGAGTGGACTCTGGACCATATGCACAACAATACCTATCATATATATTTACAATAGATTAAAAATATAGATGCATTTTTTATCGATTAACTCGAATGATAAAATAAAAAAGTATATAAACACGTTTCACACAATCAAATATGAGTAACTATAAAGACTCACATAGCATACTCCAAATATGTGTCAAATTGAATTTTTTCGATCTCCTCGACTTTTCGAGTTCGTCGAGTATGAACAACAAATTGAGTAGGGGAAGTTTCTCTCGCTTGCTCTCCTTTAATAAAGTCTTGAAGTCTACAGTATGGAATAATTACAACTTGGTCCCCCCATATTTTTGTCCATGTCAAATATTCAACGGGAAACTCTACCATATCTTCTGGATCTTCAACTTCCAACTTATTAATCTCCTCCCACTTTCTCATTATAAAACCTCTACACAATGACATACAAAAATAAAATCCTTATAAATTATTATACTATAACTTAGAAAATAATTAGTTAAAAGGTATAAAAACAAAGTAGGGGATAGCTAGATGTGATATCTTCACAAAGCTCTCAATCCAAGTGTAGATACAATACTTCATATAGGTACTTATGCTTAAGTCTAAATTAGGATTTCTAATTTCGTTTCATTAATAAGTGATGGTAATTGATAGAATTACCCTCAACAATAATTTTATCAACTCCCTATCCATAAAGGATAATCCAAATGGATTCCCTTATTTTATTGGAGCCATAATCCAAATGGATTCCCTTGTTTTATTGGAGCACTCAATAAATAACAATAATGATAATGGCTCCAAATGGATTCCCTTATTTTATTGGATCCATTGTCATTTATTTCATAGCTCTGGTGTATCCAAAACCGTTATTCAAACACCTTAGTGGAATATCTCATTTGCAAAAGTACTTTTTATAATCCCCTCCTTCTTTGGTCTGGGAATCTGAATTCGTCAAGGGTTGAAACTGTAGCTTAAAAAGAACAAACATAGACAACTGGTTTCTTGTTGTCCAACTGCAATAGATTATCGCGTGGGTAGGGTTGGGTTGTTTTCAATCCAAATATTATCCTTAAAGGAGGAGTGAAAATCTAGAAGTGCTCCTCCATACGAAAATGCACAGAGTGTATAGATCTTTGACTAAAGCTACTAGTCTTGGATAAATGTGTGATTCAATAGGCTCTGTTTCAAGCTCTCACGATGGATCTAGATATTGTTCACAAAGCTATGGGTCTTGATCTATAAAGTGATAATCCCAATCACAAGTATTAGTATATGTGACTTACTAAACTGCTTCACCAACATAATTAATAGGGTAGGTGCCATCTCTTCATCTTTATTTAGTTGGGCAGGTGGGGATAACACCGTAGGTGCCATGTTTCCTCTATTTTTTGGTAGTCTAGGTTGAGAAGAGACCTTACTTTCTACTATTTGGGTGGGGTAGTGAATGAGAAATTTTCGAGGAGGATAGTTTGGGAATACCATTATCTGGTGTTGGTAATTGGGGAAGGTGTTTGGTAATCCTTGAGGGGAGAACGTGAGGATATAACCATTCTTTTATGTCATTATGATGGTGCAGCTCAAGAGTAGTTAAGATGGAGAAAAGTAGACACATCACTCTAATAAATACTATTAGGGTGGGGGTAGTTATGGAGAATCTATGAAGGGGAGATGTTATTGCAGCAAGTATATGGAACAACAAGTATATGGCAAGTCAAGTAAATGATATTTGTGGTACTCATGAAATCGTTTTGAATCCTCATGTCCCAACTCATCAACCTATTCAAAGTGAAATTTCTCAAGAGATACTAAATTTAGTTCCTTACATTAGAAAAAAATAAGCTCCAAAAAAGGAATTGTGCCTTACATTAGAAAAAAATAAGCTCCAAAAAAGGAATTGTGATGTAGGGCATCATTTGGAAGTTCCACTTTGACCTCGAAAAGGTCAAAGAATCTTTACCAGAGGAGTTGTCTCCTCAAAGTTTGGATTTTGTTATGTAAGTTAGATGGAATAATGTTGAAATTTTTCCATGTAATTATATTTGTTAGAAATTTGTTTGAAATCTTCGGGAGCCTAATATTGAATCTAAATTTGGATCTTGGATCTTGCGTTCCTATTCTTTTGGAACTAAATGTAACCACAATTCTATTTGTCAAAACCGAGCTCATAATAAAGTAGGGGGATTTTAGTATGTGTGCAAATTATGTTACATAGATTGAGATTGAGGTTCAGAGAAATTATTCATTGATTTTATTTCTAATTATTTGTGTGCTTGTGACATTCAAATTTTGTGATGGAATGTTAATTGATTCTCATTGTAATTGATCTAGGTGCCATTTATTTCACCATGTGACCAGAGAATGAAGTTAAAATCCTCTACTCGCTTTCCATTCATTCCTAAAGAAAACTAAACACCTATACTAAACCTTAGAGAAGTCGTGGTTGTAGATTAAAGGGGAAATGCAGAGATAAATTGACTGGATGATCAGAAATTCAAAATTAAGTCTTCGAAAAAACCCATTGGATTCCCCTTGATCCTCACGGCCAACTTCATGGTTTTTCTAAGCTAAAGAGATGGAAAAGACGCATATGCATTATGCTAACGGTCTATTTAAACATATCAAAGAGATTAAGAGACAGATGCATTATATCTGAGTTTAGAAACCCGTAACCTATAAAGCAAATTGTTTCAACTAAGAAAACATGTCCTACATGGATTTTGAGATTTTGAGTGGGGAGGATTGATATAATATATGGCATGCCCTAGCTGTGAGGATCGTGATTCCAGGATGCCATCCATTTTGCATAATATGTCCCCTCTTCCTGCTACACTAATGGTGTTCCTCACTACAATCAAATAATGCTTTGGTAGATCCATACGTAGAGACATGAAAAAGTGAGTAGACAGAAAAAAAAATGATATTATATTCACAATATTGAAATCCCACCTTTGAATTTGCTTAACGGTATGAATAAGCTCCACATATAAAATGGTTTCTATTGGGGGAGGTAGTATTAAACCCTGGTTATCAAGCATGATTTTACGTGTTCCTTTAAAGTGATGAATAGCTGGGTTTTGGGTTTCAAGCATAAACACTTATATTTAATGTTGGTATATAACATTTAGGAAATGTTGGTATATAACATTTAGGAATGAATAAGAGCATCAAAAAGGAGCTAAAACATGTAACACGAAATTTCACAAGAAGTTTTATACAGGGACCTCAAGAAAGTGAAAGAGAATCAGAACTAATAAATTTTGCATGCCCAAGATGAAGATTTATCTCTCACCTGCACAAATTGTATGGGAAATATGAACCAGAGAATGTCGACGATAACGAACCCTTTGATAGAGATCCCATGCTTATGAAGGGATTAATAAAGACATTTATAACTTAAGAACCCATGGTTGAAAGAATTTCCATTTAACATGTTGTTGGAGATCACTGGTTCGATGTTGATAACTTCATAGTTGGAGCTCCCACTATGAAGGATCAAAATCCGAAAAGAGGTACATTTAAATTTTTAATATCTCAATCCTATTTCTATTTGGTGTTTTATTTCCATATTTTATGTTTATATTTTCCAATTTAAAAATCTATATATGGTGCAAGTGAGAGCCAAATTTGGTTTAACATATAAGTCTGTAAAAAATTCTTACAAGATTCCATTGTTTTCTATACCCTTTGTTACATTCAACCTTGTTTGTATTTCAAACATTCCATGGATATTTTGGGGATCAAATCATTATACATATTAGAAATGAATCATTAGTGAAACTGGGCACACGATGATGATTCATTAGTTGCTCCCATTTGGAAAATAATAATCTTTGAAGTTCCAGGGGTAATGCTAATCCATTCTTTCTATCATTTGCTTATCATTCATACTCCAGGTCAATAATTTGATCAATAGGTCTTCATTAAATTGTTGACATGGTGGAAGGATGAATCTCGCTCTTAATAATAATCCCTGAATATGTTGAATGGGGTAAATTGTCAATCTGTTGGCTGTGGACAAGTGGAAGTAGTCATATTGTCATGTTCTTGCTTTAGCTGCATCATCTGAGTGATGAGGGAAGATTATATGTGATGCACCTTTTAATTCAGGTTTTAGAGTACATCCATTGCCTATATCTATTCTCTCCTCCTAGAGTTCCTCTATAGAAGATTTGTCGTTTTCAAGAGGACAGAATCCCCCATCAAAAGTAGCTACACCATTTCCTTGTGCACTAAATAAGTCGAACTCCATATAAGAGGAACTGAAGACTTTAATAAAGAAATACAAATATTGCAAGAACAAGTAACTCTCTTAATTTTTTGGTCACTATATTTTATATATTTTATTTTGTGAACTATTTGTATATAAGATTTCATTTCCATAAACTAATTATGGAAGTTTAGGTACCACTTGTTTGAATATTTTATATATTTTATAATAGTGATTTAAACTAATTATGCTACTAAGAAAGGAAATGTAGCACGTTTGATGACTCATTCCTTTGCACCCAATTGTTTTTCCAGGATAATGGCAGTCGATGATGTCGAGAACCGAATTTCTATCTTTGCAAACAAAGACATTGAGGTTGGTGAAGAGATAACATGTCATTACAGATTAACCAAGGAGGGCATTAAAGAACGGTGCAATTGTGGAGCAGTTACATTAATAACACTGCTCTACCAGCCCCCATTTATGAACCAGTTATAGTTCCAGCAACCCATTCCGTTAACGCAACAGGGTAAATAAATCCCCCATTAAGAAGTTTTTCAACCTCGGCTTTCACGGCTGATCAGAAATGGTAACATCCTCTATCATAGGTGTCTATCATAGGTGGAGAGGGTTCAACGGGAACATTATTGAGATTCCGAAGAATGGAAAGGTATCACTAAATTGAGGTTTTAGAAGTTGTTGAACCCATTAATAATTTAGAAGAACCATAAAGGAAATGAATTAACAAGATGAGTTTCAGACAGTAATTTAAGGGAAATTAATTTACAAGGTGAATAACAAGGATGTTAAACTAACCCCAACTACTGCAACATATATTTATTCTCCACGTTGGAAGCCTCTGCGATTTTATATTATCTGAGATGAAGTTGACAACGACATACCTGTAAAAACGGTTATGTGGTTGAGTTCTGTCGATCTGGTCTTCACACTCAGACGTCCTCGTTGGGAAAGAGCACCAGATATTTTCGCAGATATGTATCGTTGCATCAATGTGCAAGTGGAACGTGGTATTCGCTCAATTTGTCATTTCGTGGGTCTTCGCAAGGAGACGGATGCAGCGGTGGAAATAGAACCATCTACCCTGTGAATTTAATTCCCAATAAACTTTCATGTCCATCAATAGATCTTTCAGTAGATCTTAAACGTCGACGTTCGGCTGGTAAATAGAACCTGTAGGTTGTCACTTGTCACGTATGTGATGGAACCTATTCACGATGGCCATGAGTGCATATCGCTTAATGGATGCTGAAATGATCAGACTCCTCCATGATGGTGGATGGCATAATCCACCATCATGGATGGTGCAATGGTGGTAGCATTTGTTCATCTGACCTCACGAAAAATACAAAAAATACATAGCATGCCGCAGAGTATTAAATGCTGGTGCAGCAGTTTTGTAGGCCATTAGATCTTAACAGTTTGAGATTCAATAGTCTATATTGTTACTGCAGCAGCATTTAATACTCTGCAGTATACTAAGTATTTTTTGCCAATCTGGCTTGCCCTGCTAGTCCTTGTCGCCATCAGTTCATTGGGATGCCCAGCAGCAGGTGCATTAAACACTATGCTGCTTTAAACACTATGCTGCTGGGTGCATATTGGTTGCCATTTTGACAGGTGGAAGTGGCATATCTATTTCTTTTCCGACACTCATAGTAGAAAAGAGGAGAACACCGGTGATAGAAAAATCCATGCCGCTGGCATGAAGATAAATGCGGGCGTTACAAACCCATAACTAAATGGTCGAGAAGGAGATAGTTCGAGCATTGTCTCGTAATGATAACGACAGGAGAATCATTTGATTCACAAAACACAGGTGTAATAGAGGTTGATGCACAAAGCTTAGGTGTTGTATTCCCAATATGAGATTAAATTGTATTCAGTAATAGATACCTAGATTGCATATTCACTTATTGAGGAACCAGAAGACAAAAGGTGGGTTCCTGATTCGCTCATATCTTTGTTGGCCTTCAAGCATATCAGTGTTGTGTCATAAGTCGAATATCAGAATATGCGAGCCCTTAGATTTTTGGTCTGGTTCAGGAGAGACCATAACCATTGCATCTACGTTCAAGAGAGGACGTGCACACGATTTAACATGATAAGAAAATTTGTACACGTTTCTTCCAGATAAGAATTGGCAAGTGTTTGTTGAGGCTAGGTTTTACATTAAACAATACAGATACGACATTGAACAAAACCTACAACATCTATGCAGGGATCTTTACAACCCTACTTAGGTATGTCCGTAGTTCAACACGCTCAAGCCTTCTGTTCCTTTCTGTCCATGAGCAACAATGATTTATTTAAGCTTCTTATCAACCATTTCCCAAGTAATCTCACTCGGGTCTCGCAGAAACCAAGTGTTCATCGACTTATACCTCTTACTGCTTGCAACCCATGCTTAATTTGATGGAATCTAGAGATCATGAGGCTGTCAATGTTGAGTCGTCCCCAGAAATATGGAAAGATTAAAAATACAAAAATACTACTAGCTGCAACACTTTCATTTCTTTCAGTAGCATCTATTTGGGCACTTTCTTGCGGCAGGGCGACCCTTGGTGTTTTTTCAACAACACATATGAAGGAAAAGTAGCATTCGAAACCATCCATGTTTCTCTGCAATCCGCGCGGAAACTGTGACAATATTATGGTAATAATCTTTACCATTTATCCTTCCATGACCACAAATAAGAATAAGTCGCATGAAACAGACACAGATAAGAGTAAGTCCCGTGAAACAGTTTGACCCAAAGAAGCACAAATGAAGCAGCCGACGAACATTGGGATCAACCAAGCTTACAAGGACGAGAAAGAGGAAACCCCGTGAAACAATATTCAACATGCAGTAGAATAATAAATGCTGCAGAGGCAGCATTGTGAACCGTTGAATCTCAACTTGTTTGACATTTAACAGCCCACAGTGCTGCCTCCACAGCATTTAATACTCTGTTGCATGTAAAATATTTTTTAAACTAAATTTTATTTGAAAAACAAAAACACGTGGCGTTTTTTAAAACTGGGAAGAGGGACATTGATATTGAAAAACGTCCCAGAAACAAGACCCGGAGAAAGAACGCCTTCGGGCCTAATTATAATATAATATAATTTTCTTCCATTGAACCACCCTTTTATGTAAATTAAAAATTTTCAATTCTTTTTTTTTAAATACATCCTCACTTACTCGCAAGGAAAGTGTTCAATTTTACAAAATATTGAATTAAAAAATTAAAAATTTTGAATTCTTTTTTTTAAATACATCCTCACTTACTCAAGGAAAGTGTTCAATTTTACAAAATATTGAATTAAATTTTTTTTATGTTGGTTATAAAAAATTAAACTTGAATAAATAAAAATAAAAAAATAAGAACTTGAATGAAAAATTGAAAGAAAGGTTTGCATTTCTAAGGATTTGATTTTTTTTCGCGCTTCATAAAATCTGAGTTAGATAAATCTAGGACATCTAGGACATTTCTACAAGGAAAGTGGGAGAAAAGTGTCCAAAAAATTAAATAAAAAAAACACCTCAAAGGATTTGATTCCTCTATGAGCGGAGAACATTTCTACATAGTCTTTCCAAATGATTAAATTAAAAAATAATAATAATAAATTAAATAAATAAATAAAAATAAAAAATAAGAATTTGAGTTAGATTTTCACTTCAAGGAATTTGATCTCTTTTGAGTAAACCAAAGTTAGATGAATTTATTTATAACATCCTGCCTTCAAAGAAAATGTCTATTTGTCCAAAATATTAAATTAAAAAAAAGTTAGATGAGTTTAGCCCATTTCTAACATCCCGCCATGAAGGAAAGTGTCTATTTATCCAAAATATTAAATTTTAAAAAAAATCTTAAGTTAGTCATAAATTTTTTAAATAAATAACAATAAAAAATTAAAAATTTGAGTAAAAAATCACGAAGATCTACAGCTCGGTGGGAGGAAAGTGTTCAAGAACATTAAATTAAAAAAAAAATTGTTCCCCATAATAAATTTAAATAAAAATAAATAATAAAATAAATGGTTTATATAAATATACAATATATTTGAATATGGTATATTAAAATGTAGCTACCCTAATTATAACAATAATATTAAAATATGCATTAGATTATAAATAAATACTATTATAATATTAGTATTTATTAATTATTATGTGAAATATATTTTTTATAATTTAGTATGTAAAAATGTGTAGGGTGATACAAATGGATGCTGATTGCAAGACGCATGTTGATTTTTACCTTCAGTCTGTGTCATGGAGAATGATAAAAATCCTAATCCCTCGCATCCGATTTTGCGTTTTTTTAGTAATGGTGTCTTCTTTTGCCGCAATTTCCATCTAGGAAATAAATTGTCCATTACTTTACTGCAACAAAGCTTCATCGTCACGGCACCTTATTGTTACAAAAAAGGCAGGGTTAGGATAGTTGCTTGAACAATATAGCAGCTTTTTGTTGTTGGAGTAGTAGTCGCGTGAGGATCATCCTCAAGTCGACCCTGCTAAAGAACAGAAGACGACTGCCCAAAAGAAATATAATAAATTGTATTTTTATTATAAATTAACACAAGTAAACCCCAGTGGAAAAGGACAAGTTGGCCCCAATGGAAAATTAAATTTCCAACGACTTAATGTATAAATAGAAGGCACCTTACTCCATTTTCAATCAAGTTCAATCAAGCAACTCAAGCAAGTTCTCCTAAGTGAAGAGATAAGTTCACTAGTGCTAGAGGTGACTGATTTTGGGGTTCTCCAATAGTGGGAAAGTTTCTCTTTTGATTTCTTGAGCTTATGCTACTATCATCTTGAAGTATATCTATCTTTGAATGATTCTTCTCTCTTAGAAGGGTGATCTCATGGGTGACATTATTTATCTATGGTTGGGAGATGATATTTGTGATCATCGTGGTTAAACAAGTTCCAGGCATTGTTTTTGTGCTTTGTCTTTCTTTTAATGATCTTGGTTTTGCAGCTATCAATTTCTAACATGGTATCATAACGGTGCTAGAAGAAGTCATTGTCAAAATCTAGGGCTCCACATTTTGGAGCGTTTCCCACCTCAGATCATCTCGAAAGGAGCATAAAACAAATCACCCTCCTAGTATGCATATTTCTGTGGAGGCCAATTGTTTATTAGAGAAACTTTAATTTTTGACCTAATACTGTTGGGGGTCAAGACCTAGCGCTTCCACATTCTTGTTTTTTTTCCATATATTTGGACCAATTTTACATTGCTCCAACTCACCTCAGTAGGGCGAATCCACCTATGGATCCAGTTTTCAATATTCCATACTTCATCCGTGACCTAGCTCCTGCAAGGGTTTTTAGTCCAATTTTGCGGTCAAGATGATTGGGATGAATGTTAAAGATATGATTGATGGGAAGTTTCCAATTTAATCTCATGGAATTCTAGGGTTCTTCTTATACTAGAATAAAATGATCTCTTGAAGTTCGTGAATGAGAATGTTCTAGAACCAGAAGACAAAGTCGAGAAGGCTCAATGGAGAAAGAATGATGATAGGGCAAGGAGAATCTTGGTAGATTCAGTGAAGGACCATTTGGTTCCTTAGATATTTGAAAAGAATGCACCAAGAATATGTTTAGAGCCTTGAGGAAGCTATTCCAAGATAACAATATTAACCATGCTCTTTCCCTAAGGAATCAATTGTCAAACCTCAAGATGTCAAGATCAAAATTAGTTTCCTCTTATTTTATGAGGATCTTGGAGTTGAATAATCAACTAAGCACCATTGGAGATCTAGATGGCGATAAAGAATTGTTCATCAATACTCTTAATGGTCTCCCTCCATCTTGGGAAGCTTTCATTCAGAGTCTTTTTGGGAAACCGAAGTTTCCTAAGTTTGATCGCATCTAGGAAGTATGTATGCAAGAAGAGACAAGACTTGTAGCGAGAAGGAGGATACATGGCACTCAACACAAAGAAAATCAAGCCCTTACATATCATGTCAAGAAAGGAAAGTGTAAGGGAAGAAAGTTCCATGGAAATAATGGAAAGGGTAGAAGATCGAGTCCTACTTCATCTCAAAAGAAGAATAAGGATATGTTACATGTTTGTTGCTACATATGCAATAAACTTGGCCACTGTGCTTAATATTGTGATTCAACGAAGAGGACACATGAAGCCTCAATTGCAGATGTTGAAGAAGACACCTCTCATAAGAAGCCAAATAGTGAGGATCATGTGAAGTTCTTCTTCTAGAACTCCCTATGTTGAGGCAATGCAATGAAGATCTAAGTGGAAGTGGACTCCTAGCAAGAAAATGAAAATCAATGGACTCTCTTCGATGATTATGAAAAGCAGTTAAGTTTCGAGTCAAAGTCATGACAAATGGATTTTGGAGGACGAAAGTTACTCAACCAAATTCTCATGAAATAGAAGGAGTTATCTTACAGTTATCCCTCAAGATGAGGATCCTAACCTATGTCATATGATGGTGTGAAACTTGATGAATCCTTCCTAGTTCAAGGAAGAGCACAATTGAGATCTAGAGCAGATTGAGCATGATGGTTGTGGCTACACTAATGGAATTGTTGTCTTGATCCAAACAAGACAGTTGAAGGCTCCTTATGTTGGAGTAATTATCCAACCCACCATCTTTATTTGGCATAATTGGCTTATTTTACCACTTATCGTAAGTTATTGGCTTGAATATGCATATGCATCATCAACTGGATCATCCTCCTTCAATAAGGGAGGCTAACTGTGTCTTCTCCTTCAATCGGGGAGATTAACTGAGCTTCCTCCTTTAATCAAGGAGCAAATATGGGTTTATATGCATGACATAAGTGCCCCAAATCAGTTAACTAATGGTGATTCCACCTACTTTCATTTAAAATGCAGTTGTGAAGGCGCCTCCATCATTATTTTTCCTATTTTTGGTAATTTCTAGTTAAATGGAGTGATTTAAGGCACCTCCAACAACTTTTGGTGACTTAGTTCAACTCAGTTCACTTGATCTTAGCTAACTGAAGACAGACATGCGCCTTCACCTACTAATTGACATGCAGTTGAGTTCTACTTAGTCTTAACTGCCTGCGATTCAGTTAGGGCCAATTATGGTTGTGATTAGTGGTTAACTAATGTGTTTAGTGTGGCTAACTGACAACTAAGCCACTCTCATGTGTGCAATTTGAATGACCTCCTTTGTATTCAAATTGTCTTACTATTCATGCAAGTGTATGACATTGTATCACTACTTCTAATTGCAACACTTTCATGTCATTTTTCTGTGTAAATGATCCTTGAATCCTCTGTAAGTTGTTCCTTGGTCCTCAGATTACTTTGAGTCAATTTTAATATGGTATCAGAGCCACAGAGGCACAAGGCTCTTCTTCTTCAACAGATTCCTAGATGGATCTATGATGTAAATTGAGCAAAAAACTCAAAAATTCTAGCTTTGCACCAGAAGCGGAGAGTTTACCACATAATTTCTAGGGAAATGAATTGTTGATCAAGCTTGCTTGATTGACTAAGTCAGGTGTGAAGAAAACTCGAAAAGTGCAGGTTGTTCGACCTTCCGGTGCCCTTTTTTGTGTTTTTGCAGGTTCCTTATAGGTTTTCACTGCATTTGCTACAACAACATAATGGCTTCTTCTGTGAATCTACTCACTCCTTTCAACTACCATCAGTAGAAGGAGGACATGGAGATTCAGCTGAGCTCCAAAGGACTCTACAGAGTCACAATGGACACATAAATAGAGCTGAATCATGTTTTTGACAAAGAAAAATACTAGAATAAGCTTGATGAAGCATATGGATTTCTGTGCCTTTCAATTTCTAGAGATCTTCTCTTCCACAAACCCTGGATTAAAGACTCACAAGGATATTTGGGATAAACTTGCTACTTTGTTTGATAAGAAAGATGACTTGAGGATCTATTAGCTAGAGAATAAGTTGATTTATCTAAACCCCGGAAACTTCAAAACCATGAATGATTTCTTCACCAAGTTCAAGAACCTGGTGCTCCAATTGAAGCAGTGAAAAGTTGAGAAGGAGGATGATCAACTCATCCTTGCCATCCTTTCGAAACTTGGCCCAGATTACTTAGTTTTTGGTTCCACCTTTCATACCAGGAATCTCACAATCCGGAATTGGAAGATGTCAACCCTCAATGCATTCATTGAGTCCCTCACTAATGAGCATGGAAATCTTGTCCAAATGGGAATCATCAGAACTTCCAAGGACCAAGCCTTGTTTGCTAGAGGACCCAAGGGTACGTATGAAAAGGGGAAGAAAAAGAATCAAAAGACTAAGTTTGATGCTCCCAAGACAAAGGAGAAACCTCAATAGCCGGATGAGCCCTCGGGCTCAAGAAAGAACAAGCATAAAGGCAAAGAAGGCAAAGAAAAGGTCAAATGTTCCTATTGTGGAAATGAAGAAACAAATTGATGCTATGAATCTTCTCCTTGAGAATATTAAAATTGAGCTCACAAGAATCTATGAACCAAGGAAAAACTCACAAATAGATTACAGAGAAAAATTTACTCATCTTTGACATGAAACATTGCAAAAAATGGCTTGCAGATGTATATGCTTTCATTAATCAAAACTAAAAATGGATCAATCTAGATGATGTTTACAATTTAATACACTGGTATAGATAACTTGACAATTCGAATACATGAGAGGAAATTCGAATTGGTTAACTCAGACTAACTGAATGAATAATAGGATGTGTCTAAGTCATTATCAGAGCTTAACTAGCTAGCTCTAGTTGTCTAATCAATGCCTTAATCAGCTAAAATCAGTTAACCAGTCTAACTGAATGTGGTAGTGAGGAAATGTGCCTTCCCACATGCAGCCATGAAAAGACTAGCGCTAACTGAATGTAACTGACTCATAAATAGTCCCCAACTGAACTCAATTGAAGGAGGTTGGTGTCAGCACTCCCAGTGGCTCCTAAATTTTAGGGATTGGTCTAGGAGGTGCCTAAATTGATGCATTCAAGTGCAGTAAGTGAAAGTTAGCCTCAATTAGTGTTCCCCACACTCTAGTAACTGGTACATGTGGTCCAATTAGGCCATGTTAACCCAATGGAACTAGTGGCTCAATAATGACAAAAAGACTCCTATTTTAGGAATAATTGACCAAATTGGACATGTGAGGATTATAATCCTAACATAGAAGAATAACATCAATCTTCCTGAAGGTGCAAGGAAGAGAGATAATCATGATTAGAATATCCAACCCAAAAGAGGACATGCCCTCATGGAAAATGTTTCGAAGCCTAGAGCTCTCCTCATAGACTATGGTGCTTAAAACCATATGGTAGCAAGAAAATAATCCTTTTCATTCCTGGACTCCGACAACATCATTCCCATCTGCATGGGCGATGACTCTCAAATCATTTTGAAGGGAAAAGGTACTATAAAACTTGAACATGGAATCTTCTATGATGTTCTGTATGTTCCATCCTTGGCTTCAAACCTATTGAGTGTATATCAAATGACACACATAGGCTTTCCTAAGAGAGTTACTTTCAACCCGAATGATGTTGAGATATAAAAAATTGCATCCAAAAAACTCATTGCAATAGGTATAGTGAATCATTAAGCTAAAACCTATGAGTTCTCCAAGTTTTTATTTGATGCAAATCCCACTGCCCTTCTAACTCATGGGAATGAGATGAGCCAGATGTGGTATGAAATGTTCGGACATCTGAACTTCAAATACTTGCAATAACTTCAAAATAATTCCATGGTGTAATGCCTCCCTACCATCAAAACCTCCAATGGAATTTTCAATGGTTGGATTGTCGGCAAGCACCCTAAGCATAAATTTGATCGGGGAAAGGAAAGGAGAGCTACATGTATTTTGGGGCTGATCCATTCAGATATCAGCAGTCCAATGCCTATAACCTCAATGAATGGATCCATTTATGTGCTCACTTTCATCAATGATTTTTCTAGATACACATGGGTATCTTTTCTCAAAACCAATTTTAAAGTCCTTGAAAAGTTCATGGATTTCAAGGATTTTGTTGAGAATTCCTCTGGGAGCAAGATCAAGGATCTCAGATATGACAATGGTGGTGAGTACATCAAGTTTTAGCTTCTGCAAATATGTGCTCAAAGTAGGATAAACATTGAGCACTCCATTCCCTAAACACCTCAGTAGAATGGTGTAGTGGAAAGGAAAAATTGGGCCCTCAAAGAGATGACCACCTGCATGCTTGAAGCTAAATATTTGGATGAAAATATTTGGGCCGAATATATGAATTTTTATTCCTACATTCTGAATAGGGTTCTCATTCATCCTTGAAATGAAAAACACCTTTCGAAGCATACTTTGGTCACAAACCGAATGTGTCCAATTTTAGAGTTTTTGGGTCCACTACTTGTGCTTGAATTCCACTGGATAAGAGGAAGTATTTTCAACCACAGAGTATTGAGTGTATAGTCATTAGGTATCCAGAGGATTAAAAGTGATACAAAATCTTGAATATCAAAACCAAAAATATATTCATAGATAGAAGTGTCCGCTTCGAAGAAACTCTCCAAGATGTGGAACTAGTCGAGGAAGAAACTGTTGAAATTTTCTCCCGTTCTGCTGATGATTCTGATGATGAAAATGGAAGTGTGAGATCTGATTTTTCAGATATTATGTTTGATATCAGTGATCATAATATATCAGGTTCAGAATCGTATCCTAATGTTCCCAATCATCTCCCAAAATGGGCCGAAAAGACTCCTCTTTCACCGGGTTAGATGTTGGAAATCTTGTTGATCTAAGGAGAACCCGGTCAGATTTCCAAAGAGCAGGTATTGCTCTTTATTGCAATGATTCTTTGCTATATTATACGTAATATATGATGATAGGATATGATCCTAAGTCATATTATCGTGCTCAGAATTATCCTGATGGCAAGCTACAATGGATAAAGAGTTCAACTCTCTCTGAAAAAATGCAACTTGGGAGCTAGTTTCCCTTCCACCTGGGAGGAAACTTGTTCAATTCAAGTGGGTATATCAGACAAAGGTTTCTTTAGATGGATCAAAATGAAAATATAAAGAAATTATATTTTCAAAAGGATTCTCCCAAGTGCAAAGATTTTACTACCATGAGACCTTTACACCGGTGGAAAAAATGGATTCTATCTGGCTAGTTTTGGCCATTGTTGCATCCAAGCACTGGGAGGCGCACCATATGGATGTAAAAAGTGAATTTCTTCATGAAGACATGCAAGAAGAGATATACATGAAGCATCATGAAGGCTATACATCATATCCATCATTATTTTGTAAGTTGCAGAAATTCTTATATGGCTTGAAACAGGCCCCAAGATCTTGGTACGCCAAAATGGATTCTTTCATGGTCTCATAGAACTTTGAAAGATGAAAGTCTGATCCAAATGTGTACTTGAAGCAGTATGAAGGTAATTTGCTGATAATAGTTCTGTATGTGGATGATATTTTAATCATAAGAAGCACATTTTCTTCGATTGCTTTCACAAAAACTGCTTTACATGATGCCTTTGAGATGAGTTATCTAGGCCTACTGAGACAGTTTCTCAGGCTAGAAATAACTCAAGATTTTGATGGGATTATGGTGACACAATCAAAATATGCTTCAGACCTATTAATTAAGTTTAATATGGCTGATTTCAAGGAAACACCATTCCCATTCCTCTAATAAATCAATCTTGAAGAGGGAAAAACTACTCTATAGGTGGATTCTACTATTTATCGTTAGTTGATCAGAAGCCTTCTCTACTTGACACATTCTTAGCCTGACATTTGTTATGTCGTGAATGCTATATCAAGGTATATGCAGCAGCCTCATGAGCTTCATTTGAGGGCAACCAAGAGGATTCTATAGTACGTGCAGGGTACTAGATCCTATGGCATTCCCTATGCTGCTGATTACGAACTAGACTTGGTAGGATTTACAGATTCTGATTGGGCAGAAGATTCCATAAATCGAAAGTCCACTTCCAGCTATGTGTTTTTGTTTGGTGGTGGACATATTTTCTGCTCAAGAAAAAATCAAGCTACCATTTCCCTTTCTTCAATAGAGGCAGAGTACAGGGGAGCAGTCAATGCCTACATTTAGGTAGTTTGGCTGCAAGGTATTTTGTTTGAGTGTGATATTGGTAGTGCTTCATCTACTGTCATTTTTTGTGACAACCAAAGTGATATCAATATCTCAACAGATCTGTTCCAGAGGAGGCAGAGGACCAAACACATTGAGATCCACATGCACTACATCAAGGAGCTTGTGCATTAAAGGACAATTGTTTTGCAATATTACTCCACAAATGAGCAAATTGCAGATATTTTCACCAAGATATTTACTATGAAAATGTTCACTTACCTTCGTTCACTGTTGGGGGTGAGTTCCATNGGGGGGGGGGGGGGGGGGTGTTCCCACAGGGTTTTCCTCTTTTCCTCACTTAGCATTTTTGAGCATTTTTAGAGTTAATTTTTGTAAAGGGTGACCTATGGCCTTAGTTGTCGGGGCCCTATATTTTTTTTTAATCCCCCACATGAGTATAGATTAAGGGGGGGTGTTGGATATTTATCCAACCCACACGTCTTTATTTGGCCCAATTGGACTATTTTACCACTTATCCTAAGTTATTGGGTCGAATGTGTGACTGCATCGTCAACTAGATCATCCTCCTTCAATCAGGGAGGCTAACTATGTCTTCTCCTTCAATCGAGGAGACTTACTAAGCTTCCTCCTTCAATCAAGGAGAAAATATGGGTTGATCTGCATGACATAAGCTCCCCAAATCAGTTAACTGATGGTGATTCCACCTACTTTCAGTTCAACTACAGCTGTGAAGGCGCCTCCATCATTATTTTTCCTATTTTTGGTAATTTCCAGTTAATTGGTGTGATTTAAGGTGCCTTCAACAACTTTTGGTGACTTAGTTCACTTCAGTTCACTTGATACTATAACTGAAGACAGACATGCGCCCTCACCTACTAATTCACATGCAATCGAGTTCTACTTAGTCTTAACTACCTTCGATTCAATTAGAGCCAATTATGGTTGTGATTAGTAGTTAACTAATGTGTTTAGTGATCGACATCTAATCCACTCTCATGTGTGCAATTCGAATGACCTCCTTTGTATTTGAATTGTCTTGCTATTCATGCAAGTGTATGACATTTTATCACTACTTCTAATTGCAACACTTTCATGTCATTTTTCTGTGTAATTGATCCTTGAATCTTCTGTAAGTTGTGCCATGGTCCTCAAATTACTGTGACTCAATTTTCATACCTTAATGTACCTGATCATCACCGGGATGGATACTTACATCATATCTATGGACTCCCAAGAGAGGGAGTAGGATGATCAAATACAGAGGGAACATGATGCTCAGATGCAGAGGGAGGATTCCCGAACACCCTGAGATGGGTTGGGGAAACGAGCCTATTGATACTCTCTCTCAGGTGCATGATTTTATTGATATGATTTATTATGTATTTTCATTTCATATCTAGAATAGGGAAGGACAGAAATGTTTGCCTTGATATATTTGATTCTACTACTAGATAAAATGTGTGTAGGTTTTAGATGGGACTGTAACTCCATGAAGGAGTGAAGAGATTGGTCCCATGATTGACTCCCTCGGTACGATGGAATGTTGAATTTAATCCCTAACACTCTGTGATGGAGTGGTGAGATTGGTTCCATGATTATATTCCTTTCTAAGAGGGAAGGATGATTATACATATACCATACATTCTCTCGATCACTTTGAGAACAAGTGAGGAGATCTCTCATCCTGATATGGGATGGCGAGTCCAGTGCATTCTACCGATCGCTTCAAGAAAGAGTGAGGATATATCTCATCCGAATATGGATAGAGAGGCCAATGCATTCTCTCGAACGCTTCGAGAAGGAGTGAGGAGGTCTCTTGGATATCCTGAAAAGGATGGAGAGGTTGTCACATAGTAGCACACACTGGTATGTATATGTGGTCTATGAAAGACCTGTTGTCTTCATATTTAGAATGAAACATGGTTGGCTCTACCGAAAGACGTATATTTGTTCTATGAAAGACTTGTGGTATTCATATCCATCATGAAACAGGGTTGTCTCTACCGAAAGACCTATGTAGTCCAATGTGAACACCTATGAACAATGACGGTGATTGTGTACACCTGATTTCTAAGTACACATTTGGGGACAAATGATTATGCACCTATGAAGTATGCCAGTGATTTTGTACACCTGAGTTCTGGGTAAACACTTGTGGGTGAGACATTTGATGTGGAAACCTGTGAAGTATGATAGTGATTCGGTATGAAATCCTAAGTTCTCAGTGAACACTTGTGAGTCATACAGTGATACCTGGCTTCGATACTGGTAAGTTATGTTATGCATAGCTATGATGCTTGTTATCCATGGTACATGGCTCTACCATGGTACGTGACTCTGTAGCTCATTGGGTAAGTCATACATACATGCATCTGTATTCCCACATGAGTAGAGACATAGCGAAGGTCTCCGAGGACTATGCATGACTATTCGATGCTCATCCTGGGGATGGAATAATAATCAAAATGTTGGTTCTGTATAAACCTATCTTCATGACCAGCATGAAACAAGGTTATATTTTTAGAAAGACGTATGTGACTTACATCTAGTATGAAAAAGGACTGGATCTGTAGTGGCACACCCATCATGAAACAGGGTTGGTTACTGTATAAATTTAGCAACCTATATGGTTGGGGATTTATGGGTTGTATCCCATACGAATATGATGAAAGTATCACACAAAGTTATGTACCTTGCGATCCCTCATATGAATATATTCCTTATGGATGCTATGAGTAGGTTGTAACCCATGATGTGGCAAAGAATCGCTAGCAGTGATTCTACTAGTGAGATCTTTGGGTTGTGTTTGATGCACGTTGATCACATGCATGTTCCCTGACAAAACGGGTTGAGATGAATCGTGTTGACTTGGTGCATGCTTCCCCAATGAACTGGGTTGAGCTGAAGCATGTTGAATTGGTGCATGCTTCCCCTATGAAATAGGTCGAGCATATGCATGAGTTGTGGAGTTGGTACATGCTTACCTGATGAACTGGCTTGGGTAGATGCACGAGTTTTGGAGCTAGTGTGGTTCTCTGATGAACTGGATTGAACTAATGCACAAATATTAATACAGACTTCTCAACGAACCAAGACTCATGGGGGATTCACCTTGTTGAGCAATATCTTATCACATTCATTCATAAAGGGGGGATTTTTAATTATGAAAAATAATCTCAATATATTGTACATATTAGGGGTCGAGGAGTAGGGTATGGGGGGTGTATAGGTATTGCAGGTGTATAAGAAGGGGTTTCTAGTAAAGATAGGGAATATCTCATAAAATTAGGGTTGTTTTAATTGGAAATATGTATTGGGAGGGGGGCTCAACAAAAGGGTTTTTGTAGGTAATTATCAATATCTAGTGGAATTAGGGGTACTATTTAATATCCCATGAATGAAGGCGTTATGACATGGTTTCACTAAGTGAAGACTCCATGACTAAGACTATGTTGGGAGTCCTTCCTTGTGACATAGAGATGTTCAAGATAGTCATGATGTATTGTTGATATCTAGATCTGTTTCAGTTGATGATACTGATGATGCCTCCCTGACTAAGAGGGAGTGTTGGAGCAATAGCTGCGTAATGATCATCCTCAAGTTGACCCTTCAAAAGAACAAAAGTCAACTGAAAAAGAAGTATAATAAATTGTATTTTTATTATAAATTAACATAAGTCGTCCCCAGTGGAAAAGAAAAAGTCAGACCCAAAGAAAAATTAATTTTTTAGTGACTTAATGTATAAATAGAAGGAACCTCACTCCATTTTCACATCAAGTAACTCAATCAAGTTCTCCTAAGTGAAGAGATACATTTGCTACTACTAGAGGAGACTAATTTTGGGGTTATCTAATCTTGGGGATGTTTCTCTTTTGCTTTCTTGGGTTTATGATACTATAATTTGAAAGTACATCTATCTTTTAACGATTCTTCTCTCTTAGAAGGGAGAGCTCGGGGGTGACATTAGTTGTATATGGTTGGGAGATGATCTATGTGATCATCATGGTTAAACGAGATCCACACATTGTTTTTTTACTTTGTATTTCTTCTAGTGATCTTGGTTTTGCAACTATCAACTTCTAACAAGTTCCATGGATATCTGAATCTGGGGAAATTCACTTCCTTAAATAAGTCATGCAAATCTAGGAAATTCACTGCTTTAATGAATCCATGTAGTTTTCTACGACTGAAGCAAAGGAGGCTTTCCACGCTCTTACATGTATGTAGTGCATTGACTACAACAGAGGAGGTGGTCTACACAATGGAGGGACTGCAACAGTTTCTCTAATCACTTCATATGGAAAAGTTGTTAGAGGATGTCAGAACACAATGCTAAAAATAGGTTCCCGACAATAAGAGGGTGATTTCCTAAAACTTAGGACAACCACTAATTTTTTTTTCCACTGATAGAACCTCGGCGCTCAAACCAACATTGTAGGAACCACCAATCAAATGTTGATAAGCACAAGACTAACGTTGATGGAGCCATGTTAGGTTTTCTCCCTGCTCTGAGGACCCTAACCCAAGTTCATTCCCTTCTTCTTAGCTTAACAAAGCCTAAGATATTGGCCTGACAGAGTAGAGCTCAGCCGACAACACCCTTGATGCATATTCCGTCTCACGCAAGATATATTTCTTATTGGGTAACTTCTAGAACCAAGTTTTTGCAGTTGGGTGGGGGATTTCGGGTACCTCGATCTCTTACCAAGGTTCTCAATGAAGCCTGTGGGTGGATTATTTATTCTTACCATGAACAATTAGACCACGACCCAACTTCTCCTATGAAACTATTATAATAACATTTGTGCAACATAATCATATTCAAATGATATAGTGTGACTGATCTACATCTATTCATTCATAATAATATCTATTAGCATTCATTCAAGGAAACATTTATATAGGTAACTCAAACACATTCAACATTCACGCATATACACATAATATAACATGGAAACCCATCAAAGAAAAAACCACAAAGGTATTGTTTATTTGGAATGATAAATATATGTACCTTTCGTATGCACACTAAGCAGCATACTCTATTCTAGATATTATTCTCTATATTGATAGACTCGTTCTTCCTCTCATGCTCTCTGATATTCTCTTCTACTCTCTTTCTACTCAACTCTACTAATGATCTGCACACAACCTGGATCGACTCAATTTCTCCTACACTTCTGTGCACTCAACTACAAATTCTTCAACTCATATGCACTCAGCAAAAATTAATAGACAAAAAAATATAGATCAACTAACAGTCTAACAGTACATATCTAACAACAGAGAAGCTAACCCACACACATCTTGGGTTTCTTCTTTTATAGACTCTTTTACAGACTTGTTACAGACTCTTTTCCTGTCGCTTTCTCAGCTGACTTCGTATACTTAGCCAACATGCTATATTTCCTATTCTAGTAACACCTACTCGTAGGCACTAAAGACTTGACTTACAAAGATACCTTCATACGTGTGGTTTCTTTCAGATCTATCCAAACTCGTACCCATGATATTTATGGCTTGTCACTTTCTAACCGTTATGCCTTACTTTTGTTTTCCATTCGTTATGCCACTCGCATGCCTTTGAATGCCTTCTGATATTGTTATTCTGTCACATTGTCCCTTGTCACACTCCTTCCTTCTATCACAGATTCCTCTTTTGTCATGCATATTCCTTCTTCTTCCTTCCCATCGCTTCTTCTGTCGTGACTCATTTATCTTATTCTTCCCTGTTGGTGCTTATGTCACAGCTCCTTTCTTTTCTTCTTTATCTCTTATTCATACTTAGGCATAATTCTAAGTGAATTATGCTTTCCTTTCCCTATGCCCAATAGGACCCCAACACTCACCTATGGCTCGTCCCGAGCCACTCGAAGCTGATACTGTGAAAATATTCCAATATTTGCCACTCGCTCTGCTTCCAGCCACACTTCTTCCTCTGTCTTCTACAATTGTTCCACAAGGTCAGAACTAACATGTTCTAGAATTAACTTCTCTACTGATGCCACTACTTCGCGCACCTTCTTATGTATATTCTTTCATGTTTCTTATTTCTAGATTCTGCTACTACTATGGTTCTTTCTTCTATTGGATAAAGTTACTATTTAAGAGTAGTAGGACAGATGAGATGGGAAACTTATAAACATAACTGATTCTCCTTGTTTACCTTTCTAGCTTCAACTTCCAACTCATCCCAGGTTTTTCCTTGCCTTCTTCAAAATCTTCCTCTTTATCAGACCTGACAGAGTATGCAACATCGGTATAAACCTTAGAGCTCACAACAGTTGGCAAGGAAAACCAGTGTCTAGTTATTTGTTTTTCCCTAGTGCTAGTAAGGTCTTCCATCTCATCAACATCTTACCTTTCCTTATTGGAATCTTCTAGATCATCTTTTTCTTGAAAGCGTCATCACCCCATATGTTTTTATCCTTTTGCAGAGATGATGGTGATGACAGTCACCTTTGTTTCTGTTTGTCGCTTTTCGAACACTAGTTCAAACCAGCGGGTTCTAGAAATGGATACTATGCACTTTGGTGACTAGTTCCATGATTTTACTCGGTGGCTTCAGTGGGATGTCCTTTAGTCCTTAAATTCTAACAATTGCATCTTCGTTCTTTCTCAGCAATGTTGAGACAGTGTTTCTCTTGCGGAAACCAGAACGCTTCCTTATTACCAACCCTAGTAATATGGTTCGTATCATGAGTTCAAAAAGGACTGGAATTAGATCAGTTTCCAATCGTCTCCCCACTTGTACTGGAACATATATGGAAAAAATTTCCTTAACCATAACAAGTATCACAACTTTAATCACAGATCCCCTGAGGGCACTAACGTTAAAGCTCATGATCACCATACTTATTCAACAAGTTTTATTCAGCTCAAGGTGTTCTAGGAAGAAACTCGTTGTTGCATTATATGAGACTTAAGTTGAAAGTGAGGGAAAGTAGAACAATTGTCTAGGCGTTCAATCTGTCAAATATTCACACACATAGCCATTGAGTGTGATAATGACAACAAAATCCATCACATGGATCACCTCTCCGAGTTATCATGTGGACGCTGCCAAGTATGCCGCCCCTTTTTTCTGTGACATCATTTTACTTATGACCGAAAGAAACATCGAATTATCTTGGTATCTGCATATTAATGAATAACAAATGTCATGTCAGCGAGCTTCTTCATTATTGCACCAATGTCACATCATTTGCAACATCTATTCTTTCATGTGGTATATTCCCTTTCTTTTCCATCTCCTTACGTTTCTCCTCACACTCCTTGTAACTTGCATTTCCTTTGCAATAAGGTTCCCGTCTTGCGACAGACCAATTGTCTTCGCTCAGAATTTTGATCTTGGACAGATGTCAAGTTCGCAAAACTTTATTTATTTCCACAGCAGACTAACAGTTTGCAATCCTTCTCTCTTGTTTCTTTTCTCTATTTTCTCTCGTTGTTTTTTATGTGACTGAGTCACAGTTATCAAAATACATTTTTAGCTGAATCCCATTGATGAGTCCTCTGACCTCTGTCCCATCTAATTTTTCTAACTTCACTTCTCCTTCATCAGTGATTTCCTTAACGACACATGGTCCTAACCAATGTGTTTTTAGCTTTCCTGGATTCTTGAAGAATTTACTGTCATACATGAGAACAAGACCTCCAACTTCAAAATGTTTTCTCTTAATATTTCTATCATGTCGTACCTTTTGCCTTTTCTTTTCTATATTTTGGTAAATCCTGCAACAAAACGTTCTTCCTCCAAGTGTATTAGTTGAAGTAATCTATCTTCCACGGCATCAACATCTGTCATTTCAGTGATCACAACAACTCTTGAAATTGGTACAATGTATTCCATAGGCATGACAACTTCTTGTCCATCTACCAACCTGAATAGAGTCTAACCCATCAACTTCTTACATGTTGTGTGATATGCCCATAATACTGTAGAGATATTATGATCCCAGTAATCTCTTCATGCATTGCAGACCTTTGTCAGTGTATTTTCCAGAATCTTGTTAAATGCTTCGACAAATCCATTTTCTTGAGGATGATATGGAGTTGTTCTTCTATGATGTATCTGGAATTCATCAGTCATTTATTCAATCAATTGATTGATAGAATGCATGCCTTGATCACTGATCAAAATATTTGGGCATCCAAACCTTGTCACTACATTTTCAAACAAGAACATCACAGTTGTCGCAATAGTACAATCCTTTACTGGCATAGCTTCGGCCCATCTGGTTAGGTAATCAGTTGCAGTGATAATATAACTTGCTCCCATGCACTTTCCTGCTAGAATGATAGGTCCTACAAAGTCAACAACCCATTTATCGAATGCATGTAATTTTATCTGTGGTACCAATGGAATTTCATCCCTTTGTGAAGGCTTTCTAGTTCTTTGACAAATATCATAGCTGCAACAATAATCTTGAGCGTCCGCATGTGTGGTGGGCCACCATTATCCTGCTTGCAAAATCTTGTGCATTGTAGCTTTTCTTGCATAGTGGCCTCCTCTGACACAAACATGTGATTCACTTAATATCATCGACCGCTCATGCTCTAATACACAACATCAAAGTATCTCATCAAGACTCATTTTATATAAGTGTCCAACAATCAATTGGAAATCTCTAGCTCGCACCACAAGCTGTTTCTTTTGCGCAGTGGTAAATTTAGTTGGCACATAACCTATAATAAAAAAATGTATGATATCTTTATACTGATCATCAAACATGGTTATCGCAAACATTTGCACATCAGGAATATTATCTTCCATACTATTAGATTCTTCTCCACTTTCAATCCTTGAAAGATGGTCTGGTCCCAAATTCAACCGACCGGGTTTAACAATTATCTCAAAATTAAATTCCTGGAAGAGGAGAAGCCATCGACAGATCTCCCCCCCGAACATTGGATTATTGACCAAATATTTCAACGCATAATGGTTAGTGTACATCTTGAAATGTCCACCTAGTAAATAATTTCTAATTTCTACAGCGCATATACCATCGTTAGTCCTTCTCTCTCTATTGTGGCATAATTTTCTCTGCAGTTGATAGCTTCCTACTAGAGAGGTCAATGGGGTGATTAACCAATCCTTCACCTGACTGCGTCAGTAACACACCAAGCACAACAGATGATGCGTCGACATGAATATGGAACTCTTTTTCCCAATATGGAAAGACAATTATTAATGCAGTAGCCATCTTATTCTTCAGCTTGTCCAGACTCTCTTGACATTCTTCTATCCACTGAAACTTAGTGTCTTTTTTTAGCAGTTTCTCCATCAGGGTAGTCACCTCTGCATATCCCTTGATAATTTTTTTGTAGTATCTAGTATGTCCTAATGTTTCTCTTAACTACATAACCATGGTAGGTGGTGGTAAGTCGAGGACGATTGCAACCTTGGATGGATCAACCAAAATTCCATCGTGACAGACCACATTGCCTAACAGAGCTTTGAAAGTCACACAAAAGATACATTTTCTCAAATTTAGGGAAATTTGATACTAGGGACAACGTTCCAACATCATCTGAGGCTCTCTATATGGTATTTTACAAGACCAAATACTGTTCAGTCATCAAAGTAGACTTCAAGAAATTTAAGTATAAAATATTTAAATGCGGCAACTACGATTTTGGAAAAAATTGCAGCTGCATTCTTGAGTCCAAAGGGCATTACCGTGTACTAGAAGCATCTTGACTCCAAATCAAAGGTAGTCTTGTGTTGGTCCTCCTTTGAAATTATTATCTGATGTTAACCCAGGAATCCATCAGTGAAGGAATACATTACTTTTCCTCCGACACTCTCCAAGACTTCATATGTGAAGGGAGTTGGAAATGGATCATGAAAACATGCATCATTTAACTTTATTAGGTTGACACAAATTCTTACTTCACCTGAGTTTTTCTTATATTCCGCTATGATTGGACTGATCCATTCTGATTATTCGAAAGGTTATATCAGGCCTGCCTCTAGCATTCGTTCCAGTTCAGCTTTAAATTTTTCTTTGTAGTGCATGTTTAAGCTGTATAGTCATTGTTTGACTGACTTTGCATCGGGCCTCAAAGGTATCTTCATTTCACCAAGGTCACCAAGTATTCCTTTCATCTCGAAAAACTTAGTAGGGAATAGATCCTAAAATTCCTTTGCATCGGGCCTCAAAGGTATCTTCATTTCACCAAGGTCACCAAGTATCCCTTTCATCTCGAAAAAATTAGTAGGGAAGATATCCTAAAATTCATGCAGTAAATCAGTGATCTTCCCCATAGTTGCATCGTCCTAGTAATATCCAATATTGGAAAACTTTGGGTTCTCATATGAGCCAATATTTACTGTCTTGATCTTAAGTGGACTTAGGAATTGGTCACTAGAAATACAAACTCCTTCCATTGCGTGCATACCTTCTGACTCGAGTATGTTTATCTCAAGCGAATCATCATCATCATGTTCTCCTATAATATTGTAACATTCCATCCAGTGGTGGATTGTCATGCTGCATTGATGAAAGTTTGTGGATGCGATCAAGATTTCTTCAAATATGTTTTCCTTCATTATTTTTAGCACATCATCAATTGTCTAATTTTCACTTGCAAACTCAAATGTCTGGGTGAAGCTTGTGGCTAACTCTTCCCATTTAACAGTTCCTCTTTACGGCTCCACTGATGTATACCAATTCCTTGGTACCATTACCAATGTATGGATGAATCGATGAACCCACTCTTGTCGCAGATATTCCTGCCATGGCATGTGCCAATGCTCAATATACTCCACAGGATTTGTTAGTCATGTATATTTATGATCGGGATAACCAATTTATTCCCCAAATGTAATATATAGTAATCTTTTACACTGTGGCCATTAAAATATAGATTGTTTATGTGTACCCCACCATCTGGTAGGTGTATCTTTCAACACAAAGTTCGAGGTAGACAATCGTTGTGATTTTGTGACCTTTTCTTCAAACTCCGCCAAAAAAGATGCAAAGCTGGGTAACCCTTCATATGTAGGCAACTTGCTTTCCTCAGCTCCTACCATCAGATAGATCTTGCTATTCTTGTGCATCTTCTCATGGAGACTTCATGCAGCCTATTCTGCCAATTTTCCAGTACATCACCTGAATCGGATGTACAAGAGATTACACTCCACTAACTCAGCTTTCCATTACCTATTGGATTTATATAATATTCTCATGAAGACATGATATTATACCACTGATCCAGGTAATTTCCTTGGCCTTCACTATTTACTGGCTTTCCATATCTCTTCCCTTCTAGTGGGTCAATCGAGGTGACCACCCTTAGTTCAAAATATTCAAACGAAAAGATTCTATCTCCCAATTGATTCCAAGAAGTGTATGGTATGGATTTGTATCATTGAAAATGTCAACTACTTCAAAGCCTACATATGTCCTTAAGCCTTCAACTTCTACATGATTTGATTTAGTCTACCAATTGGTAGAACCTTCAACTGGTTTGTGAGCCTTAGCTGAATGAGAGACCAGTCCAGTCATGGATTATTCATGTTATTCCATGTTTGTCTTGTCAATATGTTAACATCCAAGTCTAGATCTAATATGATATAGTCCATATCATAATCTCCTATCTATGCAGTCATTCGCAGTTCTCGGCATGTTTTTAGTCTCTTCCCGATTTGATTAACTCTCTTTTAGGTCACATATCATTTGAAGTTTCTTCTATAAGTGTTGTCAATTCTGATACAACATATTTATCATGGATTAGTGCTAAACAAATTTTGAAAAAATCTTTAAGCTTACTAACCTTTTTTATTGGTTGCTTCCTAATTATTTGTTCAAATATTTCGGGCATGGTTTTTACTTGTCTAGATGTCGACGATTTATTAACATCAACAAAATATGGTTGCACATCTAATAAGACTTCCTTGTCCTTCTAGACATCTAGTGGGGATTTATTTTGTGGCGTAGGTCACACCTGTGGTTGTCAATGTTGTGTATGCTGGTCTTCTCTTGTCACAGTACCTCCTCTTGTAACAACAATGATGATAGGTTTTCTTGGCTCGAAAGAAATCATCTGAATATTTTGGTTAGGGTTCAGATTCTAATTCTGCACTGGGTTAGGATTTACGACAATTCCATCCTTCCATTTCGTAATTAATTATGGACACTATTCAATAGTGTGATCAAATGATTTGCAATATGTACATGTTTTAGCAGGACTTTGGAAATCTTGGGAAAAGCGTCTTGGCTTCCCAAAGTTGTAAAATATGACTTGGCTTCTTCCTCGACCAAATCCTCCTCCTCCTTGTTGTCGTACTCTGCCTCAAAAATTTCGACCCCCCCCTTTGTTGAGGGTATTGTTGCTGTGGATGATATTGGTTCTGCTGGTATTGTGGTTGAGGATACTGAGGTTGTTGATATTGCGGTGGTGGATATAGAGAAGGCTGATATTTAGGATGCGCTCATTCATCTTGCATCTTCTCATCATTTTTCATCAAGTAGGTAGCCACTATATTTTCTTGTAGCAGCTAAAGTGCTTTGCAGTATTTTTCATCATGTCCTATTGATTTACAAAATTTACAATATAGACTACCTGGTGTACTTACAATTTTCTGTAAATATAGGCATTCTTCAGAATTGTGGCCCCTAGTCTAGCATATCCTACACCAAGGCATCCCTTGGGTGTTTATCAGGTTCGGTGCTCTTGTTGCGACGTAGTTCATGAGCACCAAGAAATTGTCTTTATGGTGTCCTTCTATTCTACATCTTGTACACCATAGTTCTTCTTGAACTTCCTTGCCTCTCTTAATGTCTCAGAGATGCACTGTAAGGTTGGCCAACTATGACTGAATTTGCATCATTCTTGTGTTGCTATCTCCAATCAACGAGGATTCCAATTTCATTTTTATCTCTAGGGATTCTATCCACAACACAATATTTTGTTGCATCAACGAGGTCCATATGTGAGACAACAAGGCAATAATGAACCATTTCTTATGTTGTACATCTAACATTTAGAATCTCACGTAGGCCATTAATGTTTAAATATCTGGTCAAAGTCCCAAACAGACTCTGTAGGTAGCTGCTTAATTTCTTTGATCTTAGTAATGTACTGTGATTCATACTTTGGATTCCTAAACTCATCTATCATGCCCACTAGAATCTGATCGAGCATTTTCTAGGAAACTCCTACTGGGACTATAGAAAATTTTGTGTACTAGTCAAGAGCATGACCTCACAGAGTCGTGATCATCTTCTCTTTCTTGATATTCTCATCCTGGATCTATCGCATATTCCACACAACTTCACAAAGAAACGAATGTTATTCTAGCTCTTCCTATTAGTTTTTACAACATTAAGCTAGCATATCATTAGGATCTTTAACTAAGAGAACAACAAGCACAACAATCAAACACAAGAGACAATGAACACAGTGTTTTTCCTCAGGGAAACCATAAATGGAGAAAACCCCACAACTTCCTCAGAGATAGAATAAGCACCAAAGTGAAACCCAAAACAGTAAGACAATCTCCCAACAGCAACAAGCTCTTTCCTCCAGCCCCAGTGTCATTCTCTTCCTCAACTATGCGCTACACTTGAGTGTGTATGAGTTGTGTGCTAAATAGAGAGTCCAGCTCTCTATTTATACTAATCCTGGATAAAACCCTACTAGGGCCGACCTCTCTAGGATAGTATAATAACCCTAGTGTCCCGGAATTGCGAGGACTTTAACCCTTAGATAATAGGAGAGTTACCCATAATGAATTGACATGACTTGTTTACATTATTGATTCTCTCGATCGGAACATTGGGGCATGACATGACATAAGATCATCCCGGAATAAACATCGGGTTACAATAGATAAGAAATACAAGTGAATACATTCCGAAGTTACAATTACATTAACACTCCCTCTTAACTAGGAAGGTATTCTCTCGACACAATTTTCATCACTGGTCTTCTTCTCTGGGTCTTCTTGTCATCTGCATCTTCAAGTCATCATCATCTTCAAGTCTTCTTTGTCTTCAAGTCATCTTCGCCTCTAGATCTAGAACATCACTGGATCATCTTTGTAGCATCATTCTTGGATTTGGATCATCACTCGATCTGGATCGTCTCTGGAGCATCATCTCTGGATCTGTATCATCACTCGATCTGGATCATCACTTGATCTGTATCATCTCTGCTGGATCATCAATACTGAATCTTCACAGGTGTTATCTCATGATTCTTCTCATCACAGGAAGTTCTACAGAGCCAACCCTTTTTCATGCTGGATGTAGGCCTAGCCACCATGTAGGTATTCGCCTAGCACTTACATCTGATCATGTAGGAACTAACCTATAATCATATCAAAAAGGCATGCCCAACACTCACATCTGACCATGTGGTAACAAAGCCCACAACCCTGTCAGAAAGGCCCAGCACTTACATTTGATCAACCAATGATCGAAGAAAGGCCCAGCACTTACACTTGGCCATGTGAGGAACCAATCCTCCATGCCAAAAGGTTCCTGCACTTATATCTGATCAACCAATGATCAAAGAAAGGCACAACACTTATATCTGATCAACACATGATCGAAGAAAGGCTCAGCACTTATATCTGATCAACACATGATCGAAGAAAGGCTCTGCACTTACATTCAACACATACAAGGAACCAATCCGTCTGCATGTTTGAAAAGGCGTGCACTCACATCTGACCTGGTAGGAACCAAATCCTACACCCTCATCGATGGCCCCTAGTCCCAGACTGAGCTACTTGGTAACTGACCAGGTGCCTCCATTCTTTAGGAGAATGGCAGTTTCCCTTACATCTGTCCTACTCGACAGAATGGCCAACACTCACATCTGACATGGGAGGAACCTAATCCTTTAACCATGACAGAATGGCTCAGCCCTTATATTTGACCTGCTCATCAGAATGGCTCTCTCAGTCCTAGACTAAGTGTGCCTGGTAACTGACCAGGTACCTCTATTCCTAGAATGGCATTCAGCACTCATATCTGACATGGAAGGAACCAATCCTCTCACCATGATAGAATGGCTTAGCCCTTACATCTGACCTGCTCATCAGAATGGCTATGGGACTCATCACTTTCCCTTGGAGGAAACCTCGATCTAAAGAAAACCAAGCTTCTCCCTGAAGTACTCGAACTTCACCCTTGCCAATGGCTTTGTCAACACATCAGCTATCTGTTCCTCCGTCGCAACATACTGGAGCTTCACTGCTCCCCTCTACACCATATCCCTGATATAGTGATACTTGATTTCAATATGCTTCGACTTGTCATGGAACACTAGATTATTTGACAACTTCATGCAACTATGGTTGTCACAATGTATACAAGTAGCATCTATCTAGAGATCAAATAAATCAGACAGTAGCTTCCGCAGCCATACTGCCTCACAACTAGCTGAACAAGTTGCGACATACTCTGCTTTAGATGTACTCAATGCCACACATGATTGCTTCCTGCTAAACCAAGAGATCACACCTGATCCCATACTGAAGCAACACCTTAAAGTGCTCTTCCTATTGATGGCACTTCCTGCCCAATCTGAATCAACATAACCCTCTAGGTTAATCTTCTGATTCACCTCGTACTTGAGCCCATAATCAATTGTACCCCTCAGGTACCTCAGAATATGCTTTACAGCAATCAAGTGAACATTTCTCGGATCTATCAAGAACTGGCTCATGGTGTTCACAGCAAAGCAAATGTCTGGTCTTGTGTTCATCAGGTACATTAAGGACCTAATCATCTGACGATACATTGTAGCATCAACCGACTCGGATGAAGCATCGCTCAATAGATTCAGGTTCGATGCCATGGGTGTGGCCCTAGCCTTGTAGTCCATCACCCCAAACCTCTTCAGGATCTCTACTACATACTTCCCTTGTCCAAGGAAGATTCCATCCGCACTCTGCCACACCTCCATACCTAGAAAATAGTGCATCTTACCCAAGTCCTTCATTTCAAACTCAGTAGCAAGCTTTCTCTTTGTATCAGCAATCAACCCATCCATACTTGTCACAAATAAATCATCTACATACAGTAGAAGCATCACTGGGTTTCCATCTTAAACCTTGTAGTAAAGGTTGGAATCTACTTTACTTTTGATAAAGCCCAAGCTGGATAGAAAGCTGTCAATTTTGCCATACCATGTCCTGGGTGCTTGTTTCAAACCGTACAGGGATTTCTTCAGTCTGCACACATGAGACTCCATGTCATGTGTCTCAAACCCGAGTGGCTATTCTACATACACTTCTTCTTCTACTACACCATTCAAGAAAGCAGTCTTGACATCCATTTGGTGTATCTTCCATTTCATCACTGCAACCAAAGCAAGTACTGATCTAATGGAAGTGTATCTAGATACAGGAGCAAAGGTTTCTTCATAATCTATTACTTCCTTCTGTGAGAAGCCACGAGCCACAAATATTGCCTTATATTTCTCTATGCTACCGTCCGCAACATGCTTGATCTTGTAGATCCATTTGGAAGTTACAACTGACTTCGCTTCTGGTCTTGGGACAACATCCCGAACATCGTTCTTCATGATTGATTGATATTATTCGATGATCGCATCCTTCCATTCTTTTCGTTCTGTCACTTCTTCATAACTGGAAGGTTCTTCTTTGATAAAGTCACATAGTAAGGCTACATATCTGGAGCAAGATTTGGTTCTCTTTCTTTCTCTGTGATTCTCTTCTGGAGCCCCATATCTTTCCGCACCTTGGATAATTTCACGTACCCAAGTATGCTTCATCTTATGAGGATTCTTTTCTTGAGGTGGATCTACAGGTCTTTGTGGTTCTTCAAATTCTCGATCTTCTTCTTGAATTTCTTCATTCATGGTTGTATCATGAATTCTGGGAGCTTCGGATTCTTCAGGTTCTTCAGCAGGTCTCTTTCTGTATTTGTTGTAAGGTGTGTCTTCATCAAATGTTACATCCCTACTAATTTCGATCTTCTTGTATCCTGGGAAGTATATTCTGTAAGCCTTCGAGCTTTCAGAGTATCCCACAAATATTCCCTTCTTTCCTGAAGGATCTAGTTTTGTTCTCTTCTTTTTTGGAAAGTGTATGTATACTGGACAGCCGAATATTCTGAGATGGCTGACTTCTGGTTTCTTGTCGGAGAAGACTTCTTCAAGAGTCTTGTTCTCGAGTACTCTGTGTGGAGTATGGTTCTATACATCCACTGTTGTTCTGGCTACTTCTGCCCATAGGTGCATAGAAAGATCCTGATCATGAAGCATTTCTCTTGCAACTTCCATGATGGTTCTATTCTTCCTTTCTACAACCCCATTCTGTTATGGATTGTAAGGAGTGGAGAACTCCTTCTTAATCCCTGATTCTTTGCATAAGTCTTTGAATTCATTTGATGTGAATTCTCCGCCGTTATCTGATCGAAAGGTCTTGATCTTCTTTTCTGTGTGGTTTTCGATCAAGGCTTTGAATTCCTTGAATTTGCTTGAAAAATTCATCTTTGTTCTTCATGAAGTAAATCCATGTCTTCCTAGAAAAGTCATCAATGAAAGAAACATAATATACATATCCGCTTAGTGAGCTTGATGACATTGTTCTGCATACATCGGAGTGGATGATTTCCAAGATTCCTTTTTCCTTGCTTTCGCTAATTGGAAATGTCTTCTTTGTATTCTTCCCTTTTGCACATCCTTTGCAGACCCCTTCATGTTTTGCTTGAATTTCTGGAAGACCTTCAATAGCTTTGCTTGCAAGTGGTAGTGCTTTGCAATGCACATGTGCA
>LPNX010231221.1:1661-15766 GCA_001517045.1 Pseudotsuga menziesii | reverse complement strand
GGAGGTTTTAAGTATTGGGAGGGGGTTTCAACAAAAAGTGTTTGGGTCAATATCTCTGGAAATTAAGGGTATTCTTTAATATCCCATGATCGCACGTGCTATGTGACAGGTTCATTGAGTGAAGTCCCCGTGCCTATGAGGACCCTGACCCAGGCTCAGTCCCCTCTACTTAGTGCAACAAAGCCCAAGATTTCGGCCCAATAGAGCAGAGCTCAGTAGGCAACACATGTGACACAGATGCAGTCTCACCCAAGATATCTTTCTTATTGGGTAACTTCTAGAACAAAGTTTTCGCAGTTGGGTGGGGTATTTCTAGTACCTTCGTCTCTTGCCAAGGTGCTCAATGAAGCCCATGGGTGGATTATTTATGCTTACTGTGAACAGTTAGACCATGACCCAACTTCTCCTATGCAACTATTATAACAACAACCTTTGTGCAACATAATCCTATTCAAATGATACAGTGCGACAGATATACATCTATTTATTTCATAGGAAAATCTCTAAGAATTCATTCAAGGAAACATTTTTACAAGTAACTCAAACACATTCAACATTCACGCATATACACAAAATATAACGTGGAAACCCATTCAGGAAAAAACCACAAAGGTGATATTCATCTAACATGAGAAATATATGCACCTTTTGTCTGTGCACTAACCAATAGACTATATGCTAGATATTCTTCTCCATGTTTACATACTCTTTCTTCCTCTCATGCTCTCTGATATTCTTTTCTACTCTCTTTCTAATCAACTCTACTAATGATTTGCATACATCCTGGATCGACTCAACTTCTCCTACACTTCTGCGCACTTAGTTGCTGATTCTTCAACTTGTATGCACTCAACAAACATTAACAGACAAAAAAATACATAGCAACTAATAGTCTAACAGTACATAGCTAACAGCAAAGAAGCTAACCCACATACAACTTGGGTTTCTTTTTTTGTTGACTCTTTTATAGACTCGTTACACACTCTTTTCCTGTCGCTTTCTCAGCCGACTTCTTATACTTAGCCAACATGATGTCTTTCCTATTCTAGTAACACTTAACAATAGGAACTAATGATCTGACTTACAAAGATACCTTCTTACGTGTGGTTTCTTCCCTCTCTAGTCGAACTCGTACCCACGATATTTATGTCCTGTCACTTCCTAATCGTTAATCCTTACTATTTTTTTCGAGCCTTTATTACACTTGCATGCCTTTGCATGCCTTCTGATACTGTTATTCCGTTGCATCTTCCCTTGTCACACTCCTTCCTTCTATCGCAGCTTCCTCTTCTATCGCACATCTTCCTTCTTCTTCCTGCATGTCGTTGCTTCTGTCACAACTCCTTTCTCTTCTTCTTCCTTGTCGCTGCTTCTGTTGCAACTCCTTTCTCTTCTTTAGCTCTTCTTCATACTTAGGCATAATTCTAAGTGAATTCTTCTTTCCTTTTTCCTAGGCACAACAACCCAACCAGAATTGAACCCACAACCTCATGATAGAGGGATGACTTTGGCTAGGGGGATCCGACTGATTGGGGTACCCATCATGGATAGAACAACCACTCAATTTAGTCTAAGAACTATATAATTAAAAATTATGCATTATGCTTCACAGTTTTCAAAACCCATGAGATTATGCAATTCCCTACACGACATAAAATAATAAATTCTAACACATTATATATTACTTCTATACCATATTTTTTTGTTAATTTGTAAAATTGTCTTTTTAAAAATTGGATTACGAAATTTTCAATTACATTATATTCAAATATAAATGGTTTGTGGCTTTTGAAATGTTTCGATTATGAATTTTTTAATTACATTATATTCAAATATCAATGAAATAATGGTTTGTGGGCTTTGAGAATATTGTGTGGTACAACAAGGATAGATATTTTTGTTTCCATTCCTCTATGGGTTTGTTGGACAACTTACCATTTTATCCACTTTATTATTCAATTAAAACATTGATGGATTTATATTTAATAGTGACCAAAATGAATCATTAAACTAAAACATTAATAGATTTATATTTGATGGTGACCAAAATGAAAGTGGAATATAATATAAAAATATATAGTTGTTATGATGGATTTATGTTTTTTTTAAGTGGTGGTTAAATTTTTTTTTTTTTTTTTGATGTTTTGGTTTAGTATTTTTTTGTTTCCATTCTGTATTAGGTTTTTACTTATTTAAAATTTAAAAAAATCATTAACTCTTTATTTCGTCAAGTTAGTTTTAGATGTTCTTAATCCAAATATCAATTTTGTTCATTAAATTACAAATTGTGAAGTATCTATCAAGCTAAGTTTATTTGAAATCGAGGGTATTTATCTTTTCCTAAAGTATGGGGTAATTTACTTAAACAAATTCACAATAATTCACAATGGGCACAGATATTCTATATGCTAAACTATTTAATGGAAATTTTTTAGAAGTGTACATTCCCACTTAAATGCCATAATATTTAAGGCATTTAATTTTTTATGGTTGGAAACACTTCATTTACGCCTTAGTTATAATACAATTATTATTTTTCTTAAGTTGTGTAGCATACTCTTTACACCTTTTTTTGTTTAATATTGCAAGTATCCCTAGTCAGCAATGTATATTCTTTCAAAATTCATGAAGACTATCATTGTATATAACAAACACATAAATAATCTTAAGTGCATTATATGTGATCTATGAAACGTATCAAGAACATTGCAAATATATAATAGTTATAACATGTATGGTATTCTACACAAATATTCTAAGAATACAAACATTTTCACACAACTACTTTGTTAGACAAGCATATTCTCTCTGCCAATAAGACATTGAAAATTGCCCAACAAATCATTGTTCTTTAGATATTTCCAAAAATTGTCCAATAACTAGCTGTTGGTTGGGATTTTCCATTAACTTAGTCCTTTTTTGAGGTATGATAAAACTTATGAGTTGATCAAGGAAACACAAGCTAGAATAATATTGATTTATACAATAAAATTAACAAATAACACATAGACATGATGTAGATATTCTAATCTCTAACACTAACTTCTTAGCATTGATCTTTTTGTTGTTTAATTTTTAGACAAACCAATCATCGAATTTCATTAAGAAGAAGAATTTTAGTCAGCATACAAAAAAGAAATGATGAAATAGTCATAAAATATATAATATAGTTCCTAAATTATAACCTATAACAAATTTGTTAACCTCCAATCTCTTTGCATTTCTAGAAAGAATATAAGATCTTGAAAATAATTGGTTGTTGCAAATCATGTTGGTATTTTGAACCATTAATATTATCATCTCTTGGAACGTGTTGATTGTGTTCCCTTCACATGAGCCAAGAGCCTTGAACTCATGCAATGGATTACTTGGGATAACAAGGTATGCCATTGGAGAATTGAGAAATATTAGAGATGAAGCCCTATTGTGTGGGGGGCTTTGTATGGAAGAAGATGATGCTTATCTCATCATTCTACAACATAGACATAGTCACCACAATGAAAATAGATTGAAAACATCCAATATGAAATGTAACTCTCTTCAGAACCCATATAAACATGTATAAAGTAATACTCACATAAAAAATGGGATTATATTAATTTGGAGCCCCATCAAATGTATGTGGAGTGGGAGGAAAATAGAACGACATTACATCCATCCACCTCCTTGGATTCAATACACAATAGTGTATTGTTTCACCCTTGCAAACATCCAGACACTGCAAGTTAAAAAATGGTTGTGTCCATCTGCACTAATCTAAACACATTGATCTCCTCGCTTTATGTAACTCACTATTAAGAGGAGATTGAGAGTAAAGATACCATAGATGATATGTTAAATATTTGAAAGCACATTTCATTAGATACATCTTCATCACACGGTAAGTTAGTGCCCTAAATGTTTAAGAGTCTAAAGGGCTTCAAATCGTCAAAGACTTGAAGAGGCACCAGTACAATAGTCACTATGGGCCAATAAATGAAAGATAACCTATTAAGAGTTTCTAATGGTGAGAAAGGGATGAGAATAAGTGATTGATAAAAAAAAGGCTTATGTCATAGATCGTGAGCTGAAGACCAGGCGCCATAGAAAAACTCCTTGGCACTATGGTAGAGGATGAACCAAGAGAGATAGAACCAAGAGCTAAGGCCGAAAATCACTAAGCTCGTCCACAAGAAGATCAAAATGTGGACAGATATATCAATGAATCATAGGGATAGCACATCGCCAATTTTCACAAGTTTTAAATTTCCTCTATTGAGTCATTGGACGAAAACCACCCCACTACGTGGCGCCTAAGGATTGGTAGTGGCTCCAAAAGTCTGATTTCAAAACTACTTTTCCTATTGAGTCATTACCTCTTGGCCCACATAAAGCTAAATACATGCATGTACATTCAAGTAGAGGGGGACGTGGGCCCCACATGTACCAGTATGACACTAGCACATGCATTAGGGACCATACAACATTAGCTGACATCACCCTAAAACATTTCCCAATAGGTTTGAGTCACCTAGCCAGATTCAAAATTTGTGGTTGTTAAGGCGATAGGTAGTCCAAAAGGTTCCCATTCTACTTGGGGAAAGACATAGCTACATGGAATATATCTGTACCTTAAGCCAAAAACCCCAATACCAAAGGCACCTACCTGCCTCATACTCTCTTGGTAATTCTATTTTTTACCCCTCCTTTTACAGTTTTATGTTGAATAGTAAATATTTTCTCCATTTTGTCCTCATCCAAGTCAAAGCCCCCAATTCTAATAACCCCATCAATCAATATATGTACGACCACGAATCAAATGTCTTTGAAACATTTGTATCCTTTGCTAAGATTCATTTCACAAGTGTTGAAGAAGCATCCAATTCTTCCATAGGCCAAGATCTATGTCATATATGGGAGACTAATCTTGCCCGAGTAGTATGACTTCAAATTACGTATTTCCATGAATATGTTACCTAGTGCACTGCTATTTATTCGATTGAAAAACAAGTTATTATTTACTTTTACATTCCCCCAAATCTCTAGGTATTGTTTCAAGATGCCCGAGTCAAGATGTTATGCTTCCTAGACCTTCAGCCATGGGAATTCTGGATGATGAAGCCTATTGATTTCCTACCAAGCTTTAAATATTTCTGAGAAAAATCACATACAGCTAAGCATTTGAAAGAGGGTTTTCCAGTCCCAATTGGCCCTCCTCTGTATTCATCCTCTATATTCTCAAAAAAATCAAGGAAAACATTGACCCTAATATGCATTATATTAGGGTATGATCATGATAGGTCCATAGATGAAACCATTATAGGTTTTCTGGCCGCCCTAACTCCAACAACTGCAGTTATACTCCTATATTTGATATATGTCAGTTCTTGGAAGATACCACCAATGCTCAGCTCGTATATTTCCATGCCAAAGAGTGTTTTAGGTATCCCTCATATATGTTTTACATATTTATGTACCAAAACTATGCACACTTTAAATATTTGGGGTTGAACATTAAGGATCAAGTAGGACACCAACTTCCAGTTTATAGATGGTCATATTTGGTCTTCAAACAACCAAGCAATAGGAATTTGCAGGCCTTTACATCTAGATTCATGACCATATTGTACTACATCATGAGTGATAAGGCTCCACCAAGAATTTTTCCTTTATAACAAGAGATATTGTAATTAAGCTCAAATAAAAGGGTAGGTGTCTGGTTTGTATATGAAAATCACACCATTTTGAGGATATATGGGTTTGAGGAGGAGCCTTATAGTCTCCTAGTATTCTTAATCCCTAGGGTGTTTTCCTGGAGTACATCTGACACTTTGACAAAGGTTTCTCTTTCACCAGTGCATTTTGATGCATAGTCCATATCCTTAGTAGACTAGTTATAATATTATAGAGATGTTATGAAACCATTTATACAACAAATCATTTATTTAAATAGGGTCAATTGAATGTATCTAAATTTTTATTAGGCATAAATAAAAAAAGTATCCTACTTTGAACATTTGCAAGTTTTTGATGATATTTACGAAGTGGTTCTTATGTTAGAGATTGTATAACAACTTTGTGATGTTTAAGATTGAAAGTTTTGAAGAAAATGATTTTTTTTAACCAAAAAAAATTAAATATGTAAGAGTATGAACTTATGATTGTAAGTAGAAGTTTTAATAACAAATTCCAAATCTCTTATGGTTTTATATCTCTATGTATAATTGTTTCATTAATAAATTGTTAGTATACACAAAAGAGATTCATTTAAAATTTGTTATGCTCAAGAATTTATTAACATATATTTTTAGTTTCTATATTTTTAAAACATCTTTTGTAATTAAATATTCCATAAAAGTTATTATTAACAATCAAAATTAATTTTCCAAATTACAAAAAAGAAAAATAGTGTAAACATTTAATTACAAAAAGAGTTATAGTGTAAACATTGAATGTAACATCAATTTATACAAATTCATATTTCATTTGTCCAATTTCATTTATATATAAGAGACACAAGGTGACAATGTCCCCCAAATTGATATAATAAATAGCCTATAAAAATATGATACTTTTTACCAAAAAATTGTAATAAATTGAAAATTATTTTATTACAAAATTACCTAGTCACCGAATTGATTTCATTACCAAGCCATTGATTTCTCAATGTTTTGTCCAAAAAAGATAGTTGGAGAAGATGCAAAATGTGTGCTACACATCCTTCTTAATGATCAAAGACCTAATTTATTACATCTTAAATATGGGTACATCCACTTAGACTTGGAGAATTCACATATCAATACCAATTTTGTATATTTAAATTGTCATATTTCAATGTAATATGTGTTGTATAGTAGTTTATCAACTAATAGATAAAGCATTTAATTTTGTTTATTTTGGTTGAAGATTGAACTGAATAATATTATAAATGATTTTTATTTAGGAGTAAAAAAAATTGAAAATATTTTCAATTGATTAAAGGGTAATTTAATTGCAAATAGTTTTAAAATTGTATAGGTGGCGCAGAATTTTTTTGAGAAAAGAACAATAAAAGAGTTTCTTATATTGCTTTTAAGAAAGTACTAAAATAAAAGCATTGAGATGATATAAATCATATTTACACTAATTAAAAAATAATGAAATGAAAATGAGAAACATATGTCAAGTATAACATCCCAAAAATTTTGAAACATATTGAACTGCATTAATACATCTTGATCGATATTTCAAAAACAAAAACCAATAACTAAAAATATAACTCCCATAGACCAACATGCATCCAAATAATATTTGAATCAATTCAAATTATTTTTTAAAAGAGCATGCAAGATTACTAATCTAACATGCTATCAGAGGAATTGACTAGAATTAATTTGATGTTCTACAGGGCAGTTGCAATAAACTGGAATTAGTCTTGACATGGCTACTCACTTATTTCAAAAGGAATTATAGCGAATTGTGCCAATTTAATCATTGGATAATTCCTAATGACTTGGCCATAATAGAGTATCCTTGGTTATGGCTTCTCATGCCAATTAAAAAGGCCTTGGGAATGTCTAATGGTGCAAGAAAGTTATAATTCTTGTGCATATCTGAATTGAATCTAAAAGGAGGTTTTGGGAATGGTTAAACTAATTAGTAGTATTGCATTCATCCATTAAACTAGATGTGAAGGATGCTTCCACAAAAGAGTCTTAAATACATATCACTAATCTATTAATATATTATAAAAAGGTTCATGTTATATTTTCAACAATAATAATATGAAAGTTGCTTACAAATGATATCCAAAAAAATACTTGTCCATAATGAAATAAACATAAAAGCAAAATAAAGAAGCTGCATAAAAAATAGCCATCTACCCATCAAATCAATTCTTTTATGATGATACTAGTGAATTTATTCCTCCTTCAAACACACCATATTCGGAACAATGTTTCCTTCTGAAGCAAATTAGATGAAATAAATTTAAAATCATAAGATGATTGATGAAATATTTGTTCTTGAAATGTGAATGAATGTGACCACTATCTTTGAGGCAAAATCTAGTTTTCATGGGCAAGGATGACTAATCTATTGGTTTCCAAGAAGTGTACCTAAGCTTGTGAGATGAGTAAGCTTAAAAAAATCATTGTATTCTCTCAGCAAATATTATCTTGGAATTTTTTGTGTTTTAATAAAAAATACAATATAAAATACTCACCCTAATAGGTATTTGCGATGAAACAGGGCAATTTAAATGCTGCAAGAAACACTCATAGAAATTCACAATTAAGCTGGGCATTTATTTCTTTTATTTTTCCAAGCATTATCGTTTATGGTGGTTATTGTGTATAATGTTTAGGATAAATATCAGGAGTACTTTGCCTAGTTGGACCGATAAAAAAAGGAAGTCGCAACAACCAATTACCAACAATTTTAAGAGGTTAAATTTGATTTAAATGCACAACATTGTGTCACTAAGATGGAATTTGGTTTTCTTCCAAAAATTTTGTTAGTTAAATCCATCACAAACTCCTAACATTATCACTACATCCATCTAAATTATTAATTCTATCATTTATGAGTTTTGTATGCACAGTAAAAATGAATTATAAATTCACTCATTTTTTAATTTGGTATGCACTAGATAAAAACATTTTTTTATTGGATTTTCTTGTACTCCACCATTATCTCTTGGATATCCTTCTGGCCTACATAAACGTTCGTGGGAGTGTTGAGTAGCCCTTCCAAACAAAAGTCACCGCATGACATCAACACAGTCTTGGGTGGGAAGTAATCCTCCAAACAAAAGTCACCGCCCTCAACCAATCACATTTCAAAAAACAGATTTAAAAAAAATATATGTTTAACAAAAAAATGGTTTTGTAAAGACTAACTATGAAGAGACATAAAAATTTGCATCTTATGATTGAAATAATGTCCCTTCCTAAAAGCTATATATCCCCTGCAAGGTCATAATAACTTTGATTCATCATAAGGTTCCCACATAGCTTTGTACCAATATGTGAAAGAACTTTTGTTCATGAAAATGAATCTACACTACATCTGGTATGTTGAAGAGGTTTTCACATAGCTTTGTATCTGTATGTGAAAGAACATTACATCTTGCATGTTGTGGAACACGATTGATTGGTTATTCATAACTTGAAAAAATGATTACATCTTGTATGTGGAAGTTGTAGATAATTATTAATAATTATTTGGAAAAAATATATAATCATTATCTAATAATCAAGGTCTTTCTCTATAGTTTATGTGGATGTTGTAGATCATTATTAGTGATTATAAAAATATATAATCATTATCTAATAAACAAGGTCTTCTTTATAGTTTGATGATATTAGGATAGTAGTTATTATATAACTTTTAAAATTTAATTTATAAAATACAAAATATAAAACTTTAAAAAGTTATTTATTTTTTCTAATCATGTTTAATGAACCTTCAAAGATAATAACCCTTGAATATGTGTTGTGTCTCTTATTAGAGGTGTAATTAAGTAATGAAGTGAAAGGTAAACGGAAATATAATTAAATGAAATTGTTTCATTATCGAGAGGATATAAATGTTATTCCTTAGTTTGAATAAAGTTTGGATGAATTTGTCCAAAAAAAAAATTGTTAATGAATTTTTTTTTGGTATTAATGTGAAAATTGGATTATTATTAATATATCATAACCATTTCAAATTCTTAATTTTTTTTATTTTGTGCATTATCACATGGATTACTATATATTTGAGGCGTATTATTATTATGCATTTTAGCATTCATTGCATAGCCACTTATGTTTGTTACATATGTAAACAAAAACCTTGGACACTTAAGTTGTATGATAGTGCGGCTAAGTCTATGATATTATAATTTTGTTATGGAAATTAGTAGATTTTTCATGGAGATATTCTAATATTATAAGCAATTAAGATTTAATTTTTTATATTATTGTAGGTCCAATAAACTAAAGGAAATCTAAATGAATGGTAATCATTATAAATATATTATTATTAGGATTATTAACATGTTATTTTATGGTAATCTTAAATTTTCGAAAGTATAAATTTTTATAAATTGTAAAATCAAGAAAAAAATTTATACTTCTATAAATTTAATTTTATGTTTTATTTTGGTAAGTTGAGGGTATCTATATTAATTTAAAAGAAAAATATATAGATGGTAGCCTTTTAGATCTTCCCCAAGGGAGGCTAGACCAAAGATAGAATAGTAAGTTGTCATTTAAAATCCAAGAAGTCATGTTAAGCCCGAGAGAACAAAAAAAATGATATCCTAGAGCTAGAACACAACTATGATAACTAGTTATCAAAAAGTAGAACTACAGAGAAACTGAATTATTTACTTGGATCATCATTAGAAATTGGAATTAAAAGAACATCTTTCCCACGAGATAATCCAAGTGTTGAAACTGTGAAATCCAAGCTAGTAGTTTCCTTGATGAGATTATTGGTTTTTCCCTCGATTTCTCAGTTGTGTTCCTTAAGTTCATCCATTTGCGTAAGACGTTCATTTCTCTCTTCCTTACTTTCAAGTAGGACCTTACCCAGAAGAGACTTAATTAGCTAGTAAAGGGCTACTTCCTTGTAGTATTTTGTCTCCTAACTGTATGTGCACCCTACGTCATGTATCCATAGACGCATGTCCTCAATAATGTCTTTAGTTTTTTGTACTAGGGGAATCGACAACTAGGGATTGGGTTCATACTCGCATGACACAGGGTCCAGGGATCCAATTCTACTACCATTGTACCCTTAGGTGCATCTACATGGACCTAACTGTTGATTGCATGGGCAGACCTGGGTTTACTATAATTAATCAACAACACCCCAAACTCACTGGCCCTTTCGGCAACAGACCGCAAAGCGATCTGAAGTCTCACCCGAAGTGAATCTAATGGGTAGGCCAAGACTCAAGTGTCTTGGACCAGGTTCTGCACATCCTACCTCTTATTCCTTACTCCTGTGCGCCACTAGGTCGACTAGCTCTACGCATCGCACGTCCCCTTCTACTCGCAGCACTTTCACCCGTGCGATGCTCAACCCTGCACCAGTCGCTCGATTTCCTCTCACGTCGCACAACTTCCACTTACTCGCAGCATTCCAATCCTTACCGCATCTCTGCGCACCGCGGAGCACGCATCCTCTCCTCAACGCTAAGCCCTCAGCTCGCAGTATCTCGCATCGCAGCTCCTCTGTCGATGCGATATCGCCTCTCTGCGATATCTTACCCCTGCGACTTTACGCTCTTAACGTTGATTGCGCCGATGTGCGACACTCTACTTCTCAGAAGTCTATTGTGAGTAACTGGTAATTAGTGACAGACGTGAAAGAGTCCTTAACAACCTACTGCAATACTTCGACTTATCCTTAGCCTTTTGCAATATTATGAACGAAACAATACATACATTCGTCTACTGCCACTATCATTACATGCATAATAACTAGTAACAATAAGCAAATACAATCACATCCATTCAACACATAACACGCAGATTTAACGTGGTTCACCCCCGGGATGGGAGCTACGTCCACCAAACTGTGCTTCTATTATATATCTTGAGGGAAGTTAGCACAGTTTGTTGCACTACAGTTGTAGCGCAAAGTTTCTCCTAGATCTTTGATCTTCGCTCTATATCCCTTCCCTCTCTGCTCTCTCTGCAAATGATTACATACAGACTCAAATGACTCACAGACGACGATGTGTCTGGATCGTTACAACGCAGTCTGTCTGACTGATTCCTGAATCTACAAGACTATCAACTGATCGACTATCTACTGATTGATTAGCTACCCAACCAACCCTTTACAATACAAAAATGTAAGCTTTTATAGGCAGCCCGAAGGTCGTTCCATTACAACACTGTGGGCCTGTCCCAACAGTAAACCCATACCCTTAATAGTGACAGTCGGTCCTCTCTGTCCTTGAGGTAGCCGCTTCCCGTCACACTGCAGCTCTCTGCAGTCTTCCATGCTTCCCGGCACTGACCATGGGTACTATGCACCGCTTCTCTTTCTGTCCTTCGCCTTCAATGCTTGAACCTCGTTGCTCCTTCTTCTTTATGAGGGTCGCTGAGCCCTCCTGTCTTCCGCCGCTGCCTTCAATGCAGTGGTTGAGCTTTCTTCTCTCGGCCGCTCTGGTACCGTTGCCTTCTTGACTCTTCTATCCCAAAGGTCATAGTTTCCGGCTCTGCTCTCTGGGCTTCCTGCTGTAATTGGTTCATCTCCTTTGTCTTTTTCATCCTCTGAAGAGCTGCTAAGCTCTTCATCTCTTCTTTCATTACCATCGTGGTGTTCTCTATCACCTGGATGTTCCGCTGGATGTCGACTCGCTGAGGTGGCTCATCTAGCTCGGACCATGCGCTCATCGCATCAGTTAGTACTGATGTTGCTTCGTTGATGCGGGACTGCATCTGTGCAGCAGTGAGTCTAAAAGCCTCGATTCTCGCTCTCTGTTCTTCCTGGGAGGTATCCCGTGCGCGAGCCTCCAGCTCAGCGATATGCACATCGTGATCTGCCTTCATCTTAGCCACTTCTTCGTCCATTTTAACAACGGTATCCTCCAGAGCCTTTGCTCTGTCGGCTACTTTCCTTAGCTTCTGGGAAGTATCTTCCGCGAACTCAATGTTACAGCTGGGTAATTCTAAAGCAATGTTCTGCAGCAGCTGAGAGAGTGCCTGATCCCTTTCCTGATATGCTTCTAGCTCACCAGCCTTCTTCTGATAGCTGGTAGCCATTGCTGCATTCTTTTGCTTTAGCAACGCATTCTGCTTATAAGTCGCAAGCTCTCGGGTCCGGAGTTCTGCGCTTATTTGCTGTTCAATCATTTGCAACTGCTCAGTATGGAATTCCACCAGGTTGACCTCAATAGGTTGGTCAAACTGCGCTGGTGGATCTTTCATCGTCGCAGGGAATCGGATGCTCCATGGTGGAATCAACACAGTATTGAGTCGATCTTTTGCTAGACCGTCCTCGCGGGCTATCGACGATGTCGGTGCGTCTCTGGCGGTTGCATTAGCCGATGGGATGTGCACCTCGGCAGTCTTCTCTGTAAGTAATTTTAGGTCTTGCTGCTGCTTTTCGACTGCGCTCTGTATTTTCTCCTGCTGTTCCCTCATCGCATCCAATGTGTCCTTTAGTTCGTCAGATGTTCTTGTTGCAATGAGTTCGAAATCCTTGTCTGTTAATGTGGCCTTGGAAGGTGGCTTTGTGGCCTTGTGTTTTTTCTTCTTCTTGGTAGTGGCCACCTCTGTTGGCCCTTCTGCTGGTTTTTTCCTTTTTACTCCTGGTAGCGGTGCGTCCGCCGTTCCTGCTGCTTGGGTGGCCATTTTGTCTTTGCCTTTTTCCGTTGGGTCTGTCTCCGCAGAGCCTGTTGGTAGTGGTGTGGTGTCTTCATACTCTTGCTACCATTGGTCATCAAAACCTCTGATGACACTCTCAACATCCTGTGCTGTCATCTTGAACCAGCCAGGAGCCCAATCATCCCTTATTGTCCTCTTCGGCCGTAGATAGATTCTATGGCTGTCTGCCATAAAATTGAGCCGGGTATCATACAGGTCGACGGTCTCTGTGCTGAGCCGTGGTAATTCCTCGATAGCTGCCGTCAGCATTGCATAGTATTCATGGAATACCATCGAATTGACGTGTTTCCTTGCTGGACTGTTGGTGTCCCATAAACTAGTATAGCGGAAACCCCTAGGTGCTCCTCCTGGAATCTGCGGAAATTGTGTATTGGGGGGCTCCTTCCAGCCTACGAATGCACATAGAATAATTAACCAAGAAAAGTGGAAGGCGTGGTTGGCCTGATCTTGGGCTGCCAAACAATATTCCTGAAGCATATTTAATAGAAACAAGGACCAGTTAAACTGGTCTCCCTCTGTGACTTGTATAGCTAGGCTAATCACAGATCCTGTAACTTCCTTCGGTCGGACTTTGGTTAGCAATATTCCTGCCAGCAGGCTGGCTGTAAATCTGAGGGTCTCGTTTTCGATACTGGTGATATCATAAGCCCTGCCTCCTCTTTGTAATTTGTACTTCTTTACTAAGGCCGGTGGTAACTTTGAATCCTTGGCCTTTCCTGAGATCTGTAAGTCGGGGATTTTACTAGTTTTAGACAG
>LPNX010231220.1:0-30730 GCA_001517045.1 Pseudotsuga menziesii | reverse complement strand
CTTTGCCACTGGGGAAAAGGTCTCATTGTAATCTATGCCATGAACCTGTGAGTAGCCCTTGGATACCAATATGGCCTTGTACTTCAGTGGTGAACCATAAGCAGCAAATTTTGTCTTATAGACCCACTTACACTGTACTAGTTTTCTCCATGGGGGAAGATCCACTAGCTCCCATGTGTTGCTCTTTTGGAGTGAGCTGAACTCCTCCTTCATGGCTGTTTGCCATCTTGGATCTCCTGTTGCTTCTTCATATGTTTGAGGATCATACTCCACCATAAAATAGCATTTTCCAGAAAACATAGGATCCTTCATGCACAAACCACTCTCAAACTGAGATCTAGTCCTCCTTGGGTCATTGGGATCCTCAGCTAGCTCTCCTACTGCATGTAGTGTCTTGGATGCCCATTTTGGCCTTGTAGGGATGTTAGGGTATGCAATAAACTCATATCCATCATAAAAATCAGAATCAACATGTTCAACAAACTCTTTACTTACTTCTTGAGCTTCAGGTGGTGAAGAGGCTTCACCAACTTCCACTGCTGCATGGGGTTCTTCTTCAAACTGAACACACCTTTCGATGAAGGCTTTATTTGTGCTCAAATTTATCAGTTTGTACCCTTTTGAATCTTCAGAGTATCTAACAAAAATACACTCTTGGATTTGGGGCTGCAAATCCTTCCTCTTCTTTGTTGGAATTCTAGCCCAAGCCTTTGAGCCAAAAATCCTAAAATAGGTCACATCTGGCTTGTGCCCACTCCATGCTTCGAAGGGAGTCATTCCATCAAGCTGTTTGTGAGGCACCCTATTCTGGATATAGGCTACACAGTTGATAGCTTCAGCCCAGTACTTTGGTGGCAAATTTTTGGCCTCCATCATGCATGTTTCCATCTCCTTCAGTGATCTGTTCTTCCTCTCAGCAACACCATTTTGCTGTGGTGTGTAAGGGATAGAATGCTGCATCTGAATACCTACATCTGCACAATAATTAATAAACTCAGACTTGACATACTCACCACCATTGTCAGATATGAGGGCCTTGATTTTCCTTCCAGACTGGTTTTCAACCAAAGCCTTAAAGACTTTGAATAGGTCAAAAACTTCAGACTTGTGTTTCAAGAAGTGAACCCAGCAATACCTGGAAAAGTCATCAATGAAATTCCATGCATATTTGGTCTGACTCATGGACATATGAGGGAATGGGCCAACAACATCACTATGGATCAGATCGAGGGGTGCAGAGGTTCTCTCATGACTATCTCTCTCAAATTTGTGCTCTGGGTGTTTTCGTAGGATACAACCTTGACAGAATCCTTTGGAAAATTTTATCTTGGGAAACCCTATGACCATCTCTTTTTCACTAAGATCAGAAATATATTTGTAGTTTATGGGGCCAAATATTTCATGCCAAATCTTGCTTGCTTCATTAGCATGAATCAGAAGAGCAGAGGGGTTTGAGTAAGGTAGGAAGTGTGAGAACATGTATACCTTTTGAGCATGATTCGCAACTTCTTTTGCAATGACTCTACCAGTTGATATTTTTGTGATCTCAACTTCATTGGGTGAGAATATTACTTTCTTAGGAGACCTAGTGTGGGTCATCTGGTACACTGATAGGAGGTTGGAGGCAAGACCAGGCACATACAGCACATTGCTGAACTGACCATGATCAAGATCTATTCTTCCTTTACCCAAAATTTCAGTGAGAGAGTCATCTCCTAGTACTATAGATGGTCCTTTCAACTTGTCCAGTGAGGAGAAGGCCTCCTTAGTCAAAACCATGTGTCTTGAAGCTCCAGAATCAATGATAAAATTGGGTGAGCTTGATGCGCCAGCAACCAATGCATGAACTCTCTCTCTGTCATCTGAACTTGATCCTCCTTCTCTCTTCTTTGAGCTTTCTGGAAGGGAGATCCCATTCTTCTCCAGGAGTTGGGTCAGCATATCAATTTGCTTTTTCATACAAGAGCTTTCAGAGTGATTTCCCTTATTGCAGTATGCACACTTGTTCATTTCACCTTTGTTTTTCTTCTTCTGGTAGTTCTTCTTGGGACCTTGTATATCCTCTGGAGACTGTTTCTTGTCTCTCTTTTGGTCAGGTGGATTTTTAGATTTCTTTTTGGCTTTTGAATCCACCCTCGAATCTCCAACAATCAAAGCTTGATCTTTGGATGGTTTGATGGTGCCCGTCATCACCAGCTTGTCATGTTCTTGTGTGAGAGATTCCATGAAATCTGGAAGGCTAGGCATCTTCCAGGTTTGAGCTGTCAGTTTTGTGGCATAGAAGGTCGAAACAAACACTGAATAGTCAGGGACTAGCTTTTAGAGGATGGCCAGTATGAGCTGATCATCTTTATTTTAGATCCCACATTGTTTCAGCTGCAAAACTAGTGCTTTGAACTTGGAGAAATATAGCTGCAGGGATTCAAAGCTATTTGGACTCAGAGAAATCAGCTCATTTTCGATTTGATGTCCCCTCATCTCATCTGTCTTTCCAAAAATATCAGAAATATTCTCCCATACTTCATTCAGTGATTTCAATCCATCAAGATGGAAAAGGAGGTCTCTGGAAATACTCAGACACAAGAGGCCATAAGCCTCATCCCTCCTATTGTGCCATTTTATCTTCTCTGCAGCTACATTGGGCTCTGCTTCTATTGCCATAGTCACCCTGTAGAGGCCTTTCACTCTCAATAGTATCTCCATCTCTTCTTTCCATTCAAAGAAATTGAAGGGAATCAAGATAGTTTTTTGTGATTGATCCATATCTTAGAAAATATGTCCCGGCTGTCAGTAGAAGGCTCCCAGTCACTGATGTCAAACCTGCAAAACAATTTTTGAAGGAGAGAAACAATCTACAATGGCTCTAATACCATGTGTAAATTGAACCAGGTGATAGATTAATTTTACCCACAACAATTAACAATTGATCATGCAAAATCACTCACAAAGAGACTGAAAATTGGAGATGAACACTAAACTGTGTTAAATAAGTGTACAATAGCCAACCCTGTAATAAAATAGGTTGCTAAATAAATAACATACATCATGGATTTGAATGCATGAGGAGCAATTCGAATCTAGCATAAAGCAGGCTTACTAAAAATAAGCAAATCCCCCATAGGTGTAAAAAGTTGATCCCAAATCTGTCATGGAGCTCACGAATTAGAAAAATGGATTAGATAATCTAAAGAGTGGTGGAATGGAAGCTCATACATTATTTTTCATGAAGAAAAGGGTGGAGGATTAAGAGGACAAAAAACTAGTTCACCTCACCTAGTCTAGCTTTTCTATTTGCCTTAAAACATTGAAAAAGCAGGGAATAAAGCAGAAAAAGCGGAAGGGCACCTAGGAGGCCAGGAATAAAGCAGATTTGATTCCTTGGGATTTCCCATGTGCTACATGATTCAAATAAGGCAAGTTTGACCACTATGGATAGGTAATAGACAACTTGCACAAGCTGGGACACATGAACTAGGATAATAAGATAGAAATAATTAAATTAATGTCTAAATGGGTAAACTATGGGTTGATTATTCTAAAAAAAACAAAGGGATGTGAAAAATAGAAATCGGCCATCCTAATGTGATGCAGGTTAGGAATTCCCCTTCTTTCTTGTTCTCAAATTCTGGAACCTTTGCGGGTTCTCAAAATAGTGGAAGTTGAAGATCTTAATTGATTCCCTGGACAGACCATTGAGATTATGGCGGTGGGGAAAACTACTTTTGGAGGGAAATACCATATGTGTTTTTATTTGGGTGAGGATGAACACAGGTGTGAAGCATGGTCAACTGGAAAAAAAGAAACCCTTAGCTAAGAAAGTGGACATGAATGTGAATGTGGGAATATGGTGTAGAACAAGGAGTAGTGTTAGATTTTTATCAATTGGAAAATATTATCTTAAGATCTTATTTAAGAGAATAACATGCATAGCAATAAATACCAAGAGACAATAGACACAAATATTTTCCTCAGGGAAACCATAAAGGAGAAAACTTCACAACTTACTCAGAGATAGAATGAGCACAAATGGAAGCAGTAAAACCCAAAGACAGAAAGATGATCTTGAATAGTTTTTCTCTCTCTCACTTATGTGAGCTCCTATTCTCTCACCCATGCATTACAGGTAGGTGAGTGTGTGTGATAAATAGAGAGTCTCACTCTCTATTTATACTAGTTTCTGACTTGACAATAACTTACCACGGTCAACTTCTCTAGGAGAGTCTAATAACCCTAGTGTCCCACAACTATGGGGATTTTTCCCCCTAATCAATGAGGGTTAACCTCTATGACTTTACCTGACTTGATTACATTAATAATTCTCCCAATAGGAACATCGGGGACCAATGAAATACAATATATAAAATATACAAGTGAATACATTCCAAAGTTACAAATACATCAACACTCCCTCTTAACTAAGAAGGTATTCTCTAGACACAATTCATCAGCATAAGTCTTCATCACTGGATCATCATCATTGTATCATCATCACCAGATCATCATCATCATCACTGCTTCCACTATATCGAACAAATGGTGCTATATTTCAATTCTACTCGTCACTGGAAGTTCTACAGAGCCAATCCTTTTTCATGCTCGTTGTAGGCCTAGCCTCCATGTAGGTATTCATCTTCTTCAACACTTATATCTAAAAATGGGGGGAACAAATCCCGCAACCATGTCAGAAGGGATCTACACTTACATCTAACCATGTGGGGAACACATCCTGCATCCATGTTAGAAGGGCTTTGTACTTACATCTGACCATGTGGGGAACACATCCCGCATCCATGTCAGAAGGGCTCTACACTTACATCTAACCATGTTGGGAACACATCGCACATCCATGTCAGAAGGGCTCTGCACTTACATCTAACCATGTGGGGAACACATCCCACATCCATGTCAGAAGGGATCTGCACTTACATTTGACAATGTGGGGAACACATCCCACATCCATGTCAGAAGGGTTTTGCACTTACATCTGACCATGTGGGGAACACATCCCGCATCCATGTCAGAAGGGCTCTGCACTTACATCTTACCTTGTGGGAAACACATCCTATGTCCATGTCCAAAGGGATTTGCACTTATATCTGACCATGTGGGGAACACATCCTGCATCCATGTCAAAAGGGATTTGCACTTACATCTGACCATGTGGGGAATACATCCTACCACCATGTCAGAAAGGCACAACGCTTACATCTAACCATGGTAGGAACCAATCCTACCACCATGTCAGAAATGTTCACGGACTCATCACTTCCCCTTGGAAGGAACCTCGATCTAGAGAACACAAAGATTCTCCCTAAAGTACTCAAAATTCACTCTAGCCATTTCTAGCATAGAATCACATCAGGGCTGATTATTTCCAAGGATAACTTGCGAACTTCACTAGGACTGATTACATCCGAGGACAACCTACAGGACTGATTATGTCTAAGAAAACTACGAGCTTTGCTAGGATTTATGCTCAGGAAACCTATCTCACTAGCTATGCTAGGACTCCCTCTTTCAAGAGATCTCGATCTAGATCACATGTTGGAGCTTCACTACTCCTCTCTACATCATACAAAAATGCAAGTCATATCAATCAAATCAAATAGTAATTTTCAAAAGAAACATACTACCTCCCAAATAGTCAAGCAAGTGGCAACATATTTTTCCTTGGCTGTACTCAGTGCCATGCAAGATTGCTTCCTGCTAAACCAAGAGATCACACTTGATCCCATACTGAACCAACACCTCAAAGTTCTCTTTTTATCAATGGCATTTCATGCCAAATATGAATCCACAAAACCCTCCAGGTTAATATTCTGATTCATATCATACTTGAGCCCATACTCAACTGTACCCTTCAGGTACCTCACTGCATGCTTTGCAACCATCAGGTGAACATGTCTCGGATCTGTCAAGAACTGGCTCAATGTGTTCACATCAAAGCAAATATCTAGTCTCATATTCATTAGGTACATCAATGAAGAAATCATCTAACTATACATCATGGCATCAACCATCTCTGATGAAGCATGTTTGACTTTCCCAGAGTTTTACTCAACCAACAAATTCGACCTTGGTCTCTAAAATTTGATTTTGATGAGGAGATAAATCATATACTGAGATCCCTCAAAAATTCTAGTTCTATGAAAATACCTAATTGATGTTGGAGTGGTAGGTCAAAAACTGAAAATGCCCAGAATCAAATTCTGCGTCGACAGAAAGATGCGCCCTTCAATGGAGCTTCATCCTAGCCTCATTTTTTTTATGGATTATGGAAAGAGACCCAAAAAGTAAGAATCCCTAGATTCTGCAACTCCACAGTGTCTTCTTCTCAGGTTAGTTTTGATACCATGTTAGGTTTTTATCAATTAGAAAATATTACCTTAGGATCTTATGTGAGAGAATAACATGCACAACAATCAATCACAAGAGACAATAGACACAAATATTTTCCTCAGGGAAACCACAAAGGATAAAATCCTGCAACTTCCTTGGAGATAGAATGAGCACCAATGGTAGCAGTAAAACCCAAATACATAAAGATGATCTCCAACAGTTGTTCTCTCTCTCCCACTTGTGTGATCTCCTCTTCTCTCACCCATGCGCTATAGCTGGGTGAGTGTGTATGATAAATAGAGAGGCTCACTCTCTAGTTTTACTAGTTTCTGACTTGACAATAACTTACCAGGGGCAATTTCTCTAGGAGATTCTAATAACCCTAGTTCCCCACAACTGCGAGGACTTTTTCCCCTGATCAACAAGGAGGGTTAACCTCTATGACTTTACATGACTTGATTACATTAATGATTTTCTCGATAGGAAAATTGGGGACCAATGAAATACAATATATAAAATATACAAGTGAATACATTCCGAAGTTACAAATACATCAACAAGTAGCATGATATGTTTTCCCCACACCAGTGCAGCCTTCTCTGGATTTCATAGGCACGATACTCACTCTGTGCCTTAGGTATTGTTTACTTCACATATTTTTTATCATCTTATTGTTATGTTATCAATTACCAAATTTAAACATGTTTTTGTGATAAGACATATAATTCCTTTGTTTCTTAGCAACCGTGTCTCTTTGCATCATCATCTAATGAATGGGAATTTTAAATTGCATTTACATTTTGTCTCTGTTTGGTTCTTTTTCAGAAGCTTTGATTTCTGTAGCCTAAATATTGTCACATTTCAAATAATACTAAGAGTCTAGAACTGCTTGAAATTATAACTCCACTTGAAAGATAATATTCTGTTTTAAATGCTAGTTGATATTCTAACAACCGGTTATTTTGGGATTACATTCACACAGTCTCAACTCTCAAGCTAAGTTATCCAAAACGAGAAACAAGAATTGTACGAGAAATTTCATCTTAAGGTTTCGCATATAAGAAACGTATACACTGTATATACAAAAACTATTCATATCTAACCATGTATGTACAAAAATATTACCAAACAGAGGAGGTTTGGTGAAACATTATATGTTTTATATGGTGTGCAATGTGAACATTTAAAAAGATGTAATCTACAGACAAGCATGGATAAAGTTAGTTTGAATAAAATTCATAAAGAAAAGAAGGGATAGAATTAGTTTGAAGAAAAAAAATCAAATTCAGCCATAGTAAATTAGTATACAAAAAAAGGATAATATTTCATTTGTTGCTACACTAAGAGTAATCCCAAACATTTAGAGAATTAGATTGGAATATGTTATAATTTTTGCTAGGATCAAAGCAGGATTTTGAAGAATCTTTAGCATACTATAAAAAGCACAATTTCAAGTAATAAATGATGTCATCCTAGAATTTCAAGTGGATGAGACTAATGGATCCAATGAGAAAGTTTCCCAAAAATAATCATGTTTCCAATTACCAAATACAAATATGACATTTCTTGGGGATGATAACTGACCTACAACATACATTTTTTTGTAGATACATTCATGTTCATTGTTGATGTGGGACCATTTATTGAAAAAGAGCCAGGGGATCCACCTGAAAAAAACTGCATTGTAGACAAGGGCAGAGATGATCCTGCACCACCCAGTCCAAATGAAAACACAGATGGTATAGACATGAAAGGAATAACTGGATGAGATGAAGGGACATAACAAGAATGGGGAGTTGATGGAACAAAATATGAAATTACAAGATTATTATTCATTGTAGATACTGCTACAGGTCCTGCCTCCAATGTAGATGTTCCACCAAATCCAAAATGACTTGACATAAGATGAAAACATTATGTTGTTAATCTTTGCATTTTCCTTTCAACCTGTTCACAGTCCTTCATCAACACCGACTCAATCTCTCCAAACTTCTTCAATTTTATCTCAGTTCTCTTTAACTGACTAGCCACTATAATTGTTGCAAGACGTTGAATCTCATTTTTGTCTTGGTCATTGAACAACTTTTCCTTCAATGTTGTAGAAGACATGCCTACCATAGCAACCAATTTGACCTTTTCGGTAGAAAAATGTGATGTAGAAATGGATATATCATTCTTTGAAGACAGCCTGTCACCGTGAGTATAACCTTATTTATGTAAGGATCTATCTCCAATATTTCTTGTAGTGCATTATTCTTTGGATAATGCAACTAAAGCTGCATGTGCACAAATTGCAGCAACACGTGGTCCAACAACACATGCCCTTGTCCCATGAAAAGCCTACAAATGTCTACATTCAACAAAGTCACTTCATAGCCTCTATTCAATTGTGTATCCTCTCGTGAAATATATTTTGACAATATAAGTGAATTCCAATGTTTATGCATTTATTGATAGTGAAACCATGCTATACATTTTTAATGATGTCACATCTACCTAACCCATACAAAACCCGGTATTACTTTTACTGCTAATAAGGTTTCCATGTTTGTTATAAGATGTACAAAGGAGTCACATTGGAAGGAAACAAAGAGGAGGTTTAAATATGTAAAAGGAACTATTGATATTTTACTATAACTTTGTAGAAATGACACTTTTTGTGTTAACATGTGATGTATATTGTGTTGGATCTCTTGTAGACGAGGGGTTTTTTCTTCGATTAAAGGAGATTGCAAAGTTATTTGTCTAGATTTTTGTTTAAATGGGTTATTGTTGTAATTTCATGATTTGATGATTGTTTCTATCTGTTTACCTGAGGAATAAGTTCTATGAGTGCATGGGCATGTCTACCTTGCAACTTTCTTTCCTCGCAATTTTTTTTCACTACTCACAAAATAGCATTAGAAACAAGGTCCTAGCTACCATTACTTCTGTCAAGAAATCTCTGCTCTAAATAGAAGAATTTTTTTAGAAGTAAAAAACTATGTTTTCTTTACTACTATTGAGATTTGAAGTATATCTACTTATATGATTCTTTTCGGCTGAAATTACCAAGAAAGTGTGTAGAATGCCTCAAACACAGCATTGGAACCTTTGCCTCTGCACAATGTATGATTATCTTTGTCTCTAGTTGTTGTTTAAATTTTCTTTCTTTTATATGGTAACGAGGGAAAATAAAATTGGCTTCAGTATATTCAACACATAACTTATAAGTGAAGTATATAAGAAGTCTCAATGTGTTGAAATTTTCACCCCTATTAGAATTCTAACTACAACTTTTGGCATTTTTCAGGAAAATTGGATATTTCATGCAAATTCTTCATCAGATGGTCACCATTAAGTCCAAAGGACTTCAAACAAAAGGTACCTTTCAATAGAAGGGTGGGGATATTTTTCTCTATTACACCTTAATAACATGCTTCATCCACTAGTTTGAAAACATATAAAGAACTGCAAGTGCCTATAGAGGACATTGTTAAGGATACCATAGTTTCTTCTAAGCATATGGAATTGAATCAGAGAAAAAATGTTGATGGAAAAATTGGTTTTGTTGTTTTCAGTGGAGGTAACTACCAACATCTCAAAGAATGGGAGCTCAGTTTGACATCATCTGAAGAAGGAAATCGGTCACTAATTTATCTTTTGGGTCCAATTCCATTCATAGCATCTTTTGTGTTAGCACCATTTTATCTTAGAAAGTCTTTTGAAGTTGTTATTGGGGACTCCCTTCCAATAGGTATTGTGCTTATCATCTACCACAATGTTGAAAGTTTTGAATGGGTAAATGTTTGAAGGGTTGGGCTAAAAGGAGAAAAAAGAGTGCAAGATTTCTATTCAGAATTGACTGCCAAAAGCATAATTGATAGTTGACTGAATTTGAAGAATTAAATAAAAAAATAGTTTTGACCAATCTAATGTATGGGTAGAGCAAATTAAAAAGTTATGAAATGTTATTCAAACATGATCATTTCAGGAAAGAAAATGCATTATATGATAAACTATTATACAAGTCTGATTATCACAAAGGGTTCAATTGGAAAATGATTACTGTGGACATATAGCTCAAAAAAGTTCCATTAGTAACATAAAAATAATGAAAGGAAGAACAAGACTATCCGCATGTTATAAGCACCGAATAACCCTCTTTATCAATGATGATAGGTATGATCAATCAGTTTTGAAATTGATTTTTGGCCTCTGTAATCCTACAAATTTCAGCTTGCGTTGGACAAGGAACTTTAAAACTGCTTTCAAATCTTGTTTACTGTTTGTATCATATATCTATTCACTGTAAAAAGATGATTATTCACATATTTGATTAAACAAGATATATGATTATCTTGTTTACTATATGTATCATATATTTGTTTACTGTGAAAAGATTATTATTCATCTTGTAGTTGTATCAAGATGAAAAACATAAAACCACTGAGTCATGTGATTTTAGATTTGACACTTTATACTTTCAAGTCTTGACTCTTGACATTGGATACTTTATTGTTTGAGAACCTTAGTTCATTCTTGTTTATGAATCATGGTGATTTTTAATTTTGATGGATGAATGATGATACCATAATTTATCATTATGGTCTGATATAATGGTCATGTTATTTTTGCATTATATTCAGTGTAACCTATCAAATCTATTCGAGATGAAAATATTAAGTTATGTATATTCACTGAGAATTGTAAGAGAAATTTCAATTGAAAGAGCATTGTAACCTCTCAATTCTATTCGATGTGAAAATAAATTAAGGTCTGTATACGCACTAAGCATTAAAAATAATTTATTAGGTCTCTTGAGTTAGAAACAATGTTGGGATTGTTAGTATTTTCTTAGAATTACAAATGATGCAATCTTGGTGTTAATATTGACCCTTTCTCCATTTCTTAAAGGGTTCTAGCTCAATGGAAGAGGGACTGCTTTACAAGCAAGAGATTGAATGTTCAATTCCTTCGTGCCTTAATGATATTGCAATATTGATATTTTTAATAAAATATATTTTATTATGATTTATTATGGTTACGAGGGGGGTTCTAAACTGACTTCATATGTCACTATGATGGGAGTTCAAAACTTCCCTTGTATGTTACAACGTGGGGGGTTCAAAACACCCCCTATAAGTATATATGAGGGGGGTTCATAACCATCCCCAAAGGTTTGTAAATATTTTTAGGGGGGTTTCGAACCACCTCCATAGGTACCTGTGAGGGGGGTTTATAATTGCCCCCAACGGTTTGTAAAGAATTTTAGGGGGATTTCGAACCACCTTCATCGGTACCTATGAGGGGGATTTATAACTACCCCAAATTTTTGTAAATACTTTTAGAGAGGGGGTTCGAACCGCCTTTGTAGGTACCTACGAGGGGGTTTTATAAACGCCCCCAAAGTTTTGTAACAAATAATTTTAGTGGGGGGGTTGAGCTTCCCCCAAATGTCACTTTTAGCATCGGTGCTATTGGGAGGGGTCTTGTTAAGACCAAACCCAAAGGTTAGTAAGATGTATTTTTATGGGGGATTTATAAAAAACCTTGTAGGAACCTATGGGGGGGTTGAAACCACCCTCATAGGTACCTACAAGGGGGGTTTGAGACCGCCCCCATAGGTACCTACGAGGGGGTTTTGTAACCACCCCTGTAGTTACTTATGAGGGGTTTCCTAACCGCCCCCAAATGTTTGTAATACATACTTTTTGGGTGGTTTTGGAACTGCCCCCATATGTGTCTATGAGGGGGGTTTAGAACATCCCTTAAAAGTCACTTTTTTTTGGGGGGGGGGATTAGAAACTCCCACAAAAGTCAATTTTAGGGGTGCTTTTTATCTCTTCCAAAACCTCCCCTAAAATTCAAAACATTTAGCATCAGGGATATTAGGGTTGTTTTTGTAAAGACCACCTCCAAAGCTAAAACCGCCCCCAAAACTGAATAGGCGGAACAAAACCCCCCTAAAAGTCAAACTTGTTGTAGTGTCTGCAACTAAATGGTGGAATTCATCCATAAGTGTATGCAATACCACTCTCCATATGAGAGTACTATCATCTGCGGGACCATCCTCATTCAATAAGTGCTAGCACCACTCTTAACAAGAGAGTGTTCTTTTCTGCAATACCATCCTCAAGTAGGAGACTTTTTTCCTTAAATGAATGTAGGATCTCATCCACAAATGAATGTAGGACCACTCTATATATGAGATTAATATCACCCATAGGACCATCATCAACTGGTAAGTGCTAGGACCACTCATAACAAGAGAGTTTTCTTGTCCTCAGAACCATCCTCAAGTAGGATACTGTCGTCTACAAATGAATGCAAATCTCATCCGCAAATGAATGCAAGATCACTCACCATATGAGAGTACTATCATCTGCAGTACCATCCTTAGTGGGTAAGTTCTAGGAACACTCTCAACAAGGGAGTGTTCTTATCTGTAGAACCATCCTCAAGTAGGATACTATCATTTGCAAATGATTTCATATCTTGCCTTCAAATTGTTCATGTATTTGTAACTTCATAATGTATTCACTTGTATATTTTATACTGTATTTCATTTTACCCCGACGGATATGTTTTTTCCTCCAATCAGGAGAGTCATTAATATAATAAAGTCATGTAAATTCATTAAGCTTAACCCTCCATTGTAAGTCATGGAAATAGTCCCGACAATTTAGGGGTATTACGTTTATCAGACTCTCCTAGAGAAGTCGTCCCTGTAGAGTAAATGTCAAGTGGAAAAAAAGTATAAATAGAGAGTGAGACTCTCTATTTGAAACACACACACACACACACACTCAACAGTAGCACATGAGTGAGAGAGAAGTAGCCCGCACAAGTGAGAGAGAGAGAACAACTGTCGAAGATCATATTTTTTTTTTTGTTTTACTTTTTCTATTGATGCTCATTCTATCTCTGAGGAAGTTGAAGGGTTTTCTCCTTTATGGTTTCCATGAGGAAAACTAATAATGTCTCTTATCTCTTGTGATTCTTGATGTGCATATTATTCTCTCAAATAATATCCTAGATCATATTGATTAAATGATAAAAATCTAACATGGTATTAGAGCTAACCTGAGAAGAAGACAATGTGCAGCCACAGAAGCTAGGGCTTCTTATTTTTTGGGTCTCTCTCCACATATCATCAACAAAAGGAGGATAGGTTGACTCTCCATTGAAGGGCACATCCTTCTGTCGAAGCAGAATATGATTCTGAGAATTTTTAGCTTTTGACGTACCACTACAGCAGAAAATTAGGGATTTTCACAGAAGTGGAATTTTTGAGTGATCCCAGCATAGGATTTCTCTCCTCCTAAAAATATACGTTTAGAGACCAAGATCAAAGTTTTTGGTTGGGTAGAACTCTAGGAAATTCAAACCCTAATTTTCCCCTAAACCATAAAACCAAAACTACAGAAGATCAGCTCCAAATCCAGTTCAAGCATCTCAAATTGGTAAGATCTAAATATTTTGTATTTCCATTCGGGGTTCTCATTTAAGATGTCTCATCACACCAAGCTTCATGAAAATATTGAAGGAGATGAAAACTTCTGAGCATGGAAGTATAGGATCTCAGTGGTTCCTGAAAAAAATGAATTGGACACCTACATAAGTGGAGAAGTTCTAGTTCCAGAGGGAGATGAGGCTAAAGCATTACACAAGAAGAACTTGGTCAAGGCCAGGAGGATTATTGTTGATTCTATCAAGGATCACCTTATACCACATGTATATTCCCTAAAGACACCTAAAGAGATGTTTGATTCCTTGACCAAGCTATTTGAAGGGAATAGTATAAATTGGAAGATGACTTTGAGAAACTAGTTGAAGAATGTAAAGATCTAGAATGCAGATACCATACACTCATACTTTACAAGCATCTCTCAAATCAAAGAACAACTTGAATCAGTAGAAGAAGAAGTAGATAATGGAGAAATTCTGATGACCACCTTGAATGGTCTCCCTAGGTCATGCGACTCCTTCATTCAAGGGATTTGTACTAGAAGAAAGTTAATCACTTTCAGTAGGCTATGGGAGGAATTTTCACAAGAGGAAAATTTGATAGTAGCCCGAGAAGAAAATATGGGAAGTGAATATCAAGCTCTCATGGCACACACAAAGAAATAAAGAAAAGACCACCATCATTTCAAAGGTAAGAATTCTCACCAGAAAGATATCCCTATAAGATATAGCAAAGATCTATCTAAACTCAGATGTTATACCTATGATGAGAAAGGACACTTTGCCAAAGATTGTCTCGGAAATAAAGGTAGCTCCCACAAGAATAAGGAAATCAAAAGAAAACATCATGCTCACAATGCAAAGGATGATGAATCTCCTAGGAAGGGAGTCAAAGAAGAAAGTGAAGATTCTTCAAGTGATGAAGAGTATGTTTTGATTTCTGCCCTCACGAGGACTGTTACACATGGAAGCAATGATTGGCTCATAGATAGCGGGGCTTCCAAACATATGAAGGAATTCAAAGAATCCTTTGTGAAAATATCTGAACATGAGTCACCCCAAAAAGTAAAACTTGGGGATGATTACCAGTATCCCATAAAAGGTAGTGGTGAATCCTCATATAAGCTAGACTCTGGAAAATATATGAAAATGAAGAATGTATTGTTTGTACTAGGACTAAAGAAGAATCTTCTCTCCATATCTACATTGGATGCAAAAGGTATGAAGGTTGCATTTGTAGATGGCCAAAGGGGAAGGCTATAGATGATGCAGTAGTGATTGGAGAGAAAGAGGGAGGCTTATACAAATTAAAGGGCCAAACTCAGTAGAGCCAAGTGAACTTTGTAATAGAAGGCTTGCACATTTGCACTATAGGTCACTACCACTTGCAAGAAATTTTGTTGAAGATCTTCCAGAAATCCAAGAAAAGCATGAAGGAATTTACAAAGGATGGGCAAAGGGAAACAACAAAAAGAATACATTTCCAAGTAGTGAGAGCAAGTCAAAAGGAATCTTGGAAATCATCCACTCTGATCTATGCAATCCGATGTCATCCAGTTCATTGAGTGGGTTTGTATATTATGTTTCTTTCATTGATGATTTTTCTAGGAAGACATGTATATACTTATTGAAAAGAAAGGATGAAGTATTCAGTGAATTCAAGGAATCAAGGAATTCAAAGCCTTGATCAAGAACCACACAAAGAAGAACATCAAGACCTTTCAATCATACAATGGCATAGAATTCAGATCATATGAATTCAAAGAATTATGCAAAGAGTAATGGATTAAGAGAGAGTTGACCACTCCATATAATACACAACAGAATGGGGTTGTAGAAAGGAAGAATAGAACGATTATGGAGCAACAAGGGAAATGCTTCATGATCAAGATATTCCTATGGATCTATGGGTAAAAGCTGCTAGGATAGCTGTGTATGTATAGAACTGTACTCCGCATAGAGTACTTGAGAACAAGACACTAGAAAAAGTCTTCTTTGGTAAGAAACCAGAAGTCAACCATCTCTAAATATTTGGTTGTCCAGTGTACATACACATTCTAAAAGAAAAGAGGACGAAGTTAGATCCTTCAAAAAAGAAGGGTATATTTGTGGGATATATTGAAAGCTCAAAATCTTATAGAATATATTTCCCAGGATTCAAGAAGATCAACATTAGTAGAGACGTGACTTTTGACAAAGACTCAACTTACAACAGATCCAGAAAGAGATCTATTGAAGACATTGAAGAAACAGAAGTACCCAGGATCCGAGATACAGCTATGAATGATGCAACTCCAAAAGAAGATCGAGAAATGAAAGAAGCTCAGGAACCTATATATCCACCACATGAGAAGAATCTCTACAAGAGGAAAGCTACATGGGTATGAGAGGCTATCCAAGGTGCAGAGAGATATGGGGATTCATAATAAATGCATAGAGAAGGAAGAGAACTAGGTCCTACTCTAGTTATAAAGCCCTACTGTGTGACATCATTGATAAAGAACCTTCCAACTATGAAGAAGCAGCAGAAAATAAATAATGGAAGGATGCTATGATCGAGGAGTACTAGTCATGAAGAATGATATTTGGGATGTGGTCCTGAGACTAGAAGGGGAGTTTGTTGTAACTTCCAAATGGATCTACAAGATCAAGCATGTTGTTGATGGAAGCATAGAGAAATATAAAGCAATGTTTGGGACATGTGGCTTCTCCCAAAAAGAAGGGATAAATTATGTGGATACTTTTGCACATGTAGACAGGTACACTTCCATCATAACAATACTTTCTCTGGCTGCAGTAATGAAATGGAAGATACATCAGATGGATGTCAAGACATTGTTATTGAATGTTGTAGTAGAAGAGGAAGTTTATTTGGAGCAGCTTCTCGGTTTTGAGAGACATCATAGGGAGACTCATGTGTGTAAATTGAAGAAGGCCTAGTACGGTTTGAAACAGGAACCCAGGACATGGTACGACGAAATTGACAGCTTCCTAACTAGCTTGGGATTTACCAAGAGTAAATTGAATTCCAACCTTTACTATAAGGTTGAGGAAGGGAACCCAGTAATACTCCTATTATATGTGGATGACATGTTTGTGACAGGTGAGGATGGGTTGATTGTTGACATGAAGAGGAAGATTGCTGTCGAGTTCAAGATGAAAGACTTGGGTATGATGCACTACTTTTTAGGCATGGAGGTGTGGAAAAATGGAGATGGAATATCCCTGGGATAAGGGAAGTATGTAGTAGAGATCCTAAAGAGGTTCAGGATGATGGACTACAAGGCCATGACCACACCTATGGCATCGAACTTGAAGCTATTGAGTGATGCTTCATCAGATTCAGTTGATGCTATGATGTATCGTCAGATGATTGGGTCATTGTTGTATCTGACGAACACAAGACCAGATATTTGATTTGTTGTGAACACATTGATCTAGTTTCTGATGGATCTGATACATATTCACCTGATTGCTACAAAGCATATTCTGAGGTACCTGAATGGTACAGTTGACTATGGTCTCAAATATGAAGCAAATTAGGAGATTAACCTAGAGGGTTATGTGGATTCGGATTGGGTAGGCAGTTCCATTGATAGGAAGAGAACTTTGGGGTGATGTCTTGGTTTAGCAGGAAGTAGTTCTATGTGGAACTGAGTACAGCCAAAGTAGAGTATGTCACAGCTTGTTCAGCTAGTAGTGAGGTAGTGTGGCTAAGGAAGATGCTATCTGATTTGTTTGATCTCCATTTGATTCTACTTGTATATATTGCGACTGTCAAAACCCCAAATTTTCACAAAAATTTAAAATTTTGAAATAACAATAAATGTTGAGACTGCATTTTATTAATAGTTAACGGTTAGCAAAAAGAGAAACAGTTAATAGATTAATTTGCATAAACTCACCTATGTTAACTCAGCAGTTTTCTTATTAATACGATCTTAAGTTTATCTTGTGCATTATTTCTATATTTGGTTTACTGATGAGATCTATTTATGACAGTAGGTGGAATTTGACTTTGAATTCCAAGGATTACTTAGCATTTATGCTAACGCAAATGGATTATTTGTTCTTACAACTTTACAGGTATAAATGACCAAGTATCGTCTTTAAATTCATAAGGCATCATGTAATATTTCTATTTGCAATTAATAAGCTTAGATTATAAGCTGATGTAATCCAACCTACTTCTGTAAGGTAACATAGTTTGTTTTCTTCTGTTGCTATAATAAGAGAACTTCAAATGATTGTAATTTCTTCCTGTAGAATATGTAGTGATAGTACTACTTCCCTTGGTTCTGAACAGTTTATTTTATCTACTTGATATTCTTTATTTTCAACAAAAGTATACCCTAGAAATTCTATATTACATTTCTTGTATTAGGTTCTATCTAAGAACAAATTCCAGGGTTGACGTTTTTCTTATTGAGCCAATCTTTTCATTTTATGTTAACCTTAGTAATTTGGTAAGATTGTAAAACTATAATCCAAGTAATAACAAACCGCCACAACATCTAAGATGAGATCTCATGGATCTGTATTAAGTAAAAGAGTTTATAGGAAAATGTTTTTACATTTTACTTTGCCATTACATAATTTGCTATCAAAACTTTGCTAGTTTCTAAGATTTAAAAACATGCATAAACTATTTGTTTGTCGACATAAAAGGTTTTATTAGTGTTACAATTGCAAAATACTTATGGTCTTACCCAAATGACACTATGCACATTACACAAGTTAAATGTTGTGTAATCAATTTCACCACCATGAAAGGAATTTGGAACTAAAAGATAGTTATCCTTACTCCATTCATTAAATTGTTTATAAGTCAACGACTTCATAATTTATCATAAAATACTATAAGTAATAACTTAGTTACTACACAACCTATATCCCAATGATGATATTATTATATAAACTTCGATGAGTTGTAACCAAATAAAAAAGGGGATTAATGCCTCTATAGGGATTTGCTTATTACTAAGTTAAAATTTTACATAACCTTTTATTATCTCCATAAGTCAATTATTTGTGCAAACTTACAATAGAGAAACATGATTCTCATGAGATTACTAATATAATCTCGTATCATTGCTTACCCATACAATATGTAAGATTTCTTTGGGTCATGAGGATATAGGCTATGATTGTGTTAATTCAACTATTATCATAATTTTGTAACCCATGCCAACAACGATCTATGCACCAAGAATTTTAATGATATAGTATGATTGAAACCCATGCAAACTATGATGCGGCTTTGATGAAATCATTGGTGAATAAAATTGGTTATTATGAAAATGCAGGTGACTATGGAAAGTCGACCCACTGCATGATTTATTTGATGTGGCCATGTGGATGTTTCTTGGCCATGCACTAGTTTCTTATATAGTCGTCAACCCATGCCAACAATGAGATATGCACCAAGCGTTTTAACGATATAGTATGATTGAAACCCATGCAAACTATGATGTGGCTTTGATGAAATCATTGGTGAATAAAATTGGTTATTATAAAAATGTAGGTGACTATGGAAAGTCGACCCACTGCATGATTTATTTGATGCGTCCACGTGGATGTTTCTTGGCCATGCAATGGTTGCTTATATAGTTGTGAACCCTAATCCTTGGATTATTTGCTCTCCGATAATTGCGTTGGCCCTGTGGGCTGCTTTGCAAGCTTCCATAGAGGCCGTGAGTTGCAGAGACTCCATCGCTGGTGTTTGTTGTGTCCTTCTCCCTTGAGTTGGTTTCTATTGTTCGCCTTCACTACAATGTCTTTCATTTGGTCATAGTTTACTGCTTCCCATTGCACATGGCTTACAGCCTGCTTGAAAATCCTTTTTACTGCTCCTTATGTCGTGGTATGTCCTTGGGGAAAGCTTTGGGCTTATTGTATGTAATGGCATAGCTCCTTCGTCTTAGGGTTCTGGAGTTTAGTTTACCTATTTGCTTGTAGTGATAGTCTAACTCCATTCTTGCAGACTCCTTTCAGCCATTACTCAGGCTTACCCACCTCTACTATTAGTGGTGAAATACCAAAGTACGTCATCTCCATCCTCAGCAAGCATGAGGGTTTGACTCTTCTTGATGTTGGTTGTGGTGTTACTATTCGTCCGAGGCTCCATCGTTTTTGTTTCCATCTTGGGTAAGTTATCATTTAAATACCATTACTATTACATTTTCAAACTACAAAAGGGTTTTAAATTTTATTAAACTCTATTCCTTTTACATTGCAGGTTAACATGTCTTCAAGGTTGATGGTCATTGCACCATATAGATGGCTCCATGAGGCGTTCACGGTAAGATGTGGTTTCAAATAGGGTTTCCTCTGCATGTACAGACTCTTGCAGTTGGAGATGGTTTCGACCGTGTTGCACCCAGTATTGGGTTGCTATCCTTCATTTTTATGGTTTTTGTTTTGGTTTATTACCCTTGCTTTTTGCGAGGTGACTACAGCTTTAAGTTGTGACTTGTAAAGCTCCTCTCATATTTTTAATGAACTTCCAGTTTTGTAATATGATGTAAATGCTTGTTCATACTCCATATCTGAATATGGGTGCTCTCCTCCTCGCTGAGGTTTTGTACTTTGTTAAAGTTTTTGGCTTACATTTAGTCTTCAGACTTGTTGATGTAATGTAAATATTTTTAATAATGTCTGTCTGTAAGTTAAATTTGTTCTCCTTTGTGTTTTTGTATTTTATCTCTGTGTAATGAATTTAATTTGTTCTTTTAATGGTTATATAAAAAGAACTAAGCTTATTGTTTATCCTAGGTTACTACTGTAAAGGATTCGCATAAAAAAGAATACTGGTAGTTTTCTACTCAAAAATATGAGCTAGGGTTTTTACCCTATTTAACCTTTAAGATGATAATTTATGTATTGATATTTAATTATTTTTTATTACTGTCAAAATAATTTAATATTATTTTAATGGCTCAAGAAATTCTAGGTTAGGGTTAATGGAAATAATCTATGTTCTTTCCTTAAAGATTTCTCCAGTTTGTAAAAATAATTTCTTTTTGATTTATAAACGATAATATTTATGTTAATAATATTATCTTTATATAATATAAATACTTCCGCTTGTATTTATGCATACACTTATTTAAATAAGACTGTGACTAATCTATAACAGTTTATTGCTTATACTTGTACATAAAATCCAACCACTAGATTATGACTTGGTTGTTTTTATTAGAACAAGGGTATTATTAAACCAGGGCTTGACCCTACAGTTCTCTTTTGCAAAAAGATAAACCTGTTAGTATTTATAGTATAGTTCTTATATGGATATGAAATGTTAATTTATTAAGTTCTTATTGTTTTTCTGAATTGTTATCTAGGGTTTAAGTAGGATTACTCGTAAACATTAATTTAGTAATGAGTCTATTTTCAATAAAAGAATGGTTTTTTTCCAAAAACCTTCTCGATTTATAGTAACTAAATCTCTTAGTTATTTAACAATATAATCAATTAAATTAAGTATTTATATTTTCTATATTAATACAACAATTATTTTTCGTATCACTATCTTGAGTTAGTAGTATCTATTAGTTTTTAAACTATTATTAATTCTAGTAAACTGGATATGGTATCTGATACCTTTGCTTGAACTGAAAGTAAACAAGTAGTTTAGCTTTATTTCTTCTACTGCATAGCAACAGTTAATAAGTATGATATAAGGAAAATAAACATGTAATATAGCATACATTAACATCCTACATTATTAATTTAAATTCGATAAAAAGAATAAGATACTGTGTATAGCATAATCTATTTCCTATTAGAGTATTTATAAAGAAGATCCTTCTACCTGTGCTGAGTTATTTCTATTTCTTTTTCTAACGTACTTACTTACATAATCTGGTTAACAAGAACATATAAGAACAGGTTATTGTTCTTTGTTGATATTAGTCCTCATACAAAAATAAGTTACGATGATATAATGAAATGCATAATACATCTACTCAATTAAGATTCCTATCATATCTTCATTTATTTTAAACACACTACCTGTGCTAGAGTATGATCTGGTTTATTCCAGATGGGAAAAACACGGGTAGGATTATTTCATCCAATTATAGATTCAATATTCAAATAACTAAAATATTACAATCTCTAACAGTTCACTACAAAACATGTAAATCATTCATTATGCATTCATTCTCAGATATAACTTTTAACACAGCAAATAAAAGACTATAGAACATGTTTTAAAGATGGATGACAACAATGTTGGGATGTCGTTCCTCCCTACCAACTCCTGGAGAGCACTCAAACAGCAACTTCTCAATACCCTGAGCCTGTTCCTGGTCTTCTTGGCTGAGAACTGGTGGAGAAAGCAACAAAATACTAGTCCAATGACTTAGTACTAACTCTACACTCAGCAGCAAGATCCTTCAGTTGAATAGCCGTACTAGATCACTTTCTGCAGTTTACTCCTCAAACACATTCCACAAATTTCCTTCCCAATGAAATCCTCTGAAGTACATTCACCTGAATGGTTCTCTTCTTGGAATGAGCAGCCTCAGCTCTCTTCAATGGGATTTTTTATTAATATTTCCTAGGTATTTTTTGGGTTAGTTGTCATTAATTAAGCCACATTCTTTGATCTCACTTTCTTGGGGGATCATTACCCCAAATATAGGGAGGTTGCCACCTGCAACATTGGAAGTGTTTGAGGATGCTTCCACTTGTCTATTTGCTCTCCACCCAGTCTCCTCCACCAACTTGACTAGTAACACTCTTTTTAACAGCTCTCCCAAGTTGTTGTCTCCACTTTTTTTTATTTATAATTAAATATTCAGAATTACATTCAATATCCTTGACTCTGTTGAGTCATCATTTACAACTTGGCATAAAATTTAACATATTGTCTTGGAATAAAATCAAATAAGATAATATTATTTTGCAAAATTGGGGCATGTGGCAGCAACCACCAGAGTTGTGTAAAGTTCCCAGAGAACTTGGTGTTCTGTGACAAGTTGAAGCACATCAAGATCAAATATCTCTATAACAAGGATATGGCACAGAGAGGAGCAGTGAAGCTCTAGTATTTTGCGACGGATAATCAGATAGCTGATGTGTTGACCAAGCCATTAGCCAAAGTGAAGTTTGAGAGCTTAAGAGAGAAGCTTGGTGTTCATCAGATCGAGGTTCCTTCCAAGGGGAAGTGATGAGTCAGAATCCTTTCTGACATGGTGGCAGGATTGGCTCCTCCCATGGTTAGATGTAAGTGATGTTCCTTTTTTACATGGCGGCAGGATTGGTTCCTCCCATAGTCATATCTAAGTGTTGTTCCTTTCTGACATGGTGGAAGGATTGGTTCCTCCCATGGTCAGATGTAAGTGTTTTTCCTTTCTGACATGGTGCTAGGATTGGTTCTCCCATGGTCATATGTAAGTTTTGTGCCTTTCTGACATGGTGGCAATATTGGTTCCTCCCATGGTTAGATGTAAGTGTTGTGCCTTTTTGACATGGTGGCAGGATTGGTTCCTCCCATGGTCATATGTAAGTGTTGTTCCTTTTTGACATGGTGGAAGGATTGGTTCCTCCCATGGTTAGATGTAATTGTTGTTCCTTTCTGACATGGTGGCAGGATTGGTTCCTCCCATGGTCAGATGTAAGTGTTGTTCCTTTCTAACATGGTGGTAGGATTGGTTCCTCCCATGGTTAGATATAAGTGCTAAATATTTGAATACCTACGTGGAGGCTATGCCTACATCCAACAAGGTTGGATTTGTAGAACTTCCTATGATGAGAAGAATTTAGAGATAGCACCATTTTCTCATAATAGTGGTAGCAGTGAATATGATGATCCAACTTTGATGATGATCCAGCTTTAATGATGATCCAGTAATGAATAGTTGTGCTAATGAACTGTGTATAGACAATACCTTCCTAGATAAGAGGTATTGTTGATGTATTTGTAACTTTAGAATGTATGCACTTGTATATTTTATATTGTATTTCATTGTACCCCGATGGATATTTTTGTTCCTTCGATCGGGAGAGTCATTAATATAATAAAGTGATGTAAAGTCATTGAGTTTAACCCTCTGTTGTAAGTCGAAGAAATATTCCCCATAGTTGAGGGGTATTAGGGCTATTAGACTCTCCTAGAGAATTCGGCCATGTAGAGTAAATTTCAAGTGGAAAACAAGTATAAATAGAGAGTGAGACTCTCTATTTGAAACACACATACCCAACAGTAGCGCATGAGTGAGAGAGAAGTAGCTCGCACAAGTGAGAGAGAGAACAACTGTTGGATATCATCTTTTTGTTTTGGGTTTTACGTTTTCTATTGGTGCTCATTCTATCTCTGAAGAAGTTGTGGCATTAGAGGAAATTTCAACTCAAAATGGGCCTCCTAAAATGAACTAGTAAAATAATAGTTAAAATAATAAAATAATATTTATTAATTTTGGAGGAAGAAAAGAAAAAAACTACTTTTTTGTTTGTATTTTTGACATATCTCCCTGTGTTTTTACTCAAATTTCAATCGGGAGAGCTCGTTGGATGCAGAATTAAATTCTGCATCCAACGAGTACCCACTCGGCATACTTTTGACGGACCCCGCTACCCCAAAAATAAGAAATACCAGAAAAAATGAAATGATGATGTCATCATTTCATTTTTTCTGGTATTTCTTATTTTTGGGGTAGCGGGGTCCATCAAAAGTATGCTGAGTGGGTACTCGTTGGATGTGGAATTTAATTCCGCATCCAACGAGCTCTCCTGATCAAAATTTGAGTAAAAACACAGGGAGATATGTCAAAAATACAAACAAAAAAAGTAGTTTTGTTTATGATACCTATCCCCAAATTTATATTAAAAAAGTGTTTAATACCTATACGGTATTTCAAATTTAAATCAATTTCATTGGCTAACACATGATGACATGGAATTTGAATAAAAGTTAAAAGGCCCATTTTGAGTTGAAATTTCCTCTAATGGTTTTTCCCCTTTATGGTTTCCCCAAGGAAAAATCTTTATGTCTCTTGTCTCTTGTGATTATTGTTATGCATTTTATTCTCTCAGATAATATACTAGATCACATTGATTAAATGATAAAAATATAACATATATGAATGTAGGACCACTCTCCATATGAGATTACTATCATATGTAGGACCATGCTCAACAAATGAATCAGGGATGATTTTAAGAACCCCCCCAACTTTATATGTATAAAAAATGGGCGAATCTCTCCAATATATAGGAAAATTTGAAGGCGATTTTGTCAATAATATAATGTGTATATATAAAAAAATGGCAAATATTTGATTTTATTATATAATGTTGTAAAATATTGGCGAATCTTTTACTAAGTTATAAGATATTGTAAAAACTTGGTGAATCTTTCACTAAGTCATAAGATATTGTAAAATCTTAGCGAATATTTAACTTCATTATAAAAAATTGTAAAAACAGGTGAATCTTTCACTGATTTATAAAATATTGTTAAAATAGAGGAACAACAACATTAGTAAAATAACATGAATTACATCATCAACAACAAAACGTGTAGACTCATGAGTCACAACTGAGTATCTTGAGACCCAATCAACTTTGAATTTTCTCCCTATGTCCCATTGGCCCTTTTTCCTTTACCGTGAATGCACTATGTCACCTTGCAAGGAAAAATATTCAACATTTGAACAACCAATTTCAAATGGAAATGCATTTGTCTCACTTTGATCACTTGAGGAATGTATTCTACAATCAATTGTCTGGGTTGTAGATGCATTCTCAAAAGTGTTGACATCTTTCTCACTGATACCTTACTCAAGAGAGCTTGAAGCATGAATAGGATGTGGATTATTCGATTAAGGATTTTGAAAATATGATATTACATCCTTTTTTTTTGATGTTTTATTTTTATTTCCACAATCCATGTTTGACAAAATTGACATCTTACTTAATATTCCAAAATCAAAATTCCAAATCGATAGAAAAACTAGAAGTGAAGCCTACATGAGAAAAATGATATAAAATTAGTACAATGGCACATTATCAATTTATATTGACCTGACTTACAATGAGTGTTTACATTGACTCTTTCAATGACTTTTAATTGAATCTTTCATTGACTCTTTCCTCGAAGGAGGTATAACACTAATACAACTGGAAGGTGTCAATGAAACACAACTGCACTGACTAGATTTAGGGAAAGTGGGGACTCCGCTTGGTATCTCGTCCCTTAATGGTCCAGCGCACATCTGGGGACCTAAATATTGACAAACTGATAAACTAATAGAATCAGAAATTATGCTCGATCTTTGCCTCCACTATCCAATTGAAGTCATTATTGTGTTCAAATCATGCAAATCACTTCAATGTGAGACGCATTTCATATCATGAAAATTTTTATATTGAAAGAAAAAGTATAACTTTGTGTAGACCTCAAGTCCCTCTATTATCACTTTTCTATGCATTTTACATGACATTAACCTCAAAGTGAAATTTACATTAGTAAATGAAGCTAATCTTGAAACCCAAAGAGAATAGGTATTGCAACATACTGGATAAACAAATCAAGATAAAAATAGTTTATAATCAAAGAAAGCCAAATCAATATCAATATAGTTTACACAAAAGGAAATCCTAGATTATGACATGCTATGGTGGTAAGAATATCACAAGTAAAGAAAGCCAACGAAAGGGAACATTTTATAAGCAATGAAAGACATAATCAGTTTAAGTACAAATCAACAAGCTCAAAATACAACATTTTTGTTTGAAAAAAAGATGGATCTCTACATATGAGAAGAAGATTGATATACCATATATGATCCACATTATTCTTTTGGAAAACAATCCACAAAATTCAAACACGCATGACATACATCATGTCGCAAAATCCCAACATTCATGACATACACATATGTAGACTTTGTTCTATGTAACATAAAGGATCATTGCCTTAGATGATGACAAATATCTCCTATGGTGTGTACTAAATAGGTATACGATGCCCCATTTTTAACACAATTTCTATAATTTCTTATTCACCAACTTGAAATAACAAGTAGTCACATCACATAAACGAAGAAATGAATAATATATCAGTGAATTCTAAGCCCAAGTTGTACAACTTTCAAATGATCCTTTGTATATTTAGCCAAAATGCCTAGATTTTGAAAGATCCACTAAAGGAATGTATGTATTTAGCATAACATATCCTTTTCAATAAGGAAACTGAGATTCTCTATCTTCATCAAAACACATTATATAGAGAACTTATCCTTCATATTTTCTCTGTTATACAAAGATAACAATGTATAGAAATTACAGTAACAATGACGAGCATAATATCAATCACTATACCTAACATAGATTCTATATGTATAATCCCTTCCGCATTTGCGCATACAATTCTCATGTTTATAGATTCCCATTGATTATCTGGATTGTGATTGCTAAACTCAAATTCAATTCCATATAAAATAAATATTTGCAAAGATGACTTACTCTTCCATCAGATTAAATTAAGCTAATAGATTATATTTTCACTATTATTCAACTCAAAGACTTCGTATAGAAAATCACTTTGTTTCTTATTTAATTTTTTGAGCCTGTCATACAATGTAGAGATCGATTTTACAAGGACTATGACCTCATTCAATAACTTTATCTCATAGAGATCTATTTATAGTTTTAACACACAACTCAATCCAAGGAAGTGATGACATATCACTTCCTCTTCCATGACTGATGGTGCTCACTACATATATATGATTGTAAATGATGTTCCAAAATACAAGCTTTACTACTAAGACATGTTTAGACCATAAAGTTCCAATACAATGTTCGTAAGGTCCAAGAAACTAGAAATAAGTGTCCACTTCCATCCATGTTCCATGGCAATAAAAAAGGAATTTCATAGTTTCGAACAAAATAGAGAGCAAATTCCCACCAAAATAGATTGAAATTAATTGGCTCAGTTTCACCTTAAATGGAAATGAAAAATAGACTTGAATTACTTTACTTTCACCCACAACACTACAAGATTAAAAAAATGTAACTTAATGTTTATATTCCTCTATCTGTATCATTTCTTGTTTGATAATTACACTGAAGGTATTATTAAGTGGATGGCCTCCTCCAGATTTCATCGTCTATGGATGGCCTATGAGGAGCCACCCCTTGTCCACCACATTTATGCATTTGATTCCCATAACTTATTATCTTGAGTTTGGTGATGGAAGTGGTGAGAAGATAACAACAATGGGTTATGGTTTGTAGCAGTAATATTGATGTCCCGGTCCCAGTCCAATCACCAAGTAGCCGCACCATGGAAATTCTTCCTTATGCTCTCTAGACTCTAAATTTACAACAGACATGGATGGATTGCCTAGTTCCCACCTCTCGCAAACCTAGTTCGTCTCCCCTCCTTGTTCCTAGGACAAAGGTTCATCCTGTACCACACACAATTCCACCATGCAATGCTGCTAAGTTGATTTGACCATCAAACCTCTTTATCTCAATATCAATGACAATCAATTGACTCACAACATCCATATTTATTGTTTTTGTTTGTCTATTCAATTTGGGTCTTTGTGGATATTTTGATGTCCATTTGGATTGATTGATGATAGTTTAGGGCACCAATAAACCCATATACATGTATGTACATGGATGGGGGATTTTAAATCATGTTGAGAAGAAGGGGCTCTATTAAATAATTTTTAGGAGTAGGGGCTCTGTCACACCCTGCCATTAAATATTACCCCTGCATATTATCACTTGAAAGGACTATAGTAAGAGTAATTTTTCTGAGGCTACTTTATTCCCAAAGGTACAGTAAACAATTTATGGAATGATTCGACAATCTCATGGGTAATCTTTCCATATGTTCACAATTTATGGAATGATTCGACAATTGTATGGGTAAGCTTTCCATCTGTTCAAGACTAAGGGGATTTTATCGCTGACCCCCATTTTAAAATGGATTTTCCTATGTTCTTTTTCCTCGTGGAATATTGGGGTTAAACTTATTTAGAGAATTCATGAGCTCATGCAAATTGTTTATGAGTAAAATGATCAATAAGTTAAAATGTGGGTGCCTAATAAGAATGGTGTTATGATCTAAGCTATAAAATCCCCAGCTCAAAATACAAATTTGAATTTTTTCATGGTGTAGTATGTTATTTAGTACAAGCTATGTGTTGTGCATTTCTCTGATTGTTTGTAATTCCGACCTAGAAGACATGCCTTTTATTTTACTGATCGAAATAAAGAACTGCAAACAACCTTGAAAGTGGGGTTTTTCATCTCCAAATATGATCATCTAACCACAGATAAACAATCCTCAATGATAGGGTTCAAACCGGAATTCTTTAGGAACACATCTCTACCATTCACATAATCCTTGAATTCAGCCAAATGAAATGTTATAGCAAAATGACAATGCATATATTAAGCATTGATTGTTGTTTCCGACTGAGTACAAAACTCAACGAATTATCTTCTATGCTGATGATAAATTATCAGGGTACTATTCTTGCAAAAAGTGTGTATATGCAATTGATTGGAGCCAAACTAAATAGTGGACTGGCATTGTAGTTTGATTAGATTAGAAAGCCCAGTTGGTTTAATGTCAAGGTCAACCATATTTATTCCCCAGTTTTAGATCAGGTCATTCAAATTTCTATATGTCTAGATTATACATTTAATTCCATGAAATGAGCCTCCTTTTCACTGAGAAATAGTTGACATATAGAATGGTGTGTATCTGCAATTTATTGGAGGAAAACTTAATAGTTGACTAGCATTGTATTTTGTTTAGAGTAGTAGGTCCAGTTGGCTTACTGATCGAAATAAAGAACTGTGAACAACCTTGAAAGTGGGGTTTTTCATCTCCAAATTTGATCATCTAACCACAGATAAGCAGTCCTCAAGGATAGGGTTCAAACTGAAATTCTTTAGGAACACATCTTTACCATTCACATAATCCTTGAATTCAGCCAAATGAAATGTTATAGCAAAATGACAATGCATATATTAAGCATTAATTGTTGTTTCCGACTGAGTACAAAACTCAATGGATTATCTTCTATGCTGATGATAAATTATCAGGGTACTATTCTTGCAAAAAGTGTGTATATGCAATTGATTGGAGCCAAACTGAATAGTGGACTGGCATTGTAGTTTGGTTAGATTAGCAAGCCCAGTTGGTTTAATGTCAAGGTCAACCATATTTATTCGCCAGTTTTAGATCAGGTCATTCAAAGTTCTATATGTCTAGATTATACATTTAATTCCATGCAATGAGCCTCCTTTTCACTGAGAAATAGTTGACATATAGAATGGTGTGTATCTACAATTGATTGGAGGAAAACTTAATAGTTGAATGGAATTGTAGTTTGGTTAGAGTAGCAAGTCCAATTGGCTTAATTTCAAGGCCAACCATATTTATTCTCCAGTTTTGGATCAGGCCAATTAGAGTTCTATATCTTTAGATTATACATTTAAGTCCATGTAATGAGCCTCATTTTCAATGAGAAATAGTTAACATATAGAATGGTTACTGATCTCCTTGAATATCCCTAAATTGTGTCATTTCAATTTACCTGATTGTTCTATGTTCTTGTTACGATTTAATTTCAACCTAATCAAAGCTGTATGATCTTAAGAAAAGAAATGCAAGTGTTTTTAAGTTTGAAAAAAGTTGTAATTGGTTGGTTTGTCAATAGAAACCACAAAAGTAGGCTTTTAAGGCTATGTTTTTGGGTACAGAATGGAGAGTCTTCAAAGATACCACATAGAGATCCAAATGGAATGAATAATATAATAACTATACTTTTCATTTTGAGGATAGTATTTATACATAGGCTGCAAGTCAGGTATGCTGCTCCTCACATTTCTATTAGTCTGAAATTTATCTTTCTTCTGAGAATGGTCCATTTTATCATTTTTTGTTATCTTCAGAGGGTAA
>LPNX010231215.1:211383-232919 GCA_001517045.1 Pseudotsuga menziesii | reverse complement strand
ATTGTGCAAATGTTATTTGAGTTTTATAACTCATTACAATATAAAAACAAAATAAATAAATATTTTTTCAAAATGTGAAAAATAAAATAATGTCATGGGGGTATTACAAAAACATTTGTTGGAATGTGTGTAACCAAGTTGATATAAAACTAAAATTCAATAGTAAATGTATAAAAAGTGTTTTTTGTCTTAAGATTGACAAGGTGATATGTTTAAATTATGTAAGGACATATCCTTGCTATTTTATATATATAATGATGTGTTACGTGCAAGTTTATGTTGAACTTGCTAAAAAAATTGCTAGAAGAGTTTAGTGCATAGTGAGTTTATCTATGATAAATGACTAATGGATACATGATGTAGTTAAAATAGTAATTGCTTAAACAGTTTCATACGTATTCAAGATTACAACAAGTAAGGTAAAAGTTATATTAAAAGAGAGAGTTAATGAGTAACATATGCAAGTAGAAGTAACTAATATAGAACTGTCAACATGACAAGTTAGACTATAAGGACATGGCCTTGATTTCATGTAGAGTATGTATGATAGTTGCACAAGGATTATGCATAAATATAGATATCATTATGTCTAGATTGTGCATTATGCAAATATTGGTGTTTAAATGCATTAAGGAAGAAACTTGTTGATATTTAACTTTTACGTTTGTTTAAATTTGGGTTGACAAAAGAGAACCCTATGTGAATAATCTTTGCAAAAAGTTCTGAGTGTAATGTATAGATACATGTATTAACAAGAAGCTTTTCCCAACTTAAGCGAAGTTAGTGGAAATTAGTAATGTTAATTCAAGCTTATAGAAAGTAAGGTACACATTTTTCTTAAAGTGCAAGACAAAGAAAAGTAGCTACGACTAAATTGTCAATAAAATAATGTATTGATATTATACAAAAGTACATATTGTTGCATCAATATTTAATGAGCATCCAAATAGGAGCTTGTTATCATATAGTTTGCTTTATGATACTATGATGCAATTTATTTTTGGAAAGAAGTTGTGAGAAAAGAATGCAGGTGCGAATGATTGCAAGAAGCACCTTCAAATTGGAAATCAGTAAGTCAGAAGCGAAGGAGAAATTCCTTGATGGGAAGGTAACATCTAGAATCAGTATGATTCCTTGAATTTTTATGAAAAGTTATTAAGATGTTATCATTTAATTAAGAAATTGCATTTATGGAAAAGCATAGTTTAGAAAACTTGATAGGCTAGGAATATACTTTGTAAGAGTTTTGAAAATTTCTATTGAAATAATCGAGTGTGGTAACCGTGGAATTTTTAAGAATGATTAATTTTGTATATGACATATCTATGATAAGGTAGTTGTTTTATATAATTTTTGAATGGTTTATGCATGCATAGATATTGAAAGTATCAAGTTACGGAAGGCGTAATGTGTAGATTAAACATATTGGATGTATAATGTTGTGACTTAAGTCTTGGAAGACTTAGTTAAACATTCCTTGATGTTGAGTGGGTAAGCTCTGGAACATTAGGATTACTGAGTTACCATGGGTTATGGTAATGAGCCAGTGGGCTCATGAATATTGGGAATGTCCATAATTATTAAAAGTTTCGTTTGATGTGGAGTTGATAGGATCTTGAACATAAGTATATTCAATGATGATTATGATATTTAATCCATTCAATATTTCTTTTGAAATGGTATTAAATATTTGTCATTATGATTGACAATGTCTTTAGATTATTGTAGAGACTAAAAGTCCATAAATAAAGAATTGAATATGAATATGAATATATGAAACTTGCAAGATAGAGAGACTAATTAGATAAAGAGTTACAAAACTTTTGAGTTGATCACGGGGGACACCCTAGGTTATAAGGATCTTAAACTTATACGAAAATTTTCTACACTAAACAAAACCAATTAATGAAAATGAAGTAGAAAATTGGTTTGGTGTTGAACTTGTTGGGCTCTAGAGCACCTAAAGTGTTTAGTCTCGTTATGAATAATTACAATATGTAATAAGACTTGGAAACTGAGACTTAATTTTAAGAAGAAACAAACTCAAATATTGAAATGATTGAACACAAAATGTTTATGAATTAAGTAGAGCTGCTATGGAGCACTCTAGAGAGGTGTCATGCTCTGAAATTTTTGATAAGTTAGTACAGAGTTGCTAGTGAACACCCTTGTGAGGTGCTAGGCTCTGTTGAGCGCTCTATGATATTAAAGTCCTAGGTAAAGAGACACCAGTTAGGATCTTAAGCAGAACTTCCAAAGAGCACCCAGGGGAGGTGTTAGGTTCTGTAGTGATATCTTTTGTGATGTTAATATTCAGGTTCCGATATATGTGGGCTTCCAGGTTCCTGAGAGTTGTAAAAGAAATATTCAATGAAGGGTATCATTCGTATATCAGATGAATAAATATATACAGGTTGAGGAGGCATGCACATGAACTAGTGGTTCCGTGAGGAGATGACCCCCATGTATATATGCATGCCATAATTCTTGAAAGATGATTTCATTCCAAACGTTTTTGGAAAATCAATGCCATATAAATCGTATGTGTGTGATTTTTGGCATTTTACGCATCATGACATGATGAATGAGAAAATCATCGGTTGCAAAGTTATTTACGAGGTGAATTTTTCACGTGACAAATATGATAAAAGGATTGTTATGAAAAGCAACAACACTATGTTGCAAAAAATATGTCTCTATTGATTTTAAAATGTATGTTTATACATATGTTTATGATAAATATCGTAAATGCCTCGTAAAGTTTGTGTAAAGTACAAGTTGTAGAAGGAAAGAAGCATAAAATGTATCAGAAAAGGGCAAAATCAAGCATGGATAGATAAAGATTTTCATGAAAGATTGTGTATTGAAGGAAGAATTTTAAAAGATACCAACACAGAGGACGATGTACCTATAAGGGGGTAAGGATGTAACATCCCCTCTACCACGTTTTTATGTCGTGGATATCTTATTGATGGACTTTACTATTGGAAGGAAGGTGCATTTCTTCCTAAGATTGTGGATAGTAAATATTATTATTTTTATCTAGGATGGCATACTAGATTTCTTACTGATGGTTATGGTTTCTCCCTCACCACAGAATTACTTTCCACCTGAATGAACCAACAACTAACTTTGATATTTATTTATGAAGGAAAGGGAAGTGGTCACCTTAAAAGGGTTGAGGATCAGTAAGGAAAATAGAGATTAAGACATAGCTAAACTCTAGATGAAAACGGTTAGATAATTGATCGACATGGAGGAAGATAGAACCACGTCCATCATGATTGTAATGAATTTTCATTTTAAAGGGGGGTCGACAAATTTCTTGGATGGATACAATTTGGAAGATAAGTGATTGAGGAAAAAGAGCACCCCTGGTATCTTTCCAGAAAGGGATAACTCGGATTACTTGGTGGTGGTCCACTTCTTCGAGCGTTTGTGAGCAGTAGTAAAAGGGGCGGCAATTTTTATTATAAATATGAATAATGCGTTCTTAATTTCTTTGCGGTGGCCATATCTCTTGGTTGTAGATTGTGATGCTAAGTATGCCAACCCCAAGTTCAGCCCTATCTCAAGTATGAATCCAAACCACATTTGAGTAATTTGGTAGTTAAGATTTTTATTTAGCAGGCTATATTACTGAGAAGGAACCATCCCGGCGAGTGTTAGGATTATTAATCCTCCCTTGTCCAAATTTGTTCATATGTCTAAATCAGGAGTCATGTCTAAATCGGGAGTCCATCCAGTCTATTTATAGTCATTAACACCATTGGGTCCACTTGACCTAATTGGGGCACATGTTTCAGTTACTAAAGTGTGGGGAACACTAAACGAGGCTCACTGCCACTAATTGCACTTGATTGCATCAGTTTAGGAGCCTCCTAGACCAATCCCTACAATTTCGAAAGCCATTGGGAGTGCCAAAACCAGCCAAGGTCAGTTCACTTCAGTTGCTGACTAGTCAAGCTAAGCTAGGAGTCAATTACATTCAGTTCTAGTCCTCTACATTCAGTTAGTGCTAGGTTTACTTAACTACACTCATGTGGGGCGCATTTCTCACCTACCATAGTCAGTTAACCTTAGTCAACACTGAATGTAACACTTGAGTTGTGTTTTAGAGCTCCGATGAACTCCGGTTATGGTTTAGACAAGGTCAGTTAACTATTGAGTCCTCCGATAGTGATTTAGACAAGGTCATGGTTACCTACAATCAAGTAGAGTCTAATCAATTCGAACTTCCTCATGTGGATTCGAATTGCTTGTGGCTATTAAATCCATTGTACTTCATTGTAATTATCTATTTAATTACTCTTTGATTAATGAAAAGCATTCACAGCTGCAAGCCATTTTTGCACTGTTTCATTCTTCAATAACTGAGTAAATTGTGTGACCTATCATGTGAGTTGTGTGTTTGTCCACAGATCTATGTGCTCAATTTAATATGGTATCAGAGCCTCGATAGACAAGGCACTTCTCCTCCTCAGATCTCCTACTGGATCATTTTTTTGTTTTGCAGGTACAACTTCGAAATGATTTCATCTCTGATGAGACAAGGTCTCTATCGGGTGTCTATTGGACTTGGTAAAGAGTGTTTTAGTAAGATTAACTGGCTGAATAAAAGTGATGGAGCTTTTGGAACAATAGCAACAGGTCTTTCTCCTAGCTTGCGCTACCTCATTAGATCTATTGAAGACCCGAAGGAACTCTAGACAAGATTGGACAGATCCTTTGGAATGATTTATGAGGATCATAATAGCACTTCGGAGAGCACATCCAGCACCATAAGCATCCTTGATCCAAAAATCTTGGCCTCCACTCTCTCTGATGAAGTTGTTCAAGGTGAAGAAGAAGCAGAAACTTCTACACAGTCAATTCGAATTGAAGACAGTCTCCATGTAGTGACTCATTCTCTTGATGCTCCAGAAGTTCATGGGATCTCTGATATCTCATCTTCTCATATTGCTAAAATAGAAGAAGACATTCGAATCTCTGATATTGAATAAAAATTTTGCTGCACTTCCATGCAAATATTCACCGGTGATTTTCCTTTAAATTCTGTGCAAAATTTACCAGTAATTGCTTCCGAAAGTGAAGAGAAATTTGATTTTTCTCCCTCTAATGTTGATGCTAGTGTGAAAATATGTGATACCTTGGATATTTTGGAAGAAATATCAGATTACCATAGTGATCCATTCGCTCCCCATGATCTATATTTTCCAGCAAATTCCTGCAGGATTGCATGCACCAAAATTCAGAATTTTGAAGAAGAAGAATGATGTGCATCCACCGTCTCGGTTAACCATTTATTTGAATCTGATATTAACCTTGTTGGATTTGATATGATATTAATTAGATATGATTTGATATTGCTTGGTTTAATATATCAAATTCATAATCTTTCAGTACCGCTTGTAGCTGTTCTCATCAACGGTGTGAAGAAACAAGTACCACAAGTCTCCTACAAAACTGTTGCTAGGGATTTGATTCCATTTCACAGTTTTGGATCTGTTTTGAACCTATTTAGATCTGATTTAATTTCTGATCTGATATTATTTGGTTCATATTTTAAAATCCAAAAGCCTTCATTCATGCTTGTAGCTGCTCTCACCAATTCCGGTGTGAAAAATCAAGTACCACACTTTCTCTTCAAAATTGTTGATGGGGATTTGGTGTTAGTTTCCTCATATGAGGTTGCTGATATTTTATTATGTGATTCATTATCTATTTTAGAAGCTATATCAGACTATGGAGCTCAAGCTTTTGCTCTCAATAGTCTCAGTGCTTCTCTACCATTGATCACATGCTCATCTCCTCACAGAACTAGTAAAGAGGAAGATTTTCTGCATCCGCCTGGACACCTACTCCTAACACTTGGGGCTGTTCTTACCACTCATGGTTTGTTGTTCATGGCTGAAACATATCAATTTCTTGAGTGTTCCTCACATTCTCTGAATTATCAAGAACCTTTTCTCACTTTTCAGTTGACTTCAGTTGCTCTACATGGGTCTAGTCTTCATCCGGCAACTGTCTATATTTCTGATTTAGTTGAGCATATCATTCTTCTCCCAAAGAGGAAGATTCCTCCAGACATAATTATGGAGAGGTTCACATGCCAAGCCCCAGGATACCTGTTCACAGAAGAACCAGATTGATCCTGATTCTACCTGCTTAATTAGAGGGGGGGATTTTTTCCCATGTGGTTTTTCCCTAGCACCTTGTTTTGAGCAGTTACTTTACTTTACTTGATGTAATGGGTGACCTATGGTCTTAGTTACTAGGGCCCACAGATTGTCCAAGTTAGCATTCAGGGGGGGTGTTAGGATTATTAATCCTCCCTTGTCCAAATTTGGTCATATGTCTAAATCGGGAGTCATGTCTAAATCAGGAGTCCATCCAGTCTATTTATAGTCATTAACACCATTGGGTCCACTTGACCTAATTGGGGCACATGTTTCAGTTACTAAAGTGTGGGAAACACTAAATGAGGCTCACTGCCACTGATTGCACTTGATTGCACCAGTTTAGGAGCCTCCTAGACCAATCCCTACAATTTAGGAAGCCACTGGGAGTGCCGAAACCAGCCAAGGTTAGTTCGCTTCAGTTGATGACTAGTCAAGCTAAGTTAAGAGTCAGTTACATTCAGTTCTAGTCCTCTACATTCAGTTAGTGCTAGGTTTACTTGACTACACTCATGTGGGGCGCATTTCTCACGTACCACAGTCAGTTAAACTTAGTCAACATTGAATGTAACACTTGAGTTGTGTTTTAGAGCTCCGATGAACTCCGGTTATGGTTTAGACAAGGTTAGTTAACTATTGAGTCCTCCGATAGTGATTTAGACAAGGTCTTGGTTACCTACAGTCAAGTAGAGTCTAATCAATTCGAACTTCCTCATGTGGATTCGAATTGCTTGTGGCTATTAAAGCCATTGTACTTCATTGTAATTATCTATCTAATTACTCTTTGATTAATGAAAAGCATTCACAGCTACAAGCCATTTTTGCACTGTTTCATTCTTCAATAACTGAGTAAATTATGTGATCTATCATGTGAGTTGTGTGTTTGTCCACAGATCTATGTGCTCAAGTTAATAACAAGAAGGTCGTCTCCTTAATATTTAGTTAAAACCCTTTGCCTTTTCCCTCAAGTCTGTTATATGATGACTTGGTTGCTTTTTATATGGAGAAACCGACCTCTCCAAGGTAGAACTGACTCTATCTCTATAAGTATAATGAGCTTTAGTAAAATCTATTGACTTATTAATTGAAAATATCCTTTTTAATTTGCATCCATAGGATAGCGGTCTTTTTCACTTTGGAAAAGACCAATCTCACACTTCGATTTATTGATGTAAAATATCCACTATTCTGTAGAAATCGGCTGAGTATTTCCTGAATGGGACCAAGTGTTACTATTTACTACGATAAAATTGATAAAATTGAATGGTGCTCCCTCGAATTTGAATAGAGGCTTTTTCTAAATAGTTCAACCCTCCATATTGAACCTTTACTACATATAAAGGATGATGCTGCAAGTAAGCAGGGTAGACCCATGCTCTCCTTATTTTGGTAATGGATAATTACAAGTTGAATAGGTACCTTGGTTATGCTTTACATACACAATACTTTCTTTTAATTTGGGGGATCTTCTCCCTTACAACTGTGTTTAAGTTATTGGAGGAACCAATGATTGGTTCCTTTTGTTTGAGTGGTAACCATTTAAAAAGTAAACTTTTAAGAGAAGAGTTGATCGCCTTCCACTCACTTAATGGAAATGATGTCATAAGATATTTAAAGTTATGAGGTTTATGTATTAATAACCCAAGGATTATGTATTAATAACCCAAATCTGTAATCTTTATGTAAATGATATTGATTATAATCTTTTTAGTAAAATGAAAGCTATCATTTGTATGTTACAAATGGTAAACAAGGATATTACAATGGTTAGGTATTCATAAGTTATGTAATGGGTAATTTTGATCTTTAAAGTGTTATTTATTCTTTAGATGTAAACTTTTAATGTGTAATTTTATTTTAATTTATACATAAAATTACAAGATAAGCTTTAGTGGAACTTCATAAATAATTAATCAATATTTTGTCACTTAAATGTTTTCTTTAGGAGCTTGGAGTTTACGGAATGGATTTTACAATAATTTATTGAAAGTTAGGGAGGTGACCCTTTAATGACCAATGTCTAATAGATGGCTAATGACTAAGTTCATAGTTGAGGACTAAATCTATATAGTTTCTAACTAAAAGAGGATAGAAGTCTAGCAAGCTTATATGTGTAGTATCTTATGAACTTCAGTGAAGAGATTATGAATCATTTTAGAAGGTAATGCCCATATTTAAATGAATGCTTTACAATAAAGCTAAATAATATTTTGTAAATTTTCTCTACGAAATAGATTTCGGGCAAAAGAAAAAAAATAATTGCAGCAGTTGTGTTGTAGATTTGTAACCTTCTTTGTTGGATTAAATAATAAAAATATTAACCATTCTTGGTGGACGTAGCCCCTGGTTGGGGTGAACCATGTATATTGGTGTCCCTCTTCTATTTGTACTTTGTATTTCATTTATGCTTCATTTAATAATCTATGATGCAATGGTGTGTAGTAAAAGCAGTGTGCATGTGTGCTTTCATTTTACTCTACATGATAATGTTATATTACAACATTACTTAACTTTTTAGCTATATGTTGTATTATGCAAAGAATTAAGGTGTGGTGTGATGACTCAAGACCTTACTCTAAATATACCTGCATTTATTTGCTATGTTCAAGTATGTGGTTGTGTTGATCATACATTTTAAGGTGAATCCCTAAGATTATATGGTTAGTAGTGGTAATGAGCATTCTCCATATGGTTACTACTCTTACATGATAAAGTATATACGAAGGTAGAACTCCATCATTTGCTAATAATGTTATATTATCAATGGGGCTAATGTCTATGGTTGAAGAACAAAGTTGTAAAAAAAAATTACCCTATCTTTCGAGAAAGTAGAGAGGAGTTTGGGTTTGTTACACAAATTCTTGTGCTATATATTACAAAATACAAATATTGTGAAAAAACCCCTAAAAATCAAATAGTTTATGAAAATTCCAAAAATATTTATTTTTGTGCCGTAGTTATATTTATATTGCTATTTTCTAAAGCTATTGATCATTGCAATAAATATATGTAGTTGGCAAAATATTGAAAAAATCTAAAAAAGTTGGAAAATCTTGCAAAAAAGGTGATTTTAGGAAGGAAAAAAATGCCATAAAAAGAGGTGATGTCATCCCTATGTAGGATGAAATTATCCCTCTATGGTTTTTTGCATATCTAGTACATTGTTATTGCAGGTCCAATTTTTTAAAGAAATCAAAACCCTAGGGCTTTGGAGAGGTTTCCCTTGAAGTGTTAGGTCACCTAGGGTGACCCTAAGGGGATTTAAGACTAAATTTATTTATAGTTCACCTTGAATGCGATAAATTGTAGAAGTGAAGCATAAATCTGGTTCAAAATAGATCATTTATCCATCAGAAAGGGGATGTCCTATGGGGGATTGGTGCGCCCCTTATATCTAGTCGTCGAGAGGTAAAATCCAAATGATTTCAATGGTTGGTTTTGTGTATTTCTCATGTTTTATCTTTCAGTTTTTCACTGTATAAATGTAATTGATCTTGCTACATATTATATATCCTATCTTTCCAAGTCGAGAAACATTTATTGTGTATCTTTCATTGACTCCCATAGGCACTTGTCTACTAATAGTGGGAAAGTTTTGTATGGATAGGCTTATTTTCATTGACTATCTTTTAGTTTTATTCTCATATTGTTTGGGGATCCTCTCGTTGAATGAAGAGAAAGGCCTGAAGAGGAAGGGGTTACATTGAGGTGATACATTGGGTGTACATCCTTGAAAAAGTGTTGATCATAGTATTAGGTCCATTGCATCTGTTAGGTCCACATATCTTAGTTGGGTCCACGACTATCTTCAATTGTGGAAACGTGCTAGTTTTTTAGGTGACATTTGTTGGAGTCGTTGCCAAAGGAAAAGTGATGGCATTCCATTCAAGGTGTTCCCTAGTTTAGCTTACTTGTTTCCAGCAAGTACAACATTTTTTTGCATCATTGCTAGGGACCACTTAAAGATTATTGTATATCAGTTTGAGCACTTTGTTGGGTCAAATCCCAATATCCTTAGCATAAACAATATATTTTTGTAAAAAATGATTTCATGAAGTTTGATAATGTTATTACATTTTTTGAATCCATTTTTGTGTACCAAGTAGTTCCTCGGTTGATTTTAACGACATATATAAGCAATTTTGGATGGTCAAAGTCGAGGTGAGTTCTTGTTTTGTACTTGATAAGATTATTGTTAAAGGACTAACCTTGCAAGTCTTATCTACTGACTCCAAATCAAAATTAAAGAAGATACTCAACAAGGACAAATCCTTGAGGTAAGATTATCTTCATCCCTAACCTTGAGCTCGTTTATCAAAGAAGAAGACATAGTCATTCAGTAAGGGAGGTAAATAACCATTTGACTTCTGAAGTTCTATTTGATATCCATATGATACTTTTTATAATATTCTAATGGCTACTTTCCTAGATGATTTAGATGCGCGTTTTGATGTCACTAATATGCATGGATACCCAAATGATATGCCAAAGCTTAGTAAGTTGCCTACATTTGATGGAGCAAATGCTATTAGTGTTGATGATAATTGGAGTGAATTTACAAAATACATGAAAATAGTGGGTGTCAATAGATTGCTTGATGACTTTTACATATGTGTTTCTCTTTCCTTACAGGGTGAAGCCGATAAGTGGTTTACAAGTATGTCAAATCATAACATCGACACTCTCAAGAAGTTGCGAGAAGTCTTTTATGATAGACGGGTTAAAATTAAATATTATCGACTCTTATTGAATGACCTTAGGAGAATAAGGAGGAATGAAAATGAAACAATTGATCAATTCCATATCATATTTGACTAAGTTGTAAGAAGAATTCCTAACTCTAATAAGTTGAATGATGTCATCATATTGACATACGATATCAACAAATTTCAAGGAGAGTTTCTTTTTCATTTGAATATGGGAAAACCTCAAGACTTGAAAGTATCTAAGAAGAAGGTGTAATATATATAAGAATTGCAAAGCATATATAAATCCTGATATATTGCATGCCTCAAGAAGTAGAGCATTACAAAAATCCAAGACAAGTTAAACTAAATTCACTAAATCTCATTACGTTGATATTAGCATGGTGCTCAAAGAAATAAAGAAGTTAAGAATTGGCTTTACTCAGTAGAATATCACTTTGAAAAACATGATGGTTCAAGTAGAAAGGAATAAACAACAAAATATCCCCCCCCCACAATAAATTCCAATGATGGACATTCGAATAATGGAAGAACTGATACATCATTGGGATCGACTAGTATGGTTGTTGATTTATCTCACTTTTTCCAAGCATGTCAATACTTCCAGGGTGAAATAAGATGTATCTACTTTTAGGAAATGAGGAGGAATCAAAACAATGCAAATGGTCATGAAGTATTCAATAACTTGTTTGAAGGACACCGTCAATTTTATCTATCCAACAAGAATATGAAGCAAGTAATAATTTGTTAAAGCTGATAAAATTATTAAGATTTTTTGAGAAATGTATTCTCGTGAAGAAACTAAGAAAATGTATGAGAACATATTTAACGATGTAACATATCAAAAGAGAAAGAAGACTCTCCCAAAAGCAATCCAAATGCAAGGGCCTCAAAGTGAAATGCAATCTAAGGTAAGTGCATGTAAGTATTCAATTGGTTTTGATATTGATAAAAATCTCTTTTGATGTTCCAAGTGCAGTGAACGCTCTAAAAGTATCAATTCCATTAGTATAAATGGAAACTATTCTAGATATGAGAAATTATATAACTGATTCTTTATGATTGAAGTAAGTAAGGAAAACCATATGTGTGGTGGAAGAAGATGAATATTTGCCTGTTATTATCCAAAATATAAATCCTACATAAAGACAAAATCCAAGCAATCAACTGTTCTTTATCTCATTGATGATTGGAGAATCCCTATTGCATAACATTATGTTGGAATCCAATGCATCGACAAGAGTGATTCCTTTTCCCATAATGTACAAGTTGGGATTGAAAGTTTCAAGGCCTTATCGAAATATTCACACTGTGGATTTTAGGGAAGTCAATGTGTGGATTAGTTAAATGTGTTTGAGTTTGTCTTGTAGCAATCCTACCATAGAGTTATTAATGGATATGGTTATCATCGACATGCCAAAATCATAGGGTGTGTATTTATCAAGAAAATGGGCCATCGACTTGGGACTATTAGGATTGTAATCCTCCCTTGTCCAAATTGGTCTATTATATTATATTTGCCTAACTTAGGAGTCATTTAGTTATTATTGGGTCCACTAGTACCATTGGGTCCACTTGGGCTAATGGGGCCACCTATACCAGTCACTAGAGTGCGGGGAACATAGATAGAGGTTAACTGCAACTGACTGCACCTTCATGCACAAGTTTATGTGCCTCCTAGACCAATGCCTAAAATTTAAGTTCCATTGGGAGTGCCAACACCAACCTCCTTCAGTTGTTGGTAGTTGGTAACTAGTCAAGCTAAGATATGCTCCAGTTACATTCAATTATATGTTCTCCAGTTCAGTTAGCGCCAGTATTGCATGGCTGCGTGTGGGAAGGCGCCAATTCTCACCTAATTCTCCCCTACCACATCAGTTCAATTAGTTCAACTGGTTATAACTGATGGAGAGACTGAATTAGACATCTGGAGTTAGCCTAGTGAACTCCGATAGTGATTTAGACACTTCTAGTTAGCCAGCCAGTCATGTTGATTTGGTAGATTCGAATCTTATCCACATGATTTGAATTCCCCTTTATGTAACACCATTGTATACTGGTGGGATTAATGAAGTTTATACTGTAATTATACTGAGCAATTCTTGTATGTTTCTTGTGAGATTTGTTTTGTTCAGTGGGTATTATTCATTCCTTTTCACTACAAATAATTAAGAATCTAATAGAACTCACTGCTTGAATATCAATGGCATATTAATTCTAACATGGTATCAGAGCCTCCTTGGGAAATAGTCAAGTCTATCTACTCTCCATTGTACACCAAAAGCAGTCGGGTTTCCACAGAAGTCCCGCAAAGAGTGCCTTGCTTCCTTGTGACGAGCCTTGAAAAAGTGTACATGTCGAGAGGGAAGGCTTGATTCTAACATAGTGTGAATTGGTTTTGTTTTTGCAGTGATATTTGGCAGGTTCAACTTCATATGGATTCAATATTTCCAGTTCCTCTTCTTACTCCATTCACAAGATATTCAGAATGGAAATTGAAGATGATTTCATCTCTAAAGGGACGAGGTCTCTATGATGTATCTAGTGTACTTGGTAAAGAGTCTTATGAAGATGAGAATGACTGGATAAACGACAGTGATAGAGATTTTGGAACAATATGTCTTGCCTTTTCTCCAAGCTTGTGCTACCTTATTGATTCTGCAGAATACCCAAGGGATTTCTGGACAGAATTGGATAGAACCTTTGGCAAGCACAATGAGGATCATTATAGCAATTTGGAGAGAACACCAAGCACTAGAAGAGTTCTTTATTCAAAATTCTATTGGCACCCCAACATTTCCCCTTGATTTTGCAAAAATCAAAGGGGACCCCATTAGAATTTTGTAAATACTTAGCTATGCTTTTATTTTATCTTGTTTTGTTTGGTAGTTGATTTCATGACTTTCTTTCTTTGATCCATCATTCTTTATGATGCTTGTTCTTTAGCTTTGTTTTCATTTGATGATTTGACCTATCCGTCGTTTAAGACTTTTTGACTTCTTGACTGCTAACGACACTTGCATTTCCTTATTTGAGCTTATATGAGATGATTCCACGCTTCAGTTTTCAAAATTGAATTGATTTGATAGTCCAATAGTTTTGCTAATTTTGGTTTTTCAATGCATTTATTATTCGTGATCATTTTGGCGGATTACAATGAATTGACTAAAAGAAAAAAAATTAGGGTTTGATTTGCATTGTCTTAAAAGCACATTTGAAAAAATGATAATGTGCTCACATTTATGATGATCTATTAATTTTCATAAGGTATCCAACTTTCTTTTTCCTTATCTTAATTTTGAAAAATATTAAAAAGATATTACTATTAACATGATAAACAAACTTTGATAGTAATATCTTTTGTTTTATAAGAATGAATGCTAAAACTAAGGAAGGGCTAGGGTTTTGCAGTTTTTGAACCATGGAGGAAGTGGCATTGCTATGGCTTGTCGTTGTATATAGCTCTGGAGTCTGGACCTCTGTGCTGCTCCTTGTTATGTACTCCCAACAGACATAGATTCCTTTTTTTGACGACCCATCTCTTGCTCCTTCACGGTTTTCTCGTGGGTCACTTTGAGGAGCTCTAGATGACCCTCTCCTTTCTTTGCAGTTATAATCTCGAGATCCTGTCACCTTTTTTACGTTGTTATTTTGGCACTTGCATGGACGACATCTATGGGCCTCGTTGAACCATGATTTCAGTCAACACTTCCGATTTCTTCGGTGATTGCTGACAACTGGCTTGCTCATCTTGCTCGGTGTCGGTATTCAAGGCTGCGATGGTCGTCGGTGGACTGCAGGATTATCGTTGGGACCTGGGTTTTAAGGTACAGTGCCACTGACTGTCCTCTTGTCTGTATTATATTTTATGGGTTTCTGGGATAGTGTTTGTTTTTTCCCCTTTCTGTCTTTGATGGATTTGAACATCACATGGAGTCCACCCTCCTCCTGAGGGCTGGTACCAGCCATGCTAAAAAAGTGGAAATCCATTGACTATTCGGTGTTGACCTTCGGTAGTTTCTTTCCCTTGGGGTCTGGCTCTTAACTCTTCGAGGTTACTTTTGTACCTGGGTTCTTCTTTAGGGTTGCATGTTTACTTGTTTCTTACCTTTGGTTGTTCTTCCTTTTGGTTTTTTTATTGTTTGCGGTTGGGGTTTCTTGGCAATTTAGGTGTGGTTGCCCCTCACTTATTGTAAGTTACTGTGGTTACCCTAGGAGTGGTTAGGGTTTTGTGACCAGTACGGAGTCCGTTGAAATTTGTCCACCCTGTGGTCCCTCTGGGGGTCTTAACCGACCCTCCCATTATAGCCCCTCTCGGCGAAAAGCCAAACTCATGAAAGCACTGGACTCTAAGTGTCGTTACGTGCTTGGGAGATATGTTATGCTGGATAGGGTTTTCGAGTTGTGCCACAGAGCACTAATTGGTCATCTCGAATATTGCAGTATGAATAAGGAAGAGTGGGTGGCATGGGATACCACTCACTGGAAGCCCATTTTTAACTATGTACTGACCATCAGTCTCCTGGCCAACAGATGGTTGGTTTTTGTTTTCATTGAGGATGCAGATGCCTCGCGCATCCTAAACTCTCTTTGGACTATTGATAACAGCTCCCTGGTTCTCAGCCACTGACATTTAAATTTTGACCCACTCAAGGAAAGAGTGGTCAAGTGACACCTATGGTTTTTGATGTCGGCCTTACCCTTCCCCTTATGGAGTAAGGACTTCTTGATAGGTATAGCTAATTCCATTGGGAGATTTGTGGCTTTAGAGAAATATTTCCACCTGAATTTTGATAAAAGAATAGCCAAGGTACTGGTTGAGTTGGATGTCTCCAAAGGGATCCTCCTAGATATTGAGATAGGGGACAGTTCGGTCTTTACCCAAAGATTAGATTATCTGAACACACCTTTCATATGCAACTACTGTCATGAAACTGGCCATTTAAAGGCTAAGTGCTCCTCTCTGCGGCATGCTATACCTTTAAACATTGGCTTCTCTGAATTTGGACCTTCTTCGGGTCCTCCCACGATGAATTCACCCCCCTTAGCTTCTTCAGGTTCTCCCACACCTGTGGGTCCTTATGACTCCTCCTCCCCGACCTCCTTTGGTGATCTCACTAAAGGAGAACTTTAGGACATGGAGACTTTAGTTAAGGCTACTGCTTCGGTGACACCTTCACTGTTGCCTAATACCTTCATATAATTCCAGTACTGATCCTCCGATTATGCCTCCACACACTAACATATCCCCGGTTCGTCCTCCTACTTTCACCTTAGATGACTTTCCACCTCTCCCGAGAAACACTTCCCCTGTAACTTCTGATCCATCTCACAGTCCCATTACTTCTCCATCCTTTATGAATCCTTCTCTCCTCAAATCCTTAGATATCTTCTCGGACAAATCACCAATCTCACCTTTGACGATCCCCTTGGATTCTATAAGGTTTGAGAATCTAACTATTCAGAAATCAAGTAAAGCAAAACCTTATGATGCTTCTGGCCCTTTAGGCCTCTATACTCCTCTCTTGGCTAGGATCAAAGCAGCAGCTAGATCACTGAACTCCCCACAGGCACTTAGAGCATTGTCACCTTCTTCTCAGGTTAACCCATGAGAATCATCTCTATGAATATCCATGGTTTTTAGGGGCTTTCCAAACAAAAATCCCTAAGGGCTCTCTTCTCTACTCCGAATCCTAACATGATTTTGATTCAAGAAATCATGTGTGATCACTTCTTTGCACCGCACCTTTTTTCTAAGTTGAAACCTGCTTGGGAGTTTTGTGCTCTCAACTCTCATGGTCTCTCTAGAGGACTTCTCACTAGATGGAATCCACATCTCACTCGTTGTAAGGCTTTCCAATCCTTTGCTGGTATCTTGTTCAAAGTGAGATTTAAGGGTATAGACTCTGTCTTTTCCATTTTGAACTGCTATGGACCTTACCCTAACAGAGTCACTTTCTGGGATAATTTTCTTGTTGGGAGCATTTTTTACTATCCCAACCTTATACTTGCAGGGGATTTAAACTTTACCCTCTCTGACGCTGAGATTTGTGGCAACAACGCTTGTATTGATCACATGGTACATTACTTTAATCACCTTTTGGATACTGAAAATACGGTGGACTTGGACCCTCACCATCCCGATCCTACTTGGAGGAATGGTTGGACTGGGGTTGATGATGTTAGTAAACGCATGGATAGGTTTCTGGTATCTCTCCAACTTATTCCTGCATTAAATTACTACAAGTCTTAGATACATCCCTCTAAGGGCGGTTGAAAAGTCTAGGTCTGAGGGTAAGGTGTTTGGTGCTCTTAACTCCACATTTATTACACTTATCCCTAAGTGTGATAAACCTACCTCCTTTTCTAACTACAGACCTATATCCCTTTGCAACCTAGCCTATAAGATCATCTCCAAGCTGGATGCCATTATATTAAAACCTATCTTGGACATAGCCATCTCTTGGAATCAGTTTGGGTTCCTCCATAATAGGAAAATCATAGAAACTATTGGCATTGCACATGAAGTAATGCACTCTATAAAAGTGGAAAATAAAAGAGTTATGATTCTCAAGTTAGACCTGGTCAAAGCTTTTGATAGGGTGAACTGGACATTTCTTAGACTTGCTCTACTTCAGATTGGTGTTCCGGTGATTGAAGTCAATTGGATTTTGGGTTGTGTGGAATTAGCAAATTTTGTTGTCCTTGTAAATGGTACACCATCCAATTTCTTCTCGGTCTCTAGGGGCATCAGACAGGGATGCCCCCTATCCCCTCTTCTCTTTCTTCTAATTATAGAGAGCTTGAGTCTTCTAATTACAAATGTTGTCCAAAGAGGAGCTATTTCTGGCTTGCAAGGTTTCCCCTTCTTTGAATCTCACACACCTTTTATTTGTAGATGATGTTATTTTGTTTGGTCTAGGGACTCTTGGGGAATGGAAACACTATAAAGAACTATTATACCTCTTTTGTTCTGTGACATGCATGAGAATCAATGATGAGAAATCCTCATTTTTGTACAATGATATTGATGATCTTACCAGAGCAAATATCTCTGTCCTGTTACCATCTAAAATGGAGCCACTCTCTGTGGGCTTCAAGTACTTGGGATACTATCTCAAACCACTGGGTTATTTTGTTAATGAATGGCATTGCCTTATAAAAAACTTTGAGAAAATAATATGTAACTAGACTTACAGGCTTCTATCCCTTGGAGGAAGGCTCATCCTGGTTAAATCATTTTTGTTGGGGCTGGCCGTTTATTGGCTCACATTGGCTCAGATGCCCAGAATTATTCTGAACTATCTCAGGAGGTCCATTTTCAACTTCCTCTGGGGAAGTTCAAATGGGAAATTCATATACCATTTGGTGGATTGGCATACGATTTCCATACCATATTCCTTTAGAGGATGGAACATCAAAAATTTGGATTGGTTTAGTCTAGCACTTAGACTAAAAAGTCTTTGGTTGGTATTGAATGGTGAGGGCATTTGGACTCTTATTGTCAAACATAAATACCTTAAGGATAGGTCTGTTGAACAGTGGCTTCGCCTACACGTTTTTAATGTTCAAGGCACTTCTTTCATTTGGAATGGTTTCATCAGAGCACTATCATGGATCACCATGTGCCTGGGATGGAAGGTTGGAAATGGTCAGAGCATAAATATTGGTGTAGACCCAATAGCTGGTTTAAATTCTGATTTTGTTCTTCTCGAGGATCTCAGGATCTACTTAGAAGATTATGGAAATTCTACACTTACAGATGCTCACTTTTGGGGATTGGGATCCTATACTCATCAGTATTGGCTCATTGATGAGCATCTTGATTTAGATGGTGATTGGAAGGAGGCTTGGACATCGTACATCGACGGGCTATCACATGGTGGCATTAGACTTAGACATTGCCCGGACTCACTGGCTTGGCTGTATAACAAAAAGTATGAGAAGGTCACAACTCGATTGGATTATGATCTTATAGCTACTTATTCCCTCTCAACACACCCTGATAGGACTCTTGTTTAGATCTAGAAGTATAATTTGCCACTAAAGATTATCTGTTTTATCTGGCTCTGTTTATCCAATTGTATCAATACTTGGGACAATTTACTAAGGAAGGGCTAGATTAGTCCCAACTACTGCATCATTTGCTTCTCTGATGTTGAATCTATTAACCATCTTTTCATTGGCTGTAGGTTTGCAAAGCAAGTAATTTCATGCCTCAACACTACTCTTAATCGTCCTATTCTATGGAATGAACCCACCTATTTACAAAATTTGATAAAATGGAATGGGGCTGAAAAGGAATTACTGTATCTTCCTCTACTCTTGACTTGCCAGTTATCGATCTCTAGAAATAAGATCATCTTTGAGAATCACAGAGCAGGCTTGGAACACATTATTTTTAATATTTTGGAGCAGCTGAAGGTACATCCAGTACCTATATTTCAGAGATCCAGTAGGAGATTTTCAGAATCAACACCATCATATGACTTCCCTGCTAGTTTTTTTTATGATGCCTTGACTAATAGGATTGGTGGCATAGGTGTTCGCATTCTCATCAGCGAGGATCATTAATTCTGTATTAAAATGGGTTGTGGCTCGAGTACTAATACAAGGTCTGAATTGCTCGCACTCTGGGTTCTGTTAGTCTTTTCAAAATATATCGGGCTGCCATATATAAATATCATGGGAGATTTATCAGTCACCATCAATTGGTTCAATGGACATGCTACCCTTTCTGCTCTTGAACTCGATGGATGGTGCCATATTATCAGAGACCTCCAAAATTCCTTTATCCATCTCCATTTTGCTCATGTTTTCAGAGAATTTAATGTTAAGGCGGATGGCTTATCCAAGGAGGCTCTTCATCTGGATTCTGGTAGTCTTCATTTCATGGAATTCATTGAGGGTGAATGCACTAGGCTTGCATCATTTCAGCTCTATTGACTCTTTGACCTACTCCCTTTAGCTCCTTTTTAGGGCTAAGTGTGGTAGCACACCTTTTGGTGTCTATAGTGGCTTTGTCCACTCACTTTTTTTTAGCATGACTTCCTGGAAGTGCCTCCTTAGATCAGCTACCTGGCCTTGACTGACTCCTTTGTTGCTGGGTGTTTGGAGATGGTATTTTGTTTTGTTATTTGTGCCATTGATGGGAGGATTCACATACTTGTTCTACTTTTATATCTTGGAGATGAGACTGAGCAATATCTTTGTGGCTTTTGCCCTTTTATCATGTATATGTCCATCTGTGCAGCAAACATGTTACCTTTGATTCAGATGAATAACAAGGAACCACTATTTTTCTCTTGGAAAAAAAGAATAGATGCTTATTAATATAAGGAAGAATATTAGATTACTTCATTGTTGTGAATTCTCTCGGAATGCTTGGGTGTCGGTCCTCCTGGGAGTTCAGATTACATTTCCTTAATTCAACTCTGTCAAAGAAATGTACATTGCCTAGCATAATAGCTGTCCAACTAAAATCCATGTCGTTTTCTAGAAGAGCTGGCATTTGATCCTGAAGTATACGCTCTGATCGTTATGGTTGGCCAGGAATGATTGTCTTTTCAACAATCAACACGTTCAATCTCAAATTGTTGCAGCAAAAGCTCTTGCATGGATTGTCGAATCCATCGGTAGCTCGCCTCCCTCATTATCGTCCTCTCTCCGGTCAGGATCACGATTTGCTGCTGAAAAAGTGTTGTCTAAACCTGGCTTGCTTCCTTCATGACGGATTCGAGAGGGTTTATATGAATTTAATTTGAATTGGTCGAATTCATCTTCAGCTATTATTTTTTTTGATGGTGCTTCAAAAGGGAATCCCAGGATTTCCGGTGTTGGTGGTTTGATTATTTCTCCAGATAGAATGCTCTCTATCAATTTTTGTTGGGGACTTGGCACATTGTCCAATAATGAGGCTGAATTCTATAGTTTGCTTATGGCTATACAGCTGGTTAAGAAGAATGGATTTTTATCAGTTCAAATTTATGGCAACTCCGAGATTTTGATAAAAGCTCTTAATTCTTCGGATAACCCTAGTAATTTTGCCTTGAAAATTATTCTTCAGAGAATTAGGGGTATTTCAGAATATTTTGTAAAGTTTGATTCATTCCACATTCTTAAATAATTAAATAATTCAACATGCATTCTTGCAAACAAGGCTTGTCTCCTTCCCCAAGGTTTTCTCAGCATCAACGGGGAGCCTAGCCATTTTTATTCTATTCCATAAATGGTTCTTGTGATCAGGTTCATGAATGGCCTATCTCTTTCAGAAATGTAATAATATGGCTGGTTCATGGATGGCCTATCTCTTTCAGAAATGTAATAATATGGCTTTGATCATTACGATTTTGTTAAATTAGGTTGATTGGCATTTGCCAAAATAAACCTACTTTTCTCCTCAATAAAATTAACCGCTTTTGCTATATATATATATATATATATATATATATATATATATCAACTTTCATTTATTTGTATACATTGAAATTCCAAATTACATTTGAGGAAAATTAAGTAATTGTTATTCTTCACCATACTTTTGTTCTCAAATTAAAATCATTTTATTTTTACGCCGTAAGGCGTTACCAAATGGGAGTAGACTCCCCATAATAAATGCGTTTTTACGCCCCAGCCGTCGGATGCTTTGTCC
>LPNX010231215.1:191719-211257 GCA_001517045.1 Pseudotsuga menziesii | reverse complement strand
AGGTTCTGTCTTTTGGTTTAGGTACAGGCCGACGTCTTTCTAGATCTACTGATATGACTGCTTTGAATGAAAATTGAAGTGGCTGCACTGCCTCTGTCATTGCCCCCNACTGATATGACTGCTTTGAATGAAAATTGAAGTGGCTGCACTGCCTCTGTCATTGCCACCACTTACCGCCTCTGTCACTACACGGCAGCCTCACTACACAGCCCATCGTCATTATACAGCCCACCGTCTCACCACTGGAAATCGACAGCGAGCAGGACGATCTCAAAAAGGGATGGGCTTCCTTGATGGTCATGATCTTTATCTTTAACCCTAACAAGACGGTTCCTAGAGCTGTTTGGTTTGATAACAAGACGAAGGCCAATATCATCCAATGGCCAATCAAAGAAATCGACGAGCTGCGATCCGTTGAGCTTGTTGTCGACAACCAGCTGCTTCAGCCGGGCTCTGTGGTGGAAATCGAAACAGCCGAGGTTGCTCAGGTACTGAATCGATGCTTAGGAGTTTTTTTTTTGGGTGGGAGGGTCAAAACCAGGGTTTGAAGCTTACTTGTTTCGATTCCGTGACCTGCTGTTGCTACAGTTGGATATTGAGCTTGTTATTGAATTCCCGGACGCCGCTGCCATGGACGCGGTCGAAGGCGATGCAGTCTACAGCTGTAGCACTGGTTTCTTAACTGAAGTTCACGGCAACGTGCAGATCCTCGCTGGCATCTGAACTCATAATGGGTGTCCACGGGAGCTCCGTGCCCGTTCTGGCAGACGAAAAAACAATCTCGGTTTGAACCCTGGTAAGTCCATGTCTGAAAAGGAATCCTGCGAGTATTTTCTGTCCACACAAAGCAAGCCCAAATATATCTTCTGTTAGAATATTAACTTTTAATATGCATACAATTGTTACAAAACAAACTAGGACATAAGCAAAATGACATACATGCTAAAATTTAGCAAATGATAATCCCAAGTTCCCAACTATCAATGCACACAAACTCCTCACATGCTTGACCTGGTTTTCCTATTTAAAGAAAACATCGAATTAAATAAATAAAGAGAGATATTTCATGTACCAGGGATGAGAATTTAACAGAGAAAATACCTTCACCAATTGTTTAAAGCAGCTTTCTTAGGAAAGCATCGAATTCACTTAATAAATAGAGGAATTTCATGTGCTAGGGATGAGATTTTAACAGAGAAAATACCTTCAGATCTGCACGAGAACGAAAGGATTGCGATGTTTTCACGAAATGCAGAGGAACGCCATGCTCTGCTTTTCATTATCGCTTGAAAAAAAAAAACGGCTGCAAGATGCACATGGACCCAAAGCTGAACTCGATCGTTTACCAAGAGGGTATTGCTGATTATGGCTCCCAGGACTGAAGTGGCATAGCACGCCATTGTGAAGAGATCAAACATCTCTGTGGATCTGAGCCATGCTCCATCTGAAACTTAGACAAGGTGAGCCTTAGAATATTACAGGCATAGTGTGAGCCATATCATCAAGACGGAATGCCTCTAGGCTGGGAGTATCTCACTTCAGGTTCCAAACAATAACCCATCAAGTTATCAAACATCTTTGTGGATGTGGTAACCACCCGCATCTTCTGATTCTTTTTACTGCCCTCCGCCACTGCCTCCACCACCTCTTCTTCCGACGAAGGAAATACCACTGCCCGGGCTCGGCAGGTCGCCCGGTCCGGGAAGATTCCATAAGCGTTGGTCACTGTGCAATCGGTGGAATTGTTAAGCCTGCATTTCACAGGCGGAGGAGGTGAATTGCATGATATCCCATCTTTGTCGATCAGAAAAATAAGTAGAAAAGCCCGGTAAAGAAACCCCATCTGATTAGGTATACGAGACGTGAACGGAGGAATTTTCAGGATGTGGTATGGCGGTTTATGCAGTCTTTCTTTATACGTGGGGAGATTCGCACGCTCTGCATAGAAACGCATGAGAACACTTGGCAGAAAAATGCATGGGAGTAGTTGGTGGGCTGTTGAATTGTAATTCGTGTAAGTTTGTGGTTGCAGGTCATGCGGTGCAGAGGAGATGGAGTCTGAAAAAGTGATGGAATGCAAGAATGGAATGGAAATAGTGGAGGAAGCACTCGATTGCACACTTCTCTCTTTTTCTGTGTGTCTGTAATTTTGTGATGTCACCATCCTGTCATATGATGACAGTGAGGAAAGAAATTTGCCAAGGAAGGCATTTAGTCACTTGAATCTGGCATCATGATCCGTGAAATATGAGACCGATTTAGTGAATTCTGGTTTAATGGATTTTAATACAAGGCAGTGAGGCAGGCTTGCTTCCATTTAAACTAAACTATAAATAGAACTTTCCACGTGTAAACGGTACAATCGAACGTGTAAAAGGTACATGGTTATAAGGTGGAATGTTAACACGTATTTTTATTTTTAAATTATGTGATGATTGAAGTACAAGTTGAGATATCAGTCACCTACTAAATTTTGTTTTAGTTTTAGTTTTAAATATGAGTGGAAATCAATAAATTTGAAAAAAATATAACAAAATAGAATTGTTAATTTGGTAAATATTGATAGACCTATTTTTTTTCAGTGAAAAAGATTTGAAGGAATGCAAATCAAGAGCAAGAAAGGAAACATATGGTTTGATACTTACAGTGTAAGTTAATGATATGTATTGTTTTTTGGTATTTTTTTTTAAAGTTTAGCAGGGCGCACCTCCTAATCAATAATGCACGTTGTTTTATAAAAGGACGCATGTATTGCAATCTGGTATTGTTTTCATATTTCATCTCTGTTTGTTGCTTACATCTGGTGTTTGGTGGGGCATCCTCCATACTCAGTGCACGGTGCACCCCATCTCTATCTCAAAGCAGATCTGTGTTGCAGACCATTTTTGGTAACAGAGACCGTTCATATATTCAGGAGTAAACTTTTGTTTTTGGAATATCGTGTTGAAGGACAAGTCCCGCATACCATGGCTTCCTTAATATGGGGTGTCCATTCTATATACCCGATGTCTATTCCACATGCGTACTGTGTCAAGAAACAATTTGTATATAATATTGTTTCTATCCTAATATCCGCTTTGTATTTTACATGGTTGTTATATGCCATTAATGGTATATGGGGTTGTCTTCACCCAAGATCCATCTCCATGATCATATGTATTTTTAATGGCTTTAATGAGGGGAATGAGTAGGTGGGTACTTGGGGTGGCCAGCTGGGGTTGTCTTTACCCAGGTTCCATCTCCACAATCATATGTATATGGCATCTAGTGCAAGATAATTGCCATTGCAATAATAATTAGTAATCAGATTTATCTTGTAAATAAACACCACAAGCCACAAACAATATACAATATAGGTTTAAAACATAAACTATAACCGTGGACTATCAAGTGAGTCATCCAAGGGTTTTTGTTGCACCAAGCTTCTTCCAATGTAACAATCCACATAGATTTGGTGGGACTTCCACTAAACAAGTGCAAATCAATATGCCTTGTTTATGTCTAATATTTGTTTAATGTTGTCACTACTACCCACACAATGATGTTGTTTCCTAGACTAGCATTTAATAACACATTCTTGTGTGATTGCCTTTGTTTTCCCCTCTATAAGTAAGTTTGGAACCTATATGTTTCAAATGCACACTAAACAAATCATATTAATACAATTGCATGGTAGGCTCATACACAATAATGTGGACAATACTTTTGGTTCGACTCACATGAAGCTGTGTAGGTATATTATTTTGATACGGTTGATAGCTTTAAAAGTATTTGAAAGCCATATATATATATATATACGTTTCAGTTTTGACCTAAACTGATCCAGTTTTACACACTCACATTTTATTGGTATAAACATGTATTGAAGAATTGAAACTGACTTTAGTGTTTACTATTGAAGGATGATTTAAATGACAACACAAAATAACCTTACTAAACCATGAAAATGTTCATGGCTTGATTTAAGTGTTAGTTGATCAAATCTTAAATTTCAATTTTTTTGCATTTAAAAAATATTTGCATTGATTTTTGCACTTTCATAAATTGGCATCACGACATGGAGGATCGTAGGCTCAAATTTGTGGAGTCGAGAACCATTGATAAAGGCATAAAATATATCAGTTATATTAATATTGTTTTATATATTATTGTGTAATATATATGTTTTATATTAATTTTATTATCTTGATATCGTTTTATATTTAAAAAACATATGTTTTACATATTATAATTTATAATTCAAGATTCCTATTTAACCAATCGACGAAATAGAACCTTGTGGGAGAGGAATAAATCTATAAATTGGTCTTTGAATAACAAGTAAAGACTTTAGGTAGGTTTTGGTTCTATGAAGGATCTATTTTGTAAGCCACCTTATTCCAAGTCACTTATTTGGTAGAGGGGCCGCAAGCTTGGATGATTTCAGTAACGAGAGAGATAGTAAAGACAAAATTAATATTATTTATATACATAATAACGTTTTCAAGTATCTTGAGGGGTTTAAAGTGGCGATAAACCATGCAAAAATGAAGTAGTTCACAGTTAGAGCACTTTGTAAGGCATTTCAAAAATTAACAATGATAGTACTTTGAAAATATTGTAATAGTGTATATAACCTAATCTTGGAGATTATTCTTGTGTAATATATATTTTTTATATTAGTTATATTAATTTAATTATCTTGATATTGTTTTATATTATAAAAACATATGTTTTATACATTGTAATTTATAATTATATTATATTATATTAATTTATAATGTTTATTATAAAATATTTATATTTACAAAATACATACATAAACTAGAAATAATAATAATAAAAATACTAACATATTTATATGTATCTTCTTAAAAATTTATCACAAAAACAATCTACAATTGATACAACTTCAACAAAAACATCCATATCCTTTTAAAATACACTTTATATACACTATGAAAGGTTGCTATATAATTTTAGTGTACAATTTATATACATTAAAGCTTAGGATAGTGTAAGTAAAGTAGTTATGAATTCTTCTTTTTATTTTTGTCTATTGTATAAGTAGATATTAAGATGGTATACAATCATTTTGTTTGATTTTGTGTGGCACGACTATAAATTTATGTATGAATGAGTATGACTATCGAATGGGGTTCATATGAGCTAATGCTAAATCTAGGGTTTCTATATTTTTTGGGGAATCCTAATTATGTTGATAGTTATGTTGATAGGTATATATATATTAGAATTTTGGGGTGGATTACCATCTATGTTTTTTCATCTAAGAATGAGAATGACACCATTCTATGGAAACAAGAATGAGACAAGTGTACTATACAAATTGATTTTATGGGCGTCTTACAAAATTAATAATTAATAATTTCAAAAAAATAAAAAATAGCCTACCTAACATGTCATAAGTACAATTGGTGATATTTGTAAAAATTAAAATTAATCTTCACTATTCGATTATTATATACAACTGCGAGCTTAACTCCATCGATTATCAGATACAACTACGAGCTTAACTCCATCGATTATTAATTACAAATACGAGCTTGACTCCATTGATTATTAGATACAACTATTAGCTTAACTCCAATGATTCTACAACTATTAGCTTAACTTCAAGTCTAATCACTTAAGGCTTAGTCCAAGTGCATTTGGCATCTAAGAGTCTAGCTAATGTGCACTCATGTAAGAGTTGAACTCCTAATAAAATTGTTCGAACTCCTAAAATTAAACTAAAATTTTAAATTATTATTTTTATATTAAATTTACATTGCCTTTGTTTTTTATGTTTTCTAATGAATTAAAAAAATTATAACAAATGAAAACAATTAATTATGCAAACCTTAAGACTACTTAATACTTTTTGTAAACATTTTATAAAAAAATAAAATTAATTTAAGAATATAGATGTTCAATTTACGAATATATACACTCCTTAACATTCTTCTCTTTTCCTGAGATAATGTAATTGTGTTCAAAAGATAAAATAAAAAACAAAGAGCATAATTTACCTATCATTCATTGAAATTTTTTGAAATGTATTTATGGATTGATGAATCTGTAATGAGTAATTGAATGACCTATATTAGTAATAGGAAAACTATATTATAATTATTATATATTTACTGAGCCCAATAAACAAATACCATTGTATACCATTCTCTATAATATATTTTTATACATCTCCTTTCTTGCATCGTATGTAAAGTAGATATGTAGGAATGTTTAAATAAATTATTTATTGTTTCTCTTTATAAAGTTGAAATATTTTTATTTATTTAGTAGATAGATTCATAGATTTATTGCTTTATTGTAACATAAGAACTACAAAAATTAACAATCCATTGTCATTTGGATTAGAGAAGAATAATTTTCATGATTACTTTCGAAATGCGGATAATGTAATGGTCATTTATGTGAGGAATATAATGTCTTTAAATTGTTGTATCTAAACTTCAAATTGTCTCCCTTGTTGTATATGTCTACATCTCCTTGCTTAACTTGCAACACGGCGTTCTTTTATTGCACCCCTGGGTACAATTGCTAGTTTATATGTATAATGAGTTCAACATAACATTTCGAAATGGTCTTCTTACTCCACGTGCTTAAAGGCTTTAAGTCATTTATGTATTGAAAACATGGTGAAATATATGAAGGGATCGATTTGTGTCTGCATGCAGTGGGAATCCCAAATTTTCTATAAATTTTCAATTGCATATTATGGAATGTGAGACGATTTACAAATTTTCTATAAATTTTAAATTGCAACTTAATCCAAATCTTATGACATAATTGGTGAAAGTTAAAAACGCTACACTCTTGTGTAATGTTAGATGATTTGGGTTTTTTATAATATTTTTTATTCAACATAACAACCAGCCAACAGAATTGAAACAATCCAGTCATATACAACACTGTAAATTTATGACCCTTTTAACATATTGGAATACCATGTTATCACTACAATTTAGTTGCAGAGATGCGTTTTAAAATAATTAAAAGCCAGTTCAGAAATCACTTGACTCAGTTTTGGAAGGTTCAAATTTATGTAGAAGGGAAATGTTGTTATGAATTTTCTCAACTGTCTTATCAGATTCCATAAATTAAAATCAGATTCCATAAATTAAAAGGAAAATGCCAGCATTATAGAAAAGAGGCCACATTTGAGCCCATCACGAGCTTAATATGGACAGATTGCTACTAGTATGCACATATATGTTTATCATTGCTACCAGAAGTTAACACGAAATTGCAAAATCTATTAAAAACTGCCATGAAATAAGGAATAGCTGCCACATTACTAGGATCAAAAGCCTAAGTTCATATGTGATTTGTTGAGGGATCATAATGAAGGAGTTTGTTCCAAAATTTTAATGCCTGTAAGATCTCACTAGGTATCTATTATGGCGCATCAATTTGTGGGAGCAGTAAATATTTTACATTAAAGAATATGGATTCTAGAAGATTCCTTTAATTCGCCAATAGACTCACCAGACTGCAAGGAAAAAGAATGAAGTTAATCGGTTGTCAGTTAGCAAAGGAAGAAGTGGATATTGAATCGTGTTTCTCAGTTAAGAAGTCTGTATGTTTTGGACACCATCATTCGGTTGAGTCATTGAACTACATTGCAGATTATGAAGATCAAAGTACATCTGTCATGAAATTGTAGGGTGTTGGAGATATTCGCTGCACACTTTTTTTTTCACATCATGGTTAAAATTCTTCATCGGATCAAGAAAGAAGAATTGTGCAGTCAAGGAGAAGATTATATTTCTTTTATTTTGACTATTTTACATTCGATTTTAGTTCCTATCTTAATTTATTTCTTTTTTTTTAATTTTTGTAAATCATGTAGTTAGAATAATTATGCGGTGAATCGGTGACTTGATTGCAGGGTTGAAGCTGTGTAAATTGAAGTCATTTTAAAATTTGGGTATGCGTGGAAGTCATCCGAAGGTCCCAGATCATTCGATCCATTTTGCTCTATTTTCTAAATAATAAAGTTACACCAGATTTCAAGGAAAAGATTGAGTGGAATCTGATTTTGAGTTTATGAGCAATTTGATTTTATGTTTGAAATCATATTTATAATCATTTTATAGAAGGTTTCCTCTTTTGTAGAATGATTACAGTTTTACTTTAATAGCTGGGGATTTATCTACCATTTTAAAGTGTTAACTTTATTTCAATTTTCAGACTTTAAATCATATCTTTCATTTATGCTTATGTGCGCAGGATAGATTAGGATGTGGAGGGGTTTCGATCTTACGACAAAACGAATGGCTAAAGGAAGTTTCAGAACGAACATACTTGATAATGAAACTAGATGCTATGCCAACAATGACACCCTCGTAACAACTTCAGATTGGAATATAGGCCTAAATTGAGGATGGGAAAGCAGTCTATAGGTCGTATCTCCTATATGACCACCTGTGAGATGTCATTTTCTTTTTTTGGGAAAAAACCTATGCAATCTAACAATATCATTTATATATTTGTGGATGCCGTGAATGAATAGTACTATAATCCACTTGTTTTAAGGTAATTAGCGCCATTTCTTATACTTGGACGGTAACTATCTATAGCTATAGGTTTTCTTTACATTCAGGGAAGGAAAAATCATTTTTTTTCTTACGATCAAACCTATGAAGCTAATATCAAACCTATGAGACCACATATCGCATTTTTACAACTTATATGTAAATTCCTTTCATTGATTGTGCAGTCAACACAACTAACTCTGGCGCTTGCCATCTTTGGTTGGTGATGCGCATATATGAGGTGATTGTCAAAGGTGGAGAAAGTCGTTATGAACATCACTGACCCAACCTATAATAATTATGGAATCAATGCCAGTCACTTGTTGAAAGAGTTGATATTCATACGCAATTTCCTGCCAAAGGATTACTCTTGAATTTGCAATCGTGAAACATTTCTTCCCTATCTAATGGCTTTGAAAATGAAGCTTTTGTCATGGCATGAACATTCAAATACATATAGCTTACCAAGGTATTTTCCTATAACCATATATGGTTTCTTTTGCCACTCACATGTAGGAATCTACACATAGGTTAAATTTAGCATATTTCTGAGATCTATTGTGATTCACCATTTGTTTAAAACGATCTATGTTATATTTTGTATTCGACCAAATATAATTTTGTAAATAGTCATTTTAATTAATGTGAAACTTAAAATTACACATCACATTCTACATAAAACAATAATGATATCAATTCATATTTTACTGATATTATACCTTTCATGAATCTTTTTTTTAAATATATTACCAATTCTTTCTAAATCTAAAATAAAATATGGTGCACTAAAATCTTCTTTAAAAATTAATTATAATAAGTGGAAAACAGTCATAAAAATTTAAAAATACAACATAAATAAGAAATAAATAATTTGATTTCACTATGCATATTAACCAATCCACAGCCACAGCCATGGTGGTATGAGCATCGCAATGCATAATGTCTCCAAATCAAAGCGGTTATGTGCTCAAAAAACGCAGTTAAAATACCATATACTTTTTAAATAAAATATCATAATACTCAATTACCATTTGTAGGGATAAGAATATAGCACCCATCTATTGATTAACTTATTATGTGTTTTGATGGTAGGTTTGATACCCAATCTTTTCCATTTCTTAACGTGAAACCATAATGGTGTCAGTATGGTGTGGATCGATTTGGTTTTGTGTCATTTTATCAGGTGACACCTGGACTTGGAAATGTACTTTCCCCTCCTACCTCTTTTATTAGGAGTCTCTACCGCTCTGTCATTTGGGACTCGGGAGCCTTAACGAGGGTTTCCTCTGGCTAAATTTCTGGCTGGTGGAGTTACATCCATGCCGGAGTTTCTGAGCAAATATTTCATCCATGCCGGAGTTTCCAAGCGTTTTTAAGATGGAATCCATTGCCAAAACCAGCCAGATACTGGCTTCGTTCACTTCTTCCCTTTACGGCCGTGTCGACTTTGACGACCGGAGCGGCAACAAGAGCTTTCGGATGACAGAAGTCCATGCTGGTCGGTGGTTTTACCTTTCTCAATGGCGCTTCTGTACCTATTTATTTGTCCGAAATGGCTCCTCCCAGACTGAGGGGAGCCGTCAACATCAGCTTCCAACTATTTATAGGAATTGGGGTCCATGCTGGTCGGTGGTTTTACCTTTCTCAATGGCGCTTCTGTCAGTGTAGCAATGCTGATCGTTGGACGTGTCTTGCTGGGCTTTGGTGTGGGTTTCACTGATCAAGTAAGCTCAGGCTCATCTCTATTCAGACTATGCTTTGATTTTGTAAAACAAGAACACTTTTTTCTTTCTTTTCTTTATACCCGGGTAAGAAACTCATATGGTATTGTCATGCTTTTCAGTCTGTTCATTCTTATTTGTCCGAAATAGCTCCTCCGAGACTGACTGACGGGAGCCCACTCATATGGTATTGTCATGCTTTTCAGTCTGTTCAGTCTTATTTGTCCGAAGTAGCTCCTCCGAGACTGACTGAGGGGAGCCGTCAACATCGGCTTCCAACTATTTATAGGAATTGGTGTCCTTTCTGCGATTCTGATATACTATCGCACTGCCAAGATCCATCCTTGGGTGTGGCGTCTCTCCCTGGGGCTGGCAGGCGTCACAGCGTTGGGATCCTTTACCCTTCCCGGCAGTGTGATCGAAAGATGGCAGACGGAGAAGGCCAGGGCTGTGCTGCGGAGGGTCCACGGCATGCCAGACGTCCGGGAGGTGCTACCGAGATTTCCAAGAGGGTAAAGATCCTTCCCCCAACTCCTCATGGCTCTCGCCATTCACTCCGTTCGGTAGCCCTCGGGCATCGACGCCGTGGCGTTTTGGTCTCCAGTGCTCTTCTAGATTATATCTTTTGGGTCTGTCTGCAGTTATTCTTGGAGTCGTGAATTTGTTTTCGATCATAATCTCCATTTTCGTTGTTGAGAAGTAGGGACGGAGGGCTTCGTTCCTCGAGGGTGGACTGCAAATGATCATTTGCCGAGCAAGTTGCTTCCATTTAATTTTATCCCACATGCAAAGTAAATAAATGGAATGGATTTCGAAGTTAGGCTATCCCACATGCAAAGTGAATGAAATGGAGGATGAAGCTAGGCAGTATAAATTAAGAAGAATAGAGTACGGACAGCGTAGACGGGGTCTGTGGACGTTGAAGAACGCCACGGCCTGAGGTCATTCCCATTGCATTTGGGGAGTGGCTTTCCTTAGCATCTCCAGTAATGGGGATGCACGTCATAGTGGTGGGTCCATTCCATTGCATTGGGAATGGCTCTCCTAGGCACTTCCCCCATTGGGGGAGAGTGCAGTAGAGGGTGGTGAAAAACCTCTCTCAAATTGGAGTTCGAGGGGATAAGGGAGGTGGTGCCGTGGAGGAAGGTAAGGGGAGGCGTGGGCGCAGGTGGAGGAAGGTAAGGGAGGTGGTGCCGTGGAGGAGAGCGAAGATGGCAGGTGGAGTGGAGGTGGTGCCCTTGAGGAGAGCGAAGGTGGTAACGCGGTGTGAGTTGGAGTTGTGTAGGGAAGGTGGGGGCGCAGGTGGAGGAAGGTAAGGGAGGTGGTGCCGTGGAGGAGAGCGAAGGTGGCAGGTAGAGTGGAGGTGGTGGCAGGTGGAGTGGAGATGGTGCCGTTGAGGAGAGCGAAGGTGGTAACGCGGTGTGAGTTGGAGTTGTGTAGGGAAGGTGGGGGTGCAGGTGGAGGAAGGTAAGGGAGGTGGTGCCGTGGAGGAGAGCGAAGGTGGCAGGTGGAGTGGAGGTGGTGGCAGGTGGAGTGAAGGTGGTGCCGTTGAGGAGAGTGAAGGTGGTAACGCGGTGTGGGAGGGGAGGTGGTGCCGTGGAGGGGAGCGGAGGAGGTGCCGCGGGGGGGATTACCGGTGGGGGAGAGGAGGTGTAAGTGGAGGGGTAAACGGTGGGGAGCGAGATAGGGGGAGAGGTGCTACGGTGTTGGGGGCGCGGGGTAGGTGGTAGGAGCGGAGGCGGTGAAGTACCGGAAATGGGGAGCGAGTGAAGGTGGTGAAGGGGCAGGGGAGCGAAGGTCTAATTTATTAGAATAGGTTAGCTTGTCGAGGGTGCAGTAGTTGAGTGGGGTGTAATTTCCAACTAAAACAATTTCTAAGATTCACCAATGAATTAGAAACAACTAAAATTTAATAATACCAAAAAACCATGTCAGCTAATAATATTTTAGATCAGCTGGTTGCATTTCTTTATATTTCGATTGCCAAATCTAAAAATCCGGCTATGGCATGGTTATCGATGAGACTATCTAACTTTTTTTCGGTAATACGATTACCAAAATTTAATGGGAGTTAAATGCAGGACAATCTTGGCGTCTTTCTCCGTTGCTTCAATCAGTCCTGAAGCTTCCCAGCTTTGTCATGGCCGCTGCGGAGTTGGCAAAAGCGACTCTCATTTCTATGTTCCTTGTTTCCCTATCTCAGCTAAACAGAACTTGGTCTGAGAACAAAAGCCCTCTGCATTCTTTAAGTAAATTTTCTGCCCGGCTTTTAAATGTTCTGCCCCGCTCCTGCCACTGCAAGGGACCCCTGATCGAGTCTCGAAGACAGCCCAAAGACGAGTCCAGTAAGCTCCTCTCCCCCTCTGCACCCCGTTAATTGTGGTCAATTTAGTTTAATATTCGATAAACAAATAATCCGTCACTTTGTCTTTAACTTGGGGGTCTATAGTATAAACATTCTCAATAGCAATGGCAGCTTACATGTGATCTTTCACTCGGTTAGCAGAGTGGAACAAAACATAGGTGCCCATCCCTTAACGATCGGTTAAAGTATCGCTGGTGACATAGCATAGCAGTTACTTTCCTCCCAGATATCATAGAGGGTTTCAGAAGCCTTTCTTCAAAACATTGCCTTTCCTAGGGTGCTTGATGTATCAAAGTCTCCAATAAAATCACTGCCAAGCTCATTGTGGCAACTCACAGAATTCGAGTTCCAACTGAAATTGAATATGCACCTGAAGCTATGGGTAATTTTTCTCGGCTTCAGGTTTTGGATCTATCAGTATGTACAAAGCTAAAAGCATTGCCAAGTGCTAAGCTAGAGCTTGCAAACCTGAAGTCTCTATTTAGATTCGTGTGACAGTTTATCCGGTGTTCTAGATGAGCTTAGTAACAATGTAGTTTATCCGGTACACACCAATTTAGTGTCTGGTAATTTTTATTATTTTGATTTAAAATAAAATTTTGCTTTTCTCATACAATCCAAATAAACCTATATATATTAACAATGTAGTAATTGTTATAAAATATTACATCATGAGGAAGACAATGATTTTGTGGTGATGGCCTTCTAGACCTCCTCTTAATGACATGATTTGTGTGTTGTTTAATGGTAACTGAATCTAGCAAGCTCTGCAAAGGATTGGTCCTGGTTCATGATTCACATTGTATTTGTAAACCCTACCTGCCTGGGCTATATGAAGGCAGGGAGTGGTTACAAATGCAATGTGAATTCTGAACCAATGACAATGGGCATATGCCAATTGCAATATAAAATGATATACTGGCTACTTTTTTGTAGGGAAATGATTTGGATTCAAAAGTGTGGATAACCACAGTATTAATTCCCAAATTGTGAATCCAGAAATTCTTGCATTACGGTTTATGATAAACTTCCCGATAGACCAACCCCTTCAACAAAAGGATGGATCCTGGTAGTTGTCTTACCTGCCTGCGCTAGAATGGAGGATTTACAAATTTGGACCTGTTTTAGTGCTCTGTTATACCAGAAAATGTTGCTCATGAAGGGGCTTGCTAGTTGTAACTAAGTTCACAGTATCTCAAGGCAGCAACTTAACTTTGCCTTTGTCATTAACGGCTTTAACAAACCATCTTTCTAGCCAAAATACCACCTTTTTATTGGTGTGAATAATGCACTAAATGGAGAAGATTTGGCCCAACTCTAGAAGCATAGAGAACATATCCCTATTGAGCTTTATTAATTTGAGCAGTACTGCAACCAGAGATTGGGACAGTGTGAAAATAATCCGCAGTTCCCTTCACAATGTTTTGCTGATATTGTCCATAAGCTTTTATATTCTTATTAACAGAATTTCCTGGTAAGACAAACCAAAGAAAGGCTAAACTCCAGTAGGGCTTCCTTATTTTCAAATGCTTCAATGCAATTTTGCATCAGGTCAGTTCACAGACTGGACTATTTTGCAACCATCTTTACTTTGAGCTTGCAGAGCTCAGAGTACAAACATAGTTTTCGTTTTTAAGCATCCATTGTTCCGTGGTGATTAGGGACCCATATTTTCATCGTGGCTTTGGAGGTCCACGCATGCTACGTCAAAGAGGTATATTTTATATTTGTCAAAGACCAAGAATATGGTCCATGCAACTTTACACCCATTCCCATGCCCCAATACAGGAAATAGGGCAATAGTCTAATGATTAAACTAAACCCCACTTTGACATCTTCGTGCAATCCAGCCCTCCATAGAATTGCAACATGAAATCTCAAATCAGACGACCATTAATATCAGGGTGTTAAGCTTCAAAATAAAAATATTAACAATCTAATCAAAATAGCATTGACATTTTTCAGGAACCATTTTACATACTCAAGTAGGGAGAATAGCAGTCATTCCTATCACCATCAAATCGTTGTCCTTAGGTGGATTAGTTTTAATTCTTCAAATTTAATGAAAGGTAGAGAGTACAAACATGTTTGGAATATATAATTGAAACCCATGGAGTTAAAGCACATTTTCATCTCCGCACTGGGAGAAATCATGTAAAATTGGTTGAAATTCAATCTCTAATTACATAAAAGATAACATTCTAATCTATAGCAATTCTAGGCGAGTTTAACATCAATATCAAAAGGTGTCACAGTAAGAGTGGAACCAAATACAACCAGCTCAGATGGCAAATATTTGACTGAAATTCTTCCACTGAAAGTTAAGAAGTGGGCTTATGTGAATGAAGTTGCCTCCAGAACAGGAAATTTCAAATTCCAGAGAAAGGTTTGGAGTTTTGTTAGTAGCAAATAATTTGACACCTAAGAGTCTCCTAAACAAATGGCTTAGTAAGAAATCAATAAAATATGGAAGGCATAACGTTTTTCAAAGCAAAATGCAGTTTTCATAAGTTCCTTAAAGGATTGTTTTGAAGCCTCGGTAATAATGTAGATGGGCCAAAAGCAGATCCTAGTTAAAGCAGAATGGAACACAGATGTCTAGAATAGTTAAAAGAGTCCTGAAAGTATTGCACACATGGCTTGATAATGATTCATAGTTGTCTCTATGGCACTCTTCAACCTAAATATTAACAGTGGGCCACTAATGCTTAAATAAACCTACTAATAATTATTTACGCTTAGTAATATATGGTTTAAGAATGATTATACATCTTTGAAACCTAAAGATATATGAAGATGTGAAATACCCTTCATCCTACCATGTTGTCGAACTTTTTCCATGGCATGCATTCAAATTAAAGGGCATAATAGGTCATCTAGGAACACTCATCTAGGTTTCATCAACTTTTGTTTGCCTTCTCTCAAAGAATGTATACGAATAGTTGATAAATTTAATTTTAAACTAACAATAAAATTAATACCAATAGCGGGGAAATGATGGTCATACTCTTGTTCAACCGTATTGGCATAACTGGTTAAAAACTTAAATGGTTTTCTTCACTTATCTGCATGCATATTTTCCATCTGTCATGTTCAAGATTCATGACAATCCAAACTAACAAAATTGTCTTTTCTTCTTTTGTGTTTAATTCTCTGTTTTTTGACACAGTATATGCATGCTCATTTTTTTCCTTGAGGGAATGCAATTCCATGTGCTATTCGGATATTTACTCAACCATTTATTTGAGATAATGTTATGCAATTTAGGATATTCATGGACGATGAGCGAGCAAATAACTGTTCTGGCAAAGAGGAAGATAAGAGGTATTTTGAATGATAACATCATTGTGATGGATGCTTTCATTAGGAGTTGGAATCACACTGATACTATTTTGAAGGCTTATTTAACATACATTTTCAGATATTGTCAAGGTTTTTGGAATTTCTTATGTGGAATTTTGGTGCATATAGTTAGGATTAATGGTATTTTTTAAGTAGAATGTTTTGATGTTAGAATGTTTGATGTTATTTTGAATGGTAATTCAACATGTACTCTATGCATGTTGTCAAAGGGTAAATTGGCAGGATGCTTGGTGTTTCTTATAAGGAATGCTGATATGTATTTAGCAGTTGTATTATGCATATGAAGAGATGCCGCCATAATTTAGAGTCTGCAGTTGTTAGGATTTGTAATGTAGCACGGCAGAGAGGCATTGCATTTTGCTGGTTTGGGGTTTTACGAAATCAAACACAGAGTCTCCATTATCAGCCTCACTATTGAACACAACTAATGGCTGAGGGTCCAAAACTGTGAAAAAAAACTGGGCACATGCGGGGTCCTTTGTTACTAGACTTCACAAGACTATGCTTTTTTTTGAGCCCCCAAAACCTATAGGCATTATGTTCCTGTGATCACTCGACGAGATTGTCGATTCTACCAAAGACTTAGTCACGAGCTTATCCATGGTGAAAATTAGCTTTAATAAACCTAGACAAAGTTACATTTATCACTTTAAACACATGAGAGCAAAGTAAAAAACAAGAGGTGCAAGAGCAAAGACTAGGGTATATGCAAATGCAACAAAAGTGGGGAGATAAAACTTGCAAGGCAAACCAACTTCACAATGCAAATGCCACACACTATTTTGGTTGTGCTTTAAAATAAAAATACCACACACACGTTCACTGAATGTAACTCTCTCTAGCAACCCATAATCACCAATTAAGCATAAAAAACAGAATAAAGGGAGCATAGTCTACTTAATCATGCTCAATTAAAAATATAAAGGGTGGTCCACAACGTAGTCGCTTAAGGGCTAGTTGAGGCTTCAACTAATTCGTGAGATGGAAATGTTATTGGAGTTTGATTAAATTAAATATCAGTAAGAATTAAATTGTCATTACCAAATTGAGAGAACATGCTTCACTGTTGTGGGATACTTTGCAATGGAGCAATAACAAAATGGTACTAGAAAAAATTCAAAGATGGGATGGGAAGCGATGGTGTCCAAACTAAAATGAAAATTCTTGCATGTTGATTTTGCATTGAATGTGTTGAGACAACCGCTTAAGAAAAGAGAGAAGAATGTTGAGTACATAAGAATTCTGTAGATTAGGGAAAAGAATTTAGAGTGCTGAATCCATTGCAAAGCCTGGTAATGACTTCAGATTTAACTTACACGATGGAATAAGTTTTATGGATATTTGGTCAATGTTGAAGGCTTATCACTTGGCTTTAGTGTTGTAGGTAAATTGTCCAAAAGGAAAGAAGGAGAAATAAGCAAAATCACAAGAAGAAGAGGAAAACACAATGGAAGGAAGAGGCTTAGTGCAAGTTATAAAAATCAGAGTTTTATACGAGGTTACAATGTTGATAAAGGATGTGGATATGGAAAAATCAAAGTAAAATCTATGGGCACATGCTTCTAAGTGTGGTGTACAAGGGAATAGAACAAGTGAATGCTCATGGAATATGAATGAAGGATTATGTTAAGTGCCTAGAACTCACGACTCAAGCAATAAAAATAGTTGTGGAGGGTATTGTCTTTGAATTTCATAAGAGTACGGAGAGAATATTATGTTTTAAAAAGTTATGTTGAAACTAGAGAATTCACATGAAGATTGGGAGCATGGACAACTAAATAATATCTTCAAAATCATGTATAAGGAGGGAGGTAAAATGCGTTCTTTGATTATTTATAGCGGTACTACATAAAACTTGGTTTCTATCAAAGTAAGTAAGAATATACTTTCGAAATGTAGATGGCATCCTAGTGCTTGTAAAGTTTCATGGTTACAAAAATGATATCAACTAACATTTTTAAAGAAATTTGATCTGCCTCACACCGGATTAGGGCGTTTGCATTGAAGACACGCTGAACTGGTAGCGAGTTCAACGTGGAGGAGAAGGGCGCAACTCCAAGAGATGTGTAGAGCTAGGGGAGAGTGCAACTGTTGCAGCTTAGCGTGCTAAGGATGGGGGGGCGTCTAGCTAAATGGAGGACCAGTGCAGCAAGATTACGGGGAGATAGGACCACGTGCCCAGGCAATCGGAGCGTTTTTTAGTTAGATTGCAGTATCAAATGGGTATTCTTCTACACTCGGTGTTTCTGGCAAAATAGAAGAAGCCTCTAGTGAAAGGGATAGCGTACGGGGAAGGATAGCCCTTTGTGAGGGAAATCATGAAGAGCTTGGAAGCCCAGATGCTGCCATGGGTGAGGCACTCTGGTGTCTCCAAGCTGAAAACCCTAAAACATAAAAATAAACAAAAGAAGTAGACGCAGAAAAATAAGAGGCAATCTTTTGGTGAACACAACATAAACCGTTTATTAGAGAGAGATCCCCTTATATAATAAGGAGCCTGCTTAATGACAGAGATAAAAGTAATACTTAATAAACATAATCTAAACATGTGCGCTCCCTTCTCCTTCTTTTTCTCGATGGCCCAATTCCTCCCTGCTTAGATCTGGAAGCGTCTTGACTTCCATGAGAAGGTGAGGAAACATGTGCAAGACTTCGGTTGTGATCCACTTTGCCTAAGCTGGAGTTTGTCCTTGGCGGAGCCGTTAACATCAACTTCCAACTATTTATAGGAAATGGGGTCCTTTCTGTGATTCTGATATACTTTCGCACTGCCAAGATCCATCCTTGGGTGTGGCGTCTCTCCCTGGGGCCGGCAGGCGTCCCGACGTTGTGTTCCTTTACCCTTCCTGACAGTGTGATCGAAAGAGGGCAGACGGAGAAGGCTAGGGCCGTGCTGCGGAGGGTTTGTGGCATGCCAGAGGTCCGGGAGGTGCTATCGAGATTTCCAAGAGGGTAAAGCATCCTTTCCTCAACTTATCATGGCTCTCGCCATTCACTTCGTTCGATAGCTCTCGGGCATCAACGTCGTGGCGTTTTGGTCTCCAGTTCTCTTCTAGATTATATCTTTTGGGTCTGTTTGCAGTTATTCTTGGAGTCAGGAATTTGTCTTCGATCATAATCTCCATTTTCGTTGTTGAGAAGTAGGGACGGAGGGCTTTGTTCCTCGAGGGTGGACTGCAGATGATCATTTGCCAAGTAAGTTGCTTCCATTTAATTTTATCCCACATGCAAAGTAAATAAATGGAATGGACTGCTAACTTAGGCTATCCCACATGCAAAGTGAATGAAATGGAGGATGAAGTTAGGCAGTATAAATTAAGAAGAATAGAGTACAGACAGCGTAGACGGGGTCTGTGGACGTTGAAGAACGCCACGGCCTGAGGAGGTCATTCCCATTGCATTTGGGGAGTGGCTTTCCTTAGTATCTCCAGTAATGGGGATGCACGTCATAGTGGTGGGTCCATTCCATTGCATTGGGAATGGCTCTCCTAGGCACTTCCCAATGCCTAGGAGAGGGTAAAGCATCATTTCCTCAACTTCTCATGGCTCTCG
>LPNX010231215.1:84211-191420 GCA_001517045.1 Pseudotsuga menziesii | reverse complement strand
GAGGATGAAGTTAGGCAGTATAAATTAAGAAGAATAGAGTACAGACAGCGTAGACGGGGTCTGTGGACGTTGAAGAACGCCACGGCCTGAGGAGGTCATTGCCATTGCATTTGGGGAGTGGCTTTCCTTAGTATCTCCAGTAATGGGGATGCACGTCATAGTGGTGGGTCCATTCCATTGCATTGGGAATGGCTCTCCTAGGCACTTCCCCCATTGGGGGAGAGTGCAGTAGAGGGAGGTGAAAAACCTCTCTCAAATTGGAGTTCGAGGGGATAAGGGTGGGAGAAAAACACATTTCCCACTCTCTGGAGTCGTGTAGGGAAGGTGGGGGCGCAGGTGGAGGAAGGTAAGGGAGGTGGTGCCATGGAGGAGAGAGAAGGTGGCAGGGGGAGTGGAGGTGGTGTCGTTGAGGAGAGCGAAGGTGGTAACACGGTGTGGGAGCGGAGGTGGTGCTGTGGATGGGCGCAGAGGTGATGCCGCGGTGGGATTAGCGGTGGGGGAGCGGAGGTGTAAGTGGAGGGGTAAACGGTGGGGAGCGAGGTAGGGGGAGAGGTGCTACGGTGATGGGGGCACGTGGTATGAGCGGAGGTGGTGAAGTATGGGAAATGGGGAGCGAGTGAAGGTGGTGAAGGGGCAGGGGAGCGGAGGTCTAATTTATTAGAATAGGTTAGGTTGTCGAGGGGGCAGTAGTTGAGTGGGGTGTAATTTCCAACTAAAACAATTTATAAGATTCACCAATGAATTAGAAACAACTAAAATTTAATAATACCAAAAATCCAGGTCAGCTAGTAATATTTTAGATCAGCTGGTTGCATTTCTTTATATTTCGATCGCATTTCTTTATATTTTGATTGCCAAATCTAAAAATCCGGCTATGGCATGGTTATCGATGAGACTATATAACTTTTTTCGGTAATATGATTACCAAAATTTAATGGGAGTTAAATGCAGTACAATCTTGGCGTCTTTCTTCGTTGCTTCAATTAGTCTTGAAGCTTCCCAGCTTTATCATGGCCGCTGCGGAGTTGGCAAAAGCGACTCTCATTTCTATGTCCCTTGTTTCCCTATCTCAGCTAAACAGAACTTGGTCTGAGAACAAAAGCCCTCTGCATTCTTTAAGTAAATGTTCTGCCCCGCTCCTGCCACTGCAAGGGACCCCTGATCGAGTCTCGAAGACAGCCCAAAGTCGAGTCCAGTAAGCTCCTCTCCCCCTCTGCACCCGGTTAATTGTGGTCAATTTAGTTTAATATTCGATAAACAAATAATCCGTCACTTTGTCTTCAACTTGGGGGTCTATAGTATAAACATTCTCAATAGCAATGGCAGCTTACATGTGATCCTTCACTCGGTTAGCAGAGTGGAACATAACATAGGTGCCCATCCCTTAACGATCGGTTAAAGTATCGCTGGTGACATAGCATAGCAGTTACTTTCCTCCCAGATATCATAGAGGGTTTCAGAAGCCTTTCTTCAAAACCTTGCCTTTCCTAGGGTGCTTGATCTATCAAAGTCTCCAATTTGAGTTCAACTGAAATTGAGTTCAACTGAAATTTGAGTTCAACTGAAATTTGAGTTCAACTGAAATTGAATATGCACCTGAAGCTGTGGGTAATATTTCTCGGCTTCAGGTTTTGGATCTATCAGTATGTACAAAGCTAAAAGCATTGCCAAGTGCCATAGGAGAGCTTGCAAACCTGAAGTCTCTATTTAGATTCGTGTGACAGTTTATCCGGTATTCCAGATGAGCTTACAAGGCTCTCAAACGACAGCTGCAGCTCTACCAGATTTTAGGTGGATTTGGAATAATGAACAGAATGGAGGATTGTTCTATAGAAACTAAGTGCCACTGTAGTGAACAGATCCCACTGGAGGATTGTTATATAGTTATGTTTCTGCAGACAATGTAGTGGATTGTTCCCGGATGTTCAGAATGCCTTATATTTATGTTTTTGCAAATAATGATAACGAAATATTTATCCTTTTTGGAATTTTAAAAGATATATTTAACCAATTAAATCAAGAATAGGGAATCTGTTTTGTAATTTTAATATGTATTAAGTAATATTTATTAATGATACAGTTTGAGGGAGTTTAAGTTTTTCTTTCTTACACACTAATTTAGTGTCTGGTAATTTTTATTATTTTGATTTAATATAAAATTTTCAATTTAAGCTTTTCTCATACAATCCAAATAAACCTATATATATTAACAATGTAGTAATTGTTATAAAAATATTACATCATGAGGAAGACGATGATTTTGTGGTGATGGCCTTCTAGACCTCCTCTTAATGACATGATTTGTGTGTTGTTTAATGGTAACTGAATCTGGCAAGCTCTGCAAAGGATTGGTCCTGGTTCATGATTCACATTGTATTTGTAAACCCTACCTGCCTGGGCTATATGAAGGCAGGGAGTGGTTACAAATGCAATGTGAATTCTGAACCATTGACAATGGGCATATGCCAATTGCAATATAAAATGATAAACTGGTTACTTTTATGAAGGGAAATGATTTGGATTCAGAAGTGTGGATAACCACAGTATTAATTCCCAAATTGTGAATCCAGAAATTCTTGCATTACAGTTTATGATAAACTTCCTGATAGACCAACCCCTTCAACAAAAGGATGGATCCTGGTAGTTGTCTTACCTGCCTGCGCTAGAATGGAGGATTTACAAATTTGGACCTGTTTTAGTGCTCTGTTATACCAGAAAATGTTGCTCATGAAGGGGGCTTGTTAGTTGTAACTATGTTCACAGTATCTCAAGGCAGCAACTTTGCCTTTGTCATTAACGGCTTTAACAAACCATCTTTCTAGTCAAAATACCACCTTTTTATTGGTGTGAGTAATGCACTAAATGGAGAAGATTTGGCCCCACTCTAGAAGCATAGAGAACATCTCCCTATTGAGCTTTATTAATTTGAGCAGTACTGCAACCAGAGATTGGGACAGTGGGAAAATAACCAGCAGTTCTCTTCACAATGTTTTGTTGATATTGTCCATAAGCTTTTTTATTCTTATTAACAGAATTTCCTGGTAAGACAAACCAAAGAAAGGCTAAACTTCAGTAGGGCGTCCTTATTTTCAAATGCTTCAATGCAATTTTGCATCAGGTCAGTTCACAGACTGGATTATTTTGCAGCCATCTTTACTTTGAGCTTGCAGAGCTCAGAGTACAAACATAGTTTTCGTTTTTAAGCATCCATTGTTTCCTGGTGATTAGGGACACATATTTTCATCGTGGCTTTGGAGGGTCCACACATGTACCTCAAAGAGGTATATTTTATATTTGTCAAAGACCAAGAATATGGTCCATGCAACTTTACACCCATTCCCATGCCCCACTACAGGAAATAGGGCAATAGTCTAATGATTAAACTAAACCCCACTTTGACATCTCCTTGCAATCTAGCCCTCCATAGAATTGCAACATGAAATCTCAAATGAGCCTACCATTCATCTCAGGGTGTTAGCCTTCAAAATAAAAAGTATTAACAATCTAAACAAAATAGCATTTACATTTTTCAGGAACCATTTTACATACTCAAGTAGGGAGAATAGCAGTCATTCCTATCACCATCAAATCGTTGTCCTTAGGTGGATTAGTTTTAATTCTTCAAATTTAATGAAAGGTACACGGTATAAACATGTTTGGAATATATAATTGAAAACCATGGAGTTAAAGCGCATTTTCATGTCCGCACGGGGAGAAATCAGGTAAAATTGGTTGAAATTCAATCTCTAATTACATTAAAGATAAACAGTACAAGCATTAAAGATAACATTCTAATCTATAGAAATTCTAGGCGAGTTTAACATCAATATCAAAAGGTGTCACAGTAAAAGTGGTACCAAATACAACCAGCTCAGATGGCAAATATTTGACTGAAATTCTTCTACTGAAAGATAAGAAGTGGGCTTCTGTGAATGAAATTGCCTCCAGAACAGGAAATTTCAAATTCCAGAGAAAGGTTTGGAGTTTTGTTAGTTGCAAATAATTTGACACCTAAGAGTCTCCTAAACAAATGGCTTTGTAAGAAATCAATAAAATATGGAAGGTGTAACGTTTTCCAAAGCAAAATGCAGTTTTCATAAGTTCCTTAAAGGATTGTTTTGAAGCCTCGGTAATAATGTAGATGGGTCAAAGCAGATCCTAGTTAAAGCAGAATGGAACACAGATGACTAGAATAGTTAAAAGAGTCCTGAAAGTATTGAAGCCTCGGTAATAATGTAGATGGGTCAAAAGCAGATCCTAGTTAAAGCAGAATGGAACACAGATGACTAGAATAGTTAAAAGAGTCCTGAAAGTATTGCACACATGGCTTGATAACGGTTCATAGTTGTCTCTATGGCACTCTCCAACCTAAATATTAACAGTGGGCCACTAATGCTCAAATAAACCCACTAATGATAATTTACGATTAGTAATATATGGTTTAAGAATGAATATGCATCTTTGAAACCTAAAGATATATAAAGATGTGAAATATCCTTCATCCTACCATGTTGTCAAACTTTTCCCATGGCATGCATTCAAATTAAAGGGCATAATAGGTCATCTAGGAACGCTCATCTAGGTTTCATCAACTTTTCTTTGCCTTCTCTCAAAGAGTGTATACGAATAGTTGATAAATTTAATTTTAAACTAACAATGAAATTAATACCAATAGCGGGGAAATGATGATCATACTCTTGTTCAACTGTAATGGCATAATTGGTTAAAAACTTAAATGGTTTTCTTCACTTATCTGCATGCATATTTTCCATCTGTCATTTTCAAGATTCATGACAACCCAAACTAACAAAATTTCCTTTCCTTTTTTTGTGTTTAATTCTCTGTTTTTGCAGTTCAATGGTTCAAAGATGGTGAATTTTTCGAGTGGATACAGGAGATAACACCTTGGCTGAAGGAATAGCATGTCCAAATGAGATATAGGCTTCGAAATTTCCTCCAATTCGTACAGCAGTATTTTTTTTGACAGTGTATATGCATGCTCATTTTTTTCCTTGATGGAATGCGATTCCACGCGATATTCGGATATTTACTCAACCATTTATTTGAGATGATGTTATGCAATTTAGGATATTCAAGGATGACGAGCCAACAAATAACTGTTCTGGCAAGAGGAAGATAAGAGGTATTTTGAATGATAACATCATTGTGATGGATGCTTTCATTAGGAGTTGGAATAACACTGATACTATTTTAAAGGCTTATTTAACATACATTTTCAGATATTGTCAAGGTTTTTGGAATTTCTTACTGGAATTTTGGTGCATATAGTTAGGATTAATGGTATTTTAAGTAGAATGTTTTGATGTTAGAATGTTTGATGTTATTTTGAATGGTAATTCAACATATACTCTATGTATGTTGTCAAAGGGTAAATTGTCAGGATGCTTGGTGTTTCTTATATGGAATGCTGGTATGTATTTAACAGTTGTATTATATGCATATGAAGAGATGCCGCCATAATTTAAAGTCTGCAGTTGTTAGGATTTGTAATGTAGCACGGCAGAGAGGCATTGCATTTTGCTGGTTTGGGCTTGCACGAAATCAAACACAGAGTCTCCATTATCAGCCTGACTGTTGAACACAACTATAATGGCTGAAGGTCCAAAACTGTCCAATTTGTGGAAAATTTATCAGGATTATTTGTGTTCTTACGTCAGTTGTATGGTGTTTGCTACCGTGTGAATCGATTTTATGTCTTGTGTGATAGCAAGAACGTGAAAAACCAAGTGGACTTTCGTATGATGAAAGTATAATATCTGTCTGGGAAACATGTCAATTTCCCATGTCAATTGGCTTGTGGAACAGTATCCTCTGGAATACAATATCTGGCTTGTGAACAGCATCCCCTGGAATACAATATCTGTCTGGGAATCATTGGCTTGGGGAACAGTATCCCCTGGAATATATAAGCTTCGTAAGATTTAGATAAAACACTATTGTGCCTGTCTCTAAACTTCAACCGAGAATTCTAGACTTTATTGGGCTGCTCCTGTCTTGGAAAATGGTCGACGCTTCTCATACAGCACATATGTAGGTACAATCTTTTTAATGGATTACTTGATTTTTCTCCAAGATTCTAGCCTGGCATTAAGACCTGAGGTGATAACCAAGGAAGCTGAGTGTATCATTAAAAAATTCGTGCATCGTGCTTCGGTGAAGCCAAAGGCAAAGGAAACTGCTGATGTATTCCCTATTGTTGACGCAATAACTATAAAACAGATTTTCTTCACCAGCTGATTGTATGGAGAGCTTATACCGTAAACATATCTTGAAATCCGAGCCTGAAGGTCTGTTATGCAAATGAAAATTTTTAGACTTTATTGGGCTGCCCGTCTTGGAAAATGGTCGACGCTCCTCATACGGCACATATGTAGGTACAATCTTTTTAATGGGTTACTTGATTTTTCTCCAAGATTCTAGCCTGGTATTAAGACCTGAGGTGATAACCAAGGAAGCTGAGTGTATCATTAAAAAAATTGTGCATCGTGCTTCGGTGAAGCGAAAGGCAAAGGAAACTGCTGATGTATTCCCTATTGTAGACGCAATAACCATAAAACAAATTTTCTTCACCAGCTGATTGTATGGAGAGCTTATACCGTAAACATATCTTGAAATCCAAGCCTGAAGGTCTGTTATGCAAATGAAAATTTTCAAGACGCAATAACTATAAAACAGATTTTCGTCACCAGCTGATTGTATGGAGAGCTTATACCGTAAACATATCTTGAAATCCGAGCCTGAAGGTCTGTTATGCAAATGAAAATTTTCGACATGTTCTTTGACATAATGTAGTCCTTGATATCATCAAATTTGACATGGATGTGATTGATTCAAAGATATACTTTGTTACATATATTTTGCATACACCAATCTAGTTTAGAATCAAAAGAGGCCTGCTCATATGGACTAGTAGTGAGGATTAAAATGGAGGTTTTTGTAATGCCTTCCTCCGACCTATAGAGGATCTATGGGCCACCAGCTATCTCACTGCCCACCGGACCGGGTAGTGTAGTATGGGGGTATAGTATAACGGAGCGATATCTCTTTAAGTTTTGTTTTTTCTTATAAAGGATATGGCTTCTGCTCTTAAAACGCAGACTTGGGTCTTTCCTTCCTTTTTAGACCTCAGCTCGCTACTCTGTCATTGAGGCTCATTTATTCAGAATTTATGTATAGGTATTGCATGCGACCCCCCAGTCCACCACGCCTATGTATTATGAATTTGAAAAGGAAATGATCCAAATTACGCTTTTGATGAATGATTAGTGCTTCCCTTTTTTTTTAACAGTATACTTGGAGGATATATTGTTTTTTCTCTCTACCTTGGAAGAGCATATTTCACATGTCATGCAAGTGTTAGAGACTCTGAAAACGCATCAGCGGCTGGAAAATATTAAGAAATGTGAATTTGCCCGGTAGTCATTGGTGTATTTGGGGTCTGTGATTGGTGGAGGGGAACTAAAGATAGATCCCGTGAAGATGGAATCATCTAGTAGTGAGGATAAAAATGGTCATGTGGGTAGTTATAGAGCTGTCCAAATGTGAAAATGCTGTGGATCATGTAACTAGAGGATAAAAATGGTCATGTGGATAGTTACAGAGCTGTCCAAATGTGAAAATGCTGACATAACATGTAGGTAGGGAAGTTAAAAGATGAAAAATGTTAAAGGTCCACAGGGGATGTTGAATGAGAGTAAAAATTACCATGCAAAGGTCCAAAGGGGATGTTGAATGAGACTAATAAAATACCATGATGGGAAAATTCAAATTAAACATGAACCCTTCCATAAAAAATTTAAAAAAAAATCAAATTAAACATAAACCTTTCGAATGTGATAAAGATTTAAAAAAGTTGGGCACACACAGGGTGCTTTGTTACTAGACTTCACGATTATAAGTTTCTTTTGAAGAATGTCCGAACAGCTGATTTGAGAATCTGTGAATTGGTTGAGTTTGAAGGCCCCGAAAAGCAGAGAATTCTAAGCTCCCTGAGGTGGGCATTTCACCCATGTGGAGAGAATTCTGAGGTGGACATTTCATCCATGTGGAGAGAATTCTAAGATCCCTGAAAATAAAATTGAAAAAATCTCGGAAGCCATGATCTTGGTGAAGGAAACAACAGAGAAAAATATCACACTCAGCGAGGACATGAATTTAGATGGATTGCACCAAGAACATTTGATCCTAGGTATAAAAGTACTTTCTTTGGTTACTGTTTCTCAAGCAACAGGTTTGGACAGAAGGCCAAAAATTGCAGAACCTATGACGAGAATACTTCAGCAAGAAACAAAGGTGGTTTTTACAGAAGGCCAAAAATTGCAAAACCTATGATGAGAATACTTCAGCAAGAAACGAAGGTATGGGTTTCGGTCAGATTCAATGTCATAATTTTCATATTTCAAAAGACTGTAAGAGGCAGGGGCATATTAAAATGTGGAGAAGAAAAGTACACAAGTTGTCAAGGGGGTGATAATCAAATGCCTAAGCAAGCGAACGAACAAGTCAGTAAACCTATTAAACAGGAAGGATGTTTTTTTCGCTTGAAGTTAATATAATTAATGAAGTAGGAAAACAACATGAACATCCTCGAGCCATATCCAAAGAAGAGAATAAGAAAGCTTTTTTCACTTGAAGTTAATGTAGTTAATGAAGGCGGAAAAGAACATGAACATCCTCGAGCCATATCCAAAGAAGAGAACAAGAAAGAAAATGTCAAAATGAGGACTGTGTACAAGAAATTGATCTAGCTAGTGAAAGAAAAATACTAGAAAATACTAGAAGCTCCTATCCAAAGAAGAGAACAAGAAAGAAAATGTCAAAATGAGGACTGTGTACAAGAAATTGATCTAGCTAGTGAAAGAAAAATACTAGAAAATACTAGAAGCTCCTGAAGGAGAATATCAAAGAGCCTTTGCTTAAAATACCAGGAGTGTTATATTACTTAAAATAGTAATGATAGAGCTAATCTTTAGAATGACCTACTAGTGAGAAGAAAAGATGAATACTTTGCTTTAGAAATTGATTAAAGTGATGAAGACCTTATGGGAAGTGTACCAATTTTTTGAAAAGAAAAGGATGAATACTTTGCTTTAGAAATCGATTCAAGTGATGAAGACCTTGTGGGAAGTGTACCAATTTTTTGAAAAGAAAGGATGAATACTTTGCTTTAGAAATTGATTCAAGTGATGAAGACCTTATGGGAAGTGTACCAATTTTTTGAAAAGGAAGCATTGAACACAAGCTTAACAAACATTGGACTCCTCTCAACTCTGTTGAAATATCCAAGTTAAAGGACTCAATCAGTCATAGCCTAATGAACAGGATCGATACGAGTATGCAAAAGGAATCATGGGGACTCTTTTGAATCTTATTGATGAAAGACTAGAATGAAGGAATGGAATTTCTCATCAAATTTGAATCAATTGTGAATGAATGTCACAAGGGATGAAAGTAGGATAAATTGAAGATATCCTTGAGTAATGAATTAAGATGATATGTTTAATACATTGGCACACTAAAACAGGTTTGACCATGTAATGATAGGACAACATGTTATTTTGTCAGAGTCTGGACCAAGTTAAAATACTTTGCTGACACTTGAAGGCATTATGGAATGAGTTGAAACGTTGAACAAGATTTAGAGATGAAAAGGACTTCTCTAATTAATTGCAGAAGCCAAAAATCTTAATAAATTCTCCTGTGGCGAAAGAGAACAAGTGATACTAGTAGATTTCATTAAGTGCAACAATTTAGTAAGGAAGAACAAGATCTATATGATAGTGATCAAAAGGTCAATGTTGAAAGGTGGTTGAAATTGAGATTGACATGAACAAAGCCATATTTGAAGTTTTTGGTACAATCCAAAAGGGCCTGGACTTGTTTTGGGGTGGGGGAATTGGTATGAGAGTGGAGGTGGTATTGGGGTGGGGTAGTGGTACAACAATATCCAAGAACATGTGTTATCTTCTTGGAGGTTACAAGTTCAAAATCGGTGGGGTAAGGTTGCTTATTGGCTTGTTGTGACAAGGCTCGAAGGGTAGGTGACCCCTGGGATAGAGGTTGTGGGCTTCGGGACGTCTCGACTTTTGCTAAGTCACAAGTTACTGGTATATTTGGCTTGCGGGCTGTTGGATATACTCTTGGGAGGTTGAGAGGTTGTCGTTCCCACCGTTAAAACAAAAATAATTTAACCAAAAGACCAGCTTTATCCAAGATTATCTTTTTATTAATAATAGTTTAACCAGAAGACCATCTTATTGTTTTTCTAAACTTGAACCAAATTCTAGACTTAATTGTGCTGCCCCTTTCTTGCAAAATGGTCGACGTCTATTGGGTTTTGTATGTATCCATCGAAAAGGCTCTAAATCATTAAAAAAAATCTTTCTTCGGTGAATCTAACTTCAAAGGAAATTGTTAATGTATTCCTTAAAGTAGGGGCAATAATTATACACCATATTTTCTTCATTCGCTGATTGTATGGAGAGCTTATAAAGTAAACATACCATGAAATCCGAGTCCCAAGTTCTGTTATGCAAAGGGGAATTTTCAAGATGTTATTTGCCATAATGTAGGTTTAATTAGCTTATTTGATGGGATGTTGTCCAAACTAAAATGTAAATTCTTGCATGTTGATTTTGCATTGAATGTGTTGAAACAATCTATTAAGAAAAGAGAGAAGAACGTTGACTACATACGAATTCTGTAGATTAGGGAAAAGCCTTTAGAGTGTTGAATCCCTTGCAAAGTATGTTAATGGATTCAGATTTAACATACAAGATTGAATAAGTTTGATGGATGTTTGGTCAATGTTGAAGGGTTATCCCTTGGCTTTAGGGTTCTAGGTAAATCGTCTAAAAGACAAGAAGGAAGAAGAAGCAAACTCACAAGAAGAAGAGGAAAGCAATTTGCTAGAAGAGGAAAACACAATGAAGCAAGAGGTTAGTGCAAGTTCTAACAATCAGAATTTTGTAGGCCCAAGTTATAATGTTGATAAAAGATGTGTATTAAAACATAAATCTTTCAAATATGATAAAAATAAAATAAAAAAAACTGGGCACATGCGGGGTCCTTTGTTACTAGACTTCAGAAGACTATGCTTTCTTTTGAGCCCCCAAAACCTATAGGCATTATGTTCCTGTGATCACTCGACGAGATTGTCGATTCTACCAAAGACTTAGTCATGAGCTTATCCATGATGAAAATGAGCTTTAATGAACTTAGACAAAGTTACACTTATCACTTTATAAACATGAGAAAGTAAAAAACAAGAGGTGCAAGAGCAAAGACTAGGGTATATGCAATGCAACATAAGTGGGGAGATAAAACTTGCAAGGCAAACCAACTTCATAATGCAAATGCCACACATTACTTTGGTTGTGATTTAAAATAGAAATACCAAACACACAGTCAATGAATATAACTCTCTCCAACAACCCATAATCACCAATTAAGCGTAAAAAACAGAATAAAGGGAGCATAGTCTACTTAATCAGGCTCAACTAAAAATATAAAGGGTGGTCCACAACGTAGTCGAATAAGGGCTAGTTGAGGCTCAACTAATTCGTGAGATGGAAATGTTATCGGAGTTTGATTAAATTGAATATCAGTAAGAATTAAATTTTGTCATTACCAAATTGAGAGAACATGCTTCACTATTGTGGGATACTTTGCAATGGTGCAATAACGAAATGATACTAGAAAAAATTCAAAGATGGGATGGGATGCGATGGTGTCCAAACTAAAATGAATATTCTTGCATGTTGACTTTGCATTGAATGTGTTGAGACAACCGCTTAAGAAAAGAGAGAAGAACGTTGAGTACATAAGAATTCTGTAGATTAGGGAAAAGTATTTGGAGTGTTGAATCCATTGCAAAGCAAGTTAATGACTTCATATTTAACATACACGATGGAGTACGTTTTATGGATATTTGGTCAATGTTGAAGGCTTATAACTTGGCTTTAGTGTTGTAGGTAAATTGTCCAAAAGGAAAGAAGGATAAAGAAGCAAAACCACAAGAAGAAGAGGAAAACACAATGGAAGGAAGAGGCAAGTTAGTGCAAGTTATGAAAATCAGAGTTTTATAAGAGGTTACAATGTTGATAAAGGATGTGGATATGGAAAATTCAAAGTAAAATATATGGTCACATGCTTCAAGTGTGGTGTACAAGGGAATAGAACAAGTGAATGCTCATGGAATATGAATGCAGGATTATGTTAAGTGCCTAGGACTCACGACTCGAGCAATAAAAATAGTTGTGGAGGGTAGTCTTTGAATTTCATCAAGAGTAAGGAGAGAATATTATGTTTCAAAATGTTATGTTGAAACTAGAGAATCCACATGAAGATTGGGAGCATGGACAACTAAATAATATCTTCAAAATCATGTATAAGGAGGGAGGTAAAATGCATTCTTCGATTATTTATAGTGGTACTACATAAAAATTGGTAAGAATTGTTGGGTAGAGGTTTAATCAAAGAAACCTTAATGCCACATGTAATACCCACTATATTTTCACTCAATAAAGAAGGTGAGTGGAGAATGTGCGAAAATTCTAGAGCTATAAACAATATTAAATAAGATATAGGTTTCCTTTATCTAGGAAGGGATGGTATTTTGAGTGGTGCTGATGATTTTTTGAGTGGTGCTAGATGATTTTTCCAAGATACACGTTAATAGTGGTTATCATCCAATCAAGATTAGAGAAAGGCATGAATGGAAAGTCTCCTTGAAGACCAAGGTGGGATTCTATGAATGGTTTGTCATGCAATTTAAACTCATAATGCAACTAACACATTCATGAGATTGATGAGTTAAACAATGAATCTCGATTTGGGAATATTTGTTGTTTACTTTGATGACATCTTGATTTTCAATAGGACTAGAGGAGATCACATTGATCATTTGAGGCAAGACTTATTGCAATGGTAATAAAATGATAAATATTGATTAATCTCAACAGATATTTGTTTATGTAGGAGGAATTGGATTACATGGGTTTTGTGATATACTACATTTGGCTATACTACATTACTTTCCAACATTGATAGCAAGAATGGTTTGTGACGTATGAATGCTCTCGGCCGGTGTGAGCGCTAGGGTTTTTGGCTGTGTCGCTCTGCTCTAATGCCGCACGTGTGGATCTGGGCCATAGTTCGGATCTCAATCCTGGGCTAGCCCGTGGCTTTGGTTGTCAGGCCTTTGCCTCTGCGCGTCTCTGGGTCAGGCCGTATCGTTTAGATATGGGTTGGGGCTCATATCGACATCATGCTGGAGGTTGGAGGTGGGGATCCTCCCCCAAACTCCCTTGAAGAATCTGTCGCCTTCAGCAATCTAATCGCCGGGAAATCCATGAAGCTCGGATCTGCTCCTGTCCCAAAGTTTGTGAAGAAACTTGACGAGGTTCCAATCATTGAACTCTCGCCGCAACACCCCATTCATATTGCAGTCTCCCTGGTAGATCGGGCCCTAGTCGATCAGTTCACAGGTCTTTGGCCTTCACCTAATACTACTGACAACTAGATCTAGAAAAATTGGAGACCTCTGATCTCCAATAGCGTCACCTGTTACATGGTTGGAAGAGGGTTCTTTCTTTTCGAATTTATCTCCAAAGAAGATCGGGATCTGATTTTCCATAATGGACCTTACTTCATGGGACCCCAAGGCCTCTACTTGAATCGTTGGACGTCGGATTTTGACCCAGTAGTGGATGTCCCCAAGGCTGCGCTGGTATGGGATTGCCTCCCCAATTTTTCGATCCATTGTTGGACTCTGTCCTTGCGAATCATTGGGGACAAGATTGGAAAATATATCGACAGAGCAAACCCCAAAGAGAACTACTCGTGTGCCAGAATTTGCGTAGAAGTCGATCTGGAAGCTGGCTTACCAGAGGCGATCAAGTTAATGGTGGGAGAATGGAAACACTATCAGAAGTTGGACTACGAGCAATTTCCTTTCAAATGCCGACACTGTCATGATTATGAGAACTTCCAAAAGAACTGCCCAAAGATGCCAATAGAACAGTCAGATAAAGAAGCAGAAGATGGTTGGACTCAAGCTAGACGAGCCAAGACTAGCACTAAACAGACGCATAAAAAAGATGGGGGAAATATGGGATCTCAGAAGAATAGAAAGGATGAAGCGACCCAGATCCCTCAACCCAAAGAAAGGAATAAATTTGCAGAACTAGATAATGAAGGAGGGGGAAAAAGGCCAGAAGAGGAGAGGGAACCAGAGGCCGGGGATCCCCCACCGAATCATGGATCAGAAGGGAAAGGCTCGTCAGACAAGGGTATTCATAAAGAAACAATATCTCATCCCGAACCATCAAATCACTCATCTGAAGAGGAAGGAAAAATTGGAAAATATCAATTCTCACAGAAAAAAACTAAATGAGGGAGGGAATCTGATAGGGAACGTAGAGAGGAATATACCTACATAGACAAGCTTCTCGGAGCACAAGCCACGATTGAAGCAATGATGAATCCCAGGTTCACCAGATAGAAAATCCAGGCCTCTAAGGGGGCCGCCAATCCCCCCAAAGGTAAGTAATGAAAATCGTCTCCTGGAACTGCAGAGGTCTAGGGAGCAGGAAAAAATCTGAAGCAATGAGAGACTTAATACGCAATTCCAATCTCGACATCCTATTGATCCAGGAGACGAAAATGGAGGAAGATGACTTCCTCCATACTAGTCATCTCTTTTGGAAAAATGGAGGAAGATGACTTCCTCCAAACTAGTCAGCTCTTTTAGAAAAATGGAGAAAGAATATCTAGGAGTGCAAGATGAGCTTCTGGAGGACTTGGTTCGCTCTGGCAGAGAGATTCTTTTGAGTTGGTTCAATCTCTCACTCACATTCATTGGATCTTCACCAAGTTACGACATAAGGAGTCTGGAATTCATGTAATCATTTTTAATATTAATGTCCCTGTCTTGCTTTCAGATAAGAAAGAATGTTGGAAAAGTATTCAAGACGTTCTAGATTCTTACCATCCTGAGAATCTAATCCTTACCGGGGATCTGAATATCACTCTCAGCGCTAAGGAAAAAAAAGGAGGCTCTATTGTCAGGGACCCCCTGCGAGAATTATGAGGGATTGGGACCTCGAAAATATCAAGCCGGCACACAGTCTATTCACCTAAACCAATAGAAGAATCGGCCCAAGGAATATTGCGGCTAGATTGGATAGGTTTTTGGTTCATTAATCACTCCTGATTCTTGGGTTCAGAGCAGATTCCTCCATCCTTCCCTTTAGCATGTCGGATCACAAGCCGATTCTGCTGGACTTTTCCGAGAAGAAAAACCTTGGCCCCATCCCTTTCCGATTTAGCCTAAATTGGATCAATCAGGATGGTTTTCAGGAGCTCATTCAAGAGGTCTGGGAGTCTCCGGTTTCAGGCTCCCCGTTCTATGTTTGGGAAGAAAAACTCAGGAGGCTCAAGAGAGCTCTCAAATCCTGGGCTAAAACATTGAAATCCCTTGCGGCGCAGAGGATCGAAGCTCAACAAAATCTAGAAATTCATCGTAGATGGCAGGAGGATCAACCTCTAGATATTGCTAGCCTAGAAAAGGAGACTGTGTTGCAACGAAACTTACATGCATCCTGTAGGATTGAGGAAGAGTATTGGAGGCAGAAGACGAGATGATTATGGTTAAAGGGAGGGGATAAAAACATGAACTTCTTCCATAAACAATTGGAAGGACATAAGAACTATAAAGCGTTAAGGAGATTCAGAGTCAAGGGAAAATGATTTAGGACTTTGAGGAAATCAAGAAGGTGGCGCATAACCATTTTCAAAACATCTACACTATGGAGACTCCTCTTGGAACTCTTCCCAATTATCCTATCCTCAACTCGGTCCCAAAGCTGATCAACCACTCTATTAACATAAGCCTCATGGCCCCAATATTGAAAAAGGAAGTTAAAAGGGCCCTTGAAGGTATGGAGTCCGATAAAGCCCCGGGACTTGATAGCTGCACGACTAGATTCCTAAAGACATGCTGGAAAACCATCAAGCATGACCTTCACAAAATGGTTATAAAATCCCACGTCTGTAACAAAATTGGTGGGAGTACCAATTCAACCTTCCTCGCGTTGATCCCAAAGAAAAAGGGGCCACTTCCTTTGACAAATTCAGACCTATTTCGCTTTGCAACATTTGGGTATAAAATCATTACCAAAGTAATTGCCAATAGGATCAAAGAGGTTCTCCCTTCTATAATCCATGATAACCAAGGAGGATTTATTAAGGGAAGGCATATTGTCAGCAACATCATTTTGGTCCAAGAATCAATTCACTCTAGTCTTCATCATCGGGAAAAAGGTATGATTATTAAACTGTATTTAGCTAATGCATTTGACAGAGTTAGATATGAGTTTCTCTTTCAAGTTATGCATAGGTTCAGTTTTGGCCCGGGATTCATCAGAGGGATCCAAGCTTCTGTCAGTGGTCCATGGATCACCCCTGTAGTAAATGGACATGCGGCTGGTTTTTTCCAAGCCTCTCGTGAGGTTCGCTAAGGTTGCTCTCTCTCTCCTCTTCTCTATTCTATTCAAGCTTCTGTGCTCAGTTTTCAGCTAGATCAAAGCCAACTTCACAATAACCTCATTGGTCTCCGCATTTCCAGGGGGGTCAAGGATATCAACCATGCCCAATTTGTTGATGACACCATTCTTTTGGGAGGTGCCAGTGTTTAGTCAACAAGACTTTTCAAATTAGAATTGGAGCTCTATCAAAATGCTTCGGGGTTTCAGATCAACTGCAAGAAAATTCAAATTTTAGGGTAGTATTAAAATCCCAGAGAGATGGCAGACATTAGCAAAATCTTGGGTATCGAAGGGAAAACCCAATGGGATGCGTTCAAATATCTTGGAGTGCCCATCTTCAAGACCACCATGAAGTCATCCAACTGGCTTCCAATTGTGGACAAAATAAAAATTAGGATTAACACTTGGGGCTCGACTTGGTTAAATCCTGCTGGAAAAGTGGCCTTAATAAAAGATGTTCTCTCCAGTATACCTATCTATCAATGCTCCATTCTCCGGGCACCAAAGGGGATTATTTCCCTCATTGAAGCTTTTCTTAGAAAGTTCCCTTGGAAAGGAGGGAAGCCAAATGTGAAGAAGCTCCCGTTGGTAAGTTGGGAAAACGTGTCAAAACTAGTGATGCAAGGAGGCCTTCAAATTAGGAATTTGGCTCTTTAGAACTTGGCTCTGGGAGCCAAAGTTCTATGGAATATCATCTCAGGCAAGGTGACCTGGTGTACGGCTTCCCTTTGGAAAAAATATTTCTCTGGGAATCGTCTGAGATGTCTTGACAGTCCCTCTTGGGTAAGAAAAGGTTCAACTATCTTCTCTATTTTTTCGAAAGCACTCAACTTCTTCTCTCCTAATCTTACCTGGATACTTGGGAATGGGAAGCACATTAATATTTGGGAAGACTCGATAATGGGAGACCGTCCTCTGGAATAGTTGCCAGGAATTGAAAAACTTTTAGAGTATATGTGAAACCATAACCTGCTCACGCTTTGGGATATTTCTGAATGGAACTTGGATTGCTCTAGTTCCTGGAAGGGATGGAGTATCCAATGCCCAAACTGCCTAGATAATGAAAAGAATATGTTGATTGCTAATGTCCATGGAAAGTCTCCGGTTACTAGGACTTCAAAGAATGCTAGAGGGCGGGGGAAGAAAATGGGTATCTACACCACTTCAATGGGTTATAATTTCACATCAAATCCCCGTCCTACTGAAAACTCAGATATCTGGAAAAGTGTCTGGGCGGTTAAAAGCCTTACCAAAGTTGATTTCTTTATCTGGATTTTGGCCCATGGGGAAATTTTGACCGGAGACGGTCTGAAAAAAAGGGGTGGGAAGGCCCTATGAGATGCCCGCTTTGTCTGAACAATGAAGAAACAACTGAGCACTTATTGATCTCGTGCTCATTTGCTAAAGAGGTCTAGAAAGAAGCTCTTTTGGGTAATGCTAAACTTCCACTGGATAGCATTCATTCCCTGTTTATCAACTAGTATTCCCACTCCCCTTTCGCCAATCTTAAAAACCCGGTAACCAAATCTTGCTCGATGACTCTCCCAAGGCTTATTCTGTGGAAGCTACGGCTTGAAAGGAATTCCCGTATCTTCAGAGGGAAAGCTGCACTGGCTAGTCAGGTTGCTGCAAAATTAGAAGGACTTTTGGGAGACTGCCTCTCTCACCTCTGGTGCGATTTGTTTGTATGCCCTCTCCCCCCCGGAAGAAGCATGGTTGCATAGGCTATCTTCTGATTTAGCTAGGGAAAACGCAAAGGTCAAGAGGGAAATGCGTTCATGGGAAATAAGGACAGAAGGACTGGAGTTCGAAATATGGTTGAGCCAACTTCATAAGGAGGTAATTTTCACTGATGGGGCCTCTAAAGGAAATCCTGGGGCGGTAGTGGGGGGCAGGGTATTCATCACCCTAGATGGAAAGAAGGAATTCAATTTTTCTTGGGGGATTGGAAGGGAAACAAATAATATAGAGGAAGCATTGGCCCTATGGCAGGGACTTCAACTAGCCAGAAATCGGGGAATCAATGAAATTATCGTGTTGGAAGACTCATGAGTAATAATTCAAGCCCTTGCTGAAAACACTATCCCGTCCCAGATGCAACTTCGCCAACTGAGTAGGAAAATTCAAGCTTTCGTCACTTCTTTTCACAAAATAGAGTTTTTCCACATTCTAAGGAAGCTCAATAGTAAAGCAGACCTAGCTACAAACATTGGCTCTGCTCTTGGTTATGGAATTTCAATGTGGAATGGGGTCAACTCTTTCTTCCAACTTCCATAGGACCTTGGCCTTGTCCAAGGGGATTAAGGCACTAACACTCCTCCCCGTGGCAAATGTCAACGCATGCTCCATCACATGGCAACTTTACAACATTAGTTGTGGCGCGTGTGCAAGGACATGGATGTTATGTCTGGGTTTTAATTCATGTACGTCTGAGCAGATGTATCTAGCGAGCTGAAGGAATTATGTCCCGTCCATCTAATGCGAATCCAACTGAGAACTCACAAGAAATTCTGGATAAGTGGAGCGTCTACAATGGCAAGTTTATTTTGCAAGACAAGGGGAAGGATCGTCATTTTATGCTTTGGTTTGACTGCACCAGCAAGGAAAATGTGCTCTGGTTCATCTGCATTAGTGAGGAACTTGTGGGAGTCTTGAGTGTTCAGACTGTCACTTGCAACATGGAAGCATCCTCGACATCCTCTGAATCCATTGGCTCCTCCCACCCTGCTTAGTTCATCGAGACGAATATTAGGGAGATGAAGAAGAATATCAGAAGGATTAATAGGTTTCTTGGCAAGCTAAAAATGAAGGTGGTCGTCGACTTGATAATGTTGGCAAGGACATTGTCCATCTGAGGAAAGAATTTGACTATTCGATATCGCGCACAGAGAATGCTTTGACAGGGATGCTGGCTGAATTGGAGATTTAGTTCGAGAAACTGGAGTTGAAAGTGGAAAAGCTGGAAGTGATGAACTTCTTAGGTTATTCTTCGTGCTATGGTGAGAAAGCCAAATGAATTTCGATTGTTTAGAATCAAGTTTTGAATTCCGATGTCTGAATTTGGTCTTTGCATTTAGCTAGTAGTTTCTCTGTTTGCTGTATATGAATATCACTTTCTAAGCAGTATTGGAATGGCACTGTATGAACTCTAAAAAGAATTGCATTTCTAAACTCTAAATTGCTGCTACCATAAGGGCACCTATGTTAAATTAGGCTCTGTTTTTGTGGTTAAACCACCTATAAATATCACTATTTTTGTCTAAAAAAAAGAATGATTTGTGACGTAAATTTGGTTAAAATATTGAAAGAATAGTATTTTTTTCATTCCCCCTTAAATAAATTAGTATTTGAATGATACTTCATCTTGTCAAAAGTTTGATGCTTGGATGTCAAAATTCCAAAAATTCCAATCACAACGATGATTACATGTGGCCAAGAATAGAACTTTAGTAAGTTGTTGAAATAGTCAACAAAATTGACTTTGTTAAATGGATATTGGAATTCCAAAATCATTGTAAAATATGTTTATACTCCAATATATAGGGCAGCAATTATGTGATACTTTTAATGTCCAGATTTTGTCATAATTTCGACAACTACAATTATTTCTATCACTTTCAACATCCATTTTTTTCTACAAATTTTGGATTCTCTACATTACCATAATTCTTTCCAGATAAATAATTTGCAAACAAGTTTTGAATTCTTTGAGTATTGTACTAATATTGCTTTAATGGATTTTGCTGTAATAGTTAACAATATCATCAAAAGAGGAAACTTTGAGGACCATCGCCTAGCTAAAAGAGGAATATGGTGACAATAAATGTTATTGCAATGGAGAAAAATTATAAGGGAATCAACTAAAAATACATTGTTGGGAATTTGGGCACTTTGAAGGGGGAAATGAATATCTCCTGTTTGTAAGTTATTCATTATCTATTGTTATTATTTTCATAAAACATTCTATCACAATTATTTTCATAAAACATTCTATCACAATTATAGTAGAAATATTGGTGACCAAGTTGTTGGAGGTGCAATTAATCCTAAGGAAGAAAATGACACTAATATGAATGAGAATAATGGGATAAATAGATTGATCGATGGCACCTTTGCTTCAATGGATGCAAATTTGATGTTATTCATGATGCACCTCTGATTAATAGGGTATAGAAACCCTTATGTGAAGGCTCACATACAAATATTCTCTTTGCTATTTTTTTATTGGCCATTTTCAAGGTATTGAACAATTTGTCAAACACCTATCGGACATACATATAATTTCAAGCACATAGAACATTTTTTTAGTGTAAATTATATAAATGATGTATTATTGTTGAATATACATTACAATAAATAATTTTCAATGTTGTAGATTGCAAGTGATTTTCTCCTACCAACTTCAAATACTTTTCCTCACACATATCAAGAACTGTCTCATGTTATGCAAGATATAGGAATCGTATATGAATCCATTGAAGCATTTTTTAATGATTGTATTATATGGACAACATGAAACAAAGTTGGAATGCCACGAATGGAGAATTAATGGATATTGAACTGATCAAGTAATAAATAAGGTGGCATGCAAAGTTTTATTCCCATAATTTTACATTTTGAATAATTATTTTGTTGCAAAAAGATAACACAATTTATGGACTTCCATGCATGGAAGAGAAGTGATCATAGATGATGTTATGTGAATACCTATTGATGGTACTGCGGTTGGAGACATCAAGGAAATATATTCAGTTTCTTAAGAGAAGCTTATAACGTTCGGCACTCATTAGTAGCCATTGGTGCCAATCCATTTTGAGAGCTCATGTTTATTTATTCCATGGCTTATTTTTGTTAAAAAATAACCTTCCTCTTTGTATGTCAAAAAGAGAGAGCACATATTGTTGGCAACTATTATTCTATGTATTTGTTTACAATAATGTTTCATTTGTCTTGTTTGTTACATTGATTATATGTATAAGCTAATAAATATGTCTATTTTCAAATGATTAGGTAGGTAACAAGTTAAATAGTAGTATATGTATATATTTAGCCTCTTATTGATGAACTTAGAAAATTATGGGCCATGATCACTATGTGTGACATCTCTAAACTAGTAAGAAAAATAAATTCAATTCCATAGAATACTAGATGAACAATTCATGATGCTCCAAGTCTAACACATTTTTGTGGTATGCAAAGTAGTGCACTTTTTAACAATATACACTACAACAAATCTTGTAATTAGCATCCCATTTAGCGTCTCTTTTTAGTGTAATTTTTTTTACATTGAGTGGTCAAACTAGATACTAAATGGGACGCGTCATAGACAAAACTTAAAGCGCCTTTTTTTGCTTCCAGAATAGCGTCCAACTTTGCTTCCTAAATAACGTCCTACTTTGCTTCCTAGCGAGTGTCCACTTTTGCTTCTTAAATGACACCCCTGTTAGCGCCATATTTGCATCCTTAATAGTATCATGTTAGCATCCAATATTGCATCCATTTTTGCTACCACTTTAGCATCCCATTTTGCACCATGTTTTACTTCCAAATATGTGCCAATTTTGGCTTCCAAATTTGCACCAATTTTTGCTTTATTTTTTGCATCGTGTTTTGCTACCAAAATGACACCAAATATTTCTTCTATTATTGCACCATATTTTGCTTCCTATGTAGTGCCATGTTTTGCATCCAAAGTAACGTCTTATTTTGCTACCATATCAACGCCATGTTTGGCTTCATCATTAGCGCCATGCGTTGCATCCTTTTTAATGCCTAGTTTCGCGTCTCTCATGTTTTGGTCACTAATTTAGTCTTTTTTAGTATTTAACTGATATTATAATATCATTAGGGCATAGAGGAATTGAACCACCAACCTCTTGCTTGTAATGCAGGCGCTCTTCCATTGAGCTAGAACCCTTTAAGAATTTGGGAGCCTAGCTTACAGAGTCCTCTATAATGGTAAAAATGATCAATACACAACTTTGAATATCTAATGGTCAACCAAGGCAACAGAGAAAGAGGATTTTGTAATACCAAAAATGACACTTGTCAACATCAACAGTGTTGCATGTATCAGAAGATGACAATGTAAAAGTACCAATTTGGTTACCTAAAATCATGTAGCTTGGGCATTCTGGTTATATCAGGACCTGATAAGCCATCTGATTAGAAATACACATTAGTGCATGCACATCACTAGAGAAAAAAACAATGTTCCACCAGTCTAGCTAGCAGACAAATTATGACAGCCTGGTTACAAACATGTAATATTTTGCACCTTACTCTAGTATACATACAATTCTACTGTTGGTCCTAGCTGCATGTGATTACACACGAGATAAGTTATAACTTATGTACCAACATAGTTACTTGCATAAGATCAGTTCTAACAGAGTGGGGAAACAAGAGTGAAAACAAAGAGAGTGTGCCTTGAAATAGATTTTATATCATTGCAATGAATTTTGAATTGTCGATTCAAGCATTTAAAAGCATGAGAATTGAGAATTAACTGCAGAAATGCATATGGGAGATAGCATGAGTTCTATAAGGAAACTTACTTCCAATGTCTTTAAATATTTGTAAGGCGCAACAGGAATAGACCACTCACTAAATATGTTGGGGGGTGGGGGTTGAAGGTATTATGGAAGGAATTTTCAGTGGAAACAACATACACTGAGAATCTACAATATCTTCTTGAACATAAAAAATGGCGAGTACAAAAGAGTAATGTGGTTGAACTACATTGAGTGGATAATGGTACTCATTATGATGAAGGGATCAAAGGGATCAAAAAGAAAGTTTGGAGAAAAGACTAGTACCATTTCTAAAACACTGACCAATCCAAGAACTCCCTAGGAACGGTTTGTTAGCGTCCATTTCTTGTCATTTTCCTGGAACTTTTCCAAGTTGTATCCTTCAGGAGATGGGTCATTCCCATAAAACAAATGCAGTAACAATCATTTCAGCCTGTAGAGCGTATTTTATGCCCTCATTTGGTTATAAAGGAAACGAGCGAAAAGTTTAAGAAAAACCAACAAGAAGCTTAGGTTAGTCTGACCTAATATATTGCTAGTAATCAAATACTTAACAGAAGTCAGCTATGATAATTCATCTAGTTATCAGTGAGAAGCTAAAGTTACCAGGATATAGATAGATATATGTATAGATATGAGAACAGTTTGGATACAATATGGTTGGATATGCATAATATAAAAATACATGTAAAATATGTGTGAGCATTTATAATTCTTGAAATATAACTGAATGCCTATATTAATATTAAACCATCGTATGTAAACAATACATAAAAATAAGTCTTGTCATTTTACATATTATATATCACAACATATCATCACTCATTCAAAATATCATGTAATAAATTCATTATCTTCATATGAGTATTGAAGTTCCACATTGTTAATATCTTCTAGTGAGAAGAGATGTAGAAGGATGAGGTAGATCCATATGCGTATACTCCACCAGTAGAAGCTTATGTTACCATTTACTATTTTACCAAATTAAGCCGAGTGCAATCAAATACATGCAACTCAGGTAATTTTGGTTCGACACACCCATCCTAGTAGACCCATTCCTATAATTTACTCTCTTATGTAATAAAAGGTGGAGGTTGGAATAAAGTTATGAACAAATACAAACTCCTTGGCCTACTTTGATTCCAATCCAATGCATTGCATGAATGAAGCAATAAATATTCCACTTCCTCTCAATTGATAACAAAACGATGACCTGTGAAAAGAAGCCTAATAGCTAAAGTCTCAACATCACCCCTTTCAATCAGCTTCATGATTTTGCCATCTATAGTATCCGCATCCACATACATGCCCTAAGTTTAAAGATAAGAGTGTAGAAATTTCTAGTAGACTTCCATGGTAACTCTCGGATTTTAAAGTATGCTCATCAAGGCTTTCTTGTCTCCAACTACAATTTACTTCTTGTCTTTGTTTGATACTTTTCTTCCTGGAAATAAAAGCATATCAGCATGATTAAACCTAGAATTCAATGTAGATGTCAAAAGATACAGATGCAATAGATTTATGATCTCCTTCTATCTTTCAGTAACTATTTCCCACTTATCATGATAGAATCTTTCCTCTAGGTCCTGCTCTTTTGCATTAATAGCATCCATCGTCTTCTCCAACAGGCTATTTATATGCCTTGATCCCTCACACACCTTTCCAACCAAGGTGCATCAATGTCAGTGTAGCAAATGATGGAGTCTAGACTCCAGACAACACAAGCATCAAAGATCACCAAGTTGACTAAGAGCAATTTCACCTCCACAGGGTTGGGAGGGAAGGTATCCCAATTTTCAACAACTTCATCAAATTTAGAGAGGGGGGGAGAGATATTTTTGAGCTACCATAGGCAAATGATGGATAACAATGGTTCAAAGAAAACTCATGAAGTTTGAAGTAGCTCACCAGTTATCATGAAGAATCAATCTATGCATAGTTTAAGTTCTATCAGTTTGAGACGACCTCTACACAACACAAACATCATTGATTACAATGCTAGATAAAGGTCAAGTTCACCTCTGCCAGCCAATTCAAGACAATGTAGAAAGCAAGCCGAGTTCTGAGAAACCTTGAAAAGTTTCAACCTATCAAAAAATAAAAAGTAAAATAACAGATTTATACAAAATCAAAATACGTACATACCTTTATGAGCTGCAATTTCACAAATTTCCAATAAATGGCCTGGAAAATCTATTGGCTTTTGAAAAATACCCAGATCTAATTTGTGATGATCTATTCTAATCTAGTCAATCTTCCCCGTCTTACTCAACAAAGGTTGAGAGCAAGTACCACACAGAACCAGGAAATATATTTGTTATGTGTAGCTTCCACAATGGTACAATCAAGGAAATATATTTATTATATTCAGCCATCGAACCTGCTAGGCACTTATAGCAGTCAACAACAACCTCAACATATTCCACAACAGTAACAGGTTTCCCATTGCTTTGGTCAACAGTAAATCTCAGTGTAAACGTGGGCATGGTTAGGGCTTGATGACAGTGGTCATCTTGCAAAGTGTTCATCTATTGGATTCTTTTGGTATTCCCTAACGGAAAATTCAAATTGATGTAATAATCCATTCCTTATTTGCTCATGTACAAACTCAGTCATCTCATACTAAGAAAGATTTCCATTGCTGGGGTTTTTATTTCTTGAAAAGGTTTTCCCCAGGGTAAAAATTTGTGTACTTGTGAGTGATTGTTTCTTCTTGTTTACAGTTCATCTACTGCTGCTATAATCTTAGCTTTATACTCTTAAAGTCTGCAACTTTTGAAAAGTTTGTTACTACTAACAAATTCAAATCCATGTTAAAAATTTAACATTTAGTACTTTATGGAACATATTAGGTGATCATCTATGGTAGTACTGAGGCCTATAGAATCTGATCAAGATGTTGATCCATGATGAAACATTTGGCAATGAAAGCATCAAGAGGAGATGGGATAGTTAGTTTTGGAATGATATTTCAGTTCCATGGAGATGACCATGTGGCTGTTGTTACAATTTAGAATGCTACAAAATGTTGGGTTGTTTCATTAACTTTATCTTGAAGGGAGTGAGTTTGGGTGATAACATGTTGGCATCGTTTCTAGGGATAAAGTCCACTTCCCAAAATATTTTTAAGGCTATGCCTCATGACATGTTGTGAGAGTGCTATATTTGAAGATCTAGTTCTCACCTGGTGACTTTATGAAAGGATGAATCCTTTGTTCCTTGGAGATTTCTTTGAAGACATTTGGTGGGTGTAGAAGTGATCACATCCATCTTATTTGAAGGCATTTGAAGCTCATCTAAAAGCTCATCTTAGCAACTTCACATGAGGTATTTTTCAAATTTAATTGCAGCCCTATATTTTGCAACGAGTTGTATGAATCCATGGGCTTTTAGTATAGCATATGCTCCTTTGGATTTTCCAAACATTCATGGATATCCCAATCAAATTCCTTCCATTTTTGGGAAGAATCCTCTTAAAGAATTGATCGTGATCCTTCTAAAACTCACAATCCATCCAAGCATGTTTTATTAGTGGGGGATTATTTTCAAATTTAGGTATTGAACATGAGAATGTTGCTATGAAGGTGTCTGTTAGATCTTTAGAAGTGCTAAGTAATGGTTTCATTATTTGGGAAAGGGTTGAATTTCATCTTATGCAGGTTTTAGTAAACCATTTCTTAAGTATTTGAATCATTCCTATGAAGAGGAGCAAGAAGATGAAAGCAATAATACCTTGGCATGAAGAAGAAATAGATAAGGCATCTTCAGAGTTTCCTCGTGGTCATCTTCAGCCATTGATATATGCTAATGAAGAAGATTTGGGGTCGCATTGTTCTTCCTCTTCTTGGATGAATTTGGAGCAGCAATTGCAGGGTCATTTCTAGACATGCTCTTCACTATCTAATGTTGGTTTTTCTAATGATTCGAGGTTTTTTTTATGATGTTATTAAAGAAAAAATTTTCTAACCACAAAACCGCTTACAATTTGATCTGTTTATGAGTAAAAATCCAGCAAGGAAACATATTTACGGGGTTGGAAATGATGTATTATAGTAAGGCTTTTACTGCAGAATTTTCTAGCCATCTCTTGCTTCAAATTCTTTCGAATTTGTACCTGATATTTCAGCTGGAAATATTTATTTAAGTGTTGAAAATTGCATGGTACAACAAGGTTCTAATTGCAGAAATTTCTAGCCACTGACATTGGCCACCCTCTTAGTTACACCTAGACCATACATAAAGCGTTAGGCGTTTATCTTAAAGGATGCGAATTTGGGTGATAACAATGCCAAATACACCAAAGCATTAATTGAAACATATCATTTATAACACCAATCTTTGCATATTTACTCAATCCACCTATGTGTGTATCATAAAGGAATGTGTGAGTCGTGTTGACCTAAAACAAGAGAAGCAATTCCATGGGCACATAATCAAAATTAGGTTTTAGTAATATCTTCACATGAGTTACCCTCATTGATGTGTATTCCAAGTGCAAGGATTTGATCGATGCACATACAGTTTTTAACACGATGTTGCATGGAATGTGGTTTCATGGTTTGTTATGGTTAATGGCTATGCACAAAATGAGAAAATGGATGATGTAAACAATTATTTGAGAACATGCTTGAAAGAAATGTGATTTCTTGGAATGCAATCATTACAGGATACACTTAGAATGGATAGAATGATGTTGCCCTAAAACTAGTTATTGAAATGCAAAGTAGAGACATACAATTGTATGATTTCACCTTCTTGAGTGTCTTGAGTGCATGTGCTAGTTTGGAAATGTTCTTGTTACTATGTATGCCAAACATGGGAGAATAGATGATGCATCCAAAGTTTTTCAGAGAATGGCCAAAAAAAGATGTAGTTTCATGGACTGCCATGATTGCAGGGTATGCTGAAAATGGAAGAATTGAGGATGCACATAAATGTCCATGATTCATTTTCTCTACAACACTAATAGCATTATCAAAGTCCCATATTAGTAAAACTTTTAGAATATTGAGTAGTTTCTTGGGTAATGAAAGAAAGGAATAGAAATGAAACAATAAGAATAGAAGTTGGCTTTGAGGCTTTTGAGAAATAGGTGGAAATAAACAATGGTCTTCACAGTTTCCAGTTTCATCTGCTTCACCATCTATTTTGTTTGCTTCACCATCTGCTTCACCTTGCCTCTTCTACGTTTTAATCCCTCCTATACAGTAACCACGTTTCCTGTGCTCCAAGTCCAGCTCACAAAGGGAGTTATCTCCCAAATGGAGATGTCAAATTCTTTGGCCTTGTGATGGCTAGGGCCTACTGCAAAAGACAAATTTGAACTTACTACCTCTTCTTGCCCCCCTTCAGCTACTCCCTCTGGTCCAAATCCAACAACAAATTGTTCCCGCGTCTGACCATAGCATATAAACAAGCACCAAAATTGAAACTCTTAAAAATGCAAATGAACTACTTTTATTATATTTTTAAGTATTTTCTATATGTTTTTTATTTATTTATTTTATATATTAAGCCCCACTTAAAGCAACTAATACAATAAAATAAGGTGGTTAATGCCACGTGTACAATGATAAGATACATGGGGCCCCTTAATGAGGGGAAATATTTAACAAGCAAGGAACAAGATGGTTGATTATGTCGTATGGACTCCAAAGGCCCATCCAAAAGAACATGCTCCAAGTAACATCCACAAGACTAACTCTAAGAAATATCCAAGATAGGGTCTTCAACCTGTTACCAACCTTTTTGTACCATAGTTGGGTTACCTGAGGAGCCGCCGCTTGACAGACTTGTTCAAAGTCTGATTCCAGTGTATCAGTTGATCCGTTTGCTTGTCTAGCCAATATTGGCTAGTCATTTTTTTATTTGAATAATTTTGACCATGGCCCCGCGGGGTTTGTAATAAATGTGCTAGTAGGGTATTTTTTGAGTGGTTCGATCTCCTGAGATGTAGAATCTCAAATAAGATATTCGAGGGAGTTTTTTACCCCTGACAATTATGCTTTGCCTTCAGCCGAGTATAATTGACGAGGTTTTCTCTCGCTTCCTCCAAAGCTGGAATGTCCGATGTTGAATTTTGGGCCTTGCGGGGTTATTAGAGTCCAACTGAGTGTTATAAACCTACCAGACATTATTTAGGTAGATCATGGTCATGTCCTAAGTCATATGGACACATAAAAAAATTTCGAAAAAATCTTTTTCGAAACGGGGAAAAAATTATTTTTTAATTACTTTTCCTAAGTTTTTAAGGTTAATTTTTCCATAAATTAAATGGAAAAAACTCGTTCGTGGTAAGGCGGTCATCCGAACTCCAAATTCAGTGATTGAAGGCTCTAACCTTAAGCCAAAAATCATTCTTGATCAGCCAGCCAGTCAGAACAAACTTTCAGATCAACAATCGAACACATAATGCCTTTTTTTCTCAAAAAAGTTAGTTTTGAGTAAAAAATTGAATTTTTATTAAAAAACTATTATTTTGGAGAAAATTAAAACTCTCCAAATTAATCCAAATTCAATAAAATAAAAGGCTAAATGACATCTCATGGAACACTTATGCTGATTGGAGTTATCATAACTCAGCTTCAGTCATCATTAAGAGAGCAATTAATTTATTATTAGTTAGCAGAAATGTCATCTCCAGCTAAAGAATGAGATGGAGAGCACTCATTGGTCCGGTGATTTGATCGAGGTGAAGATTGAAGCTTACACCATTAGTAGGCTTCCCAAACCTAGCAGTGGCTCCTCCAGACCTAACAAAGTAGGTTTCCAAACCTAGCAGGCAGCTTTCCTATGCAGCAGGGCATCTCTTTCATCCATTCACGCCCCTCTCTCTCCTAAGGGCACCTTCCAAACGTGTGGGCTCATATGTGGATGGATTTTAGTGTTTAGGGTTGGAGTGGAGGCGCCTTGCCTGGATGGAGGCCTCCCCTCACTCTCGATTCTTTGATTTAGGTTTGGACCTCTGTTTGGTGGCCAGGCTGGTTAGGGTATGAGGATTGATTTTAGGGTTTTAACACTCTCTCATTGTATAAATAGAGGCTCCTTTAGCTCTATTCAGATGGATTTTTGTGTAGAGAAACTCTGGTGAAACTTTTGTAATTGCTTGTTGCTTCTATGCAACCATTGGAATAAAATTAAGGCTTTGGAGGCTCATGTGGTGTGATTCTTTGGATGATTGCACTTGATGGATGAGATGATGTTGTTTTAATGCTTTTCTTTCTTATTTATTTGAGATTATGATGTTATGATTTAGAAGGCTTTTGTAAGCACATAAGAATAGGTATTTGCGGTTTGCAAGTTAGCTGTTTATTGATTTACTTTTAAATTTAAAAAAGAGCATTGTTTTATTCAGTTATAGTTCATGCTATTCTTTATTTCAATTTGTGAACAATACATGATCTAATCCTTTGTTTGGCAAGTCTACGAGTGTTATTTTGCAGATCCTTCCATCCAACCAAGCAAAAGTATGAGCTCAGTTGCATCTTCTTCTCTTGGAGTCAAGTACGCTTTTCCGATAATTGCATGCTTCACGAGATCCAAGTGCTTTAAAAAGATCCACATGTCTGACCATTCTCTCCTTGCTTTTATTCATCATTCAAATTAAAAAATCTTTATTTTCTTGGGATTACGGCACGTTTGGGCTAAAGTGAACATTCATTCACTTAGCCTTTGCCCAGGTTGGCTGCCCTGTGCTTTATTTTTAGCCTTTTAGGCTTTTTATTTGCAACCTTTCCTTCCTTTTGTTCGCTGTCCACTTTTCCCCATTTTTACCCTTTTGGACAACCCTCTTTTGCCTCTTTGTTTCCAATTTTTGCAGCCCCTTTCCATCCTTTTCTTCAACCATCTTTTGGGCTGTACTTTCAGCCTTTTTCAACCTCATTTGCAGCCCTCTTTCTCTGATTTGCAGCCCTCTTCCTCACTTAGTTTCCAGCCTTCTTTGACTTATCTTTTCCCCTCTTTTCACCCTTTTTTCACCCCTCTTACCTTGCCTTTTTCCTGCCTCTTTTCTTCCTTCTTTTTGGTAAGTTTGGGTAAGTGTTTGTAGCAAGTTTGTAGATTAAATTTCAAGTTATTTTTTATCAACTAATATCATAATAAGTGTGTGTCTAGAGATCTTAGATTGCAGACAGGTGAAGGAGAGCCCAAAGGCCATGAACAAACAAGGAGTGCAGGAAGAACAAAAAGACTGCTATCCCTTCTCTTTCATCCCATTCTTTCCCCGTTCTTCCAAGAAGCAAAGAACATAGCATCATTGTAAAAGATTAATAAAAAGGGTTGAGTGGGAGCAAGTCTCCTTCCTTTTATACTTCCCCTATTGTGGAGAAGTGTGTCTTGTGTTTATTTTCATGATTTACTTAGTATAGTTTTCCTTAAGCAATTAGTTTAGTTCTTTCATTAGACTTAGTTTCATTCTTATTAATTGCTAGTTGTTCCTTAGCTTTGTTTCCACTAATTGCTAGATTCATCATTGCTTGTTGGTATCTTGTTATAAATTGTTAAAGTAATAAAAAGAACCAAAATCTCTTGAATCTCACCATAAAGTGGATTAAGAGTGCTCTCTATCGGAGAGTTTTAATCAACCACCTTTCATCTTAATTGTTGTGTTTGTTTAATCAAATCATCCATAAGTAAGACTCTTGAACTTGCAGAAACACAAGTCAAGAGCACTCTCTATCGGAGAGCATCTTAGGTTTGCACAACCCTTGCATTAGTTTCATCTAGATTAGCTAAGTCTTTTGAACCACTGTCATAAGACGAGGTCAAGAGCGCTCTCTGTCGGAGGGTTTTAATTAATTAACTTAATAAAATTTGCAACTCACACCCCTTTAATTAATTAACCCCCCTTCCTCTTTGCCGGATTATTCTCTGACCGATCCTAGATCGGAGTACCTAGAAACAACACTGGATCTTTAAACCTTGCAAGAGTAACCTAATAACACTTAAACACCCCGTAACCAACGCACCGGTGTTGTAGGGATTCTTCCAAAGTACTTCCTAGTAGAGGATCTGGAACCTCCCGCTGTCATAGATTCTCGGCTAGCTGGTCACTTGACAATATCAGCCTGGGATACTAGGTGGGCCCGACATGTCTTCAACGGAGGCAACTTAGAAGAGTCTCCCGGCTTTGATAAACCTTTTGTTGACACCCTAAAGCAAGACCACTGTTAAAAACTCTTAAAAATTACCAAGAGCACTTGCAAAACCTAACATTCACTGGCATTTTTTGGGATTCACATCTTTCTAAACACGAAGCATCTTCGATAATTTTACTCCACAGGCACTGGTTCCATCTTTTAGCATTGTTGATAATCTGGGCCATTTGTCCATTGAATGTTTGATTATAAGTCATATCTGTGGATGCTTTATTTATTTTCGTGAATTGCTCAAATATTTGTCTATCTTTTAATTCTGGTGATAGCAACGTGGATTGCTTTGTCTTGTGCTCAATTCATCATATTAATCATCTAAATTCACAGAAACTCCCGAACAACACCCATCCGCTTCTGAAAACATTTAAAACTTAACTTAAACATTGAGCCATAGAAAACTCTTTATTAGGGACTAACCCCCTTGGCTTCGTTAGGAGTTAGCCTAAACGGAGGAGCTAGGAGTAGGTGACAGTACCTAACTCTGTGCTTGCCCCCAAGGTCACATCTTTCCCACTTTTTCAAGTGAGGAGACAGCTTTCGGAATATTTCTGCTGCTAGTGTGCAATCGACAGACAACATCTTTTGGCGCCATTGCCAGGGACAAATCTTTTTGTTCTTGGACGACCTTTGTTTCTTTTAGTTTTTTACCTTTTTATCCTTTTGGTAGATTTCTAGTCCAATCACTCTCCGAAGTTAGACTCAAATCCACTTGGCGACTCCACTGTCAGTTGACACCTCAAGGTATTCTACTAGAAGAAACTCTGTAGGTTTGGTCAATTTCATCCTTGACCCCGAAAATGTCTTTAGGAGGAGATTAAACAAACTATCTTCTCGCAGGATCCTTGTAGAACTTGGATTTGAGTCTGTTTCAGACATCCACATTTTATTTCCTGAAAACACTAATACCATTGTTTCTGACATAATGGGCGAGTATTTTACTCAACTTGACTTCTCTCAGATAGCAGGTCAACCCCACCGCCTTCTAGACAAAGCTATCGAGAAGCTCTCGATGTATACAGGCACTGATGCCATTACCTCTATCATGCACCTCAGGAAATTTTCTAGGTGTATCAACGCTTATGTCAATGATCTGGTCAACCAACATGATGACGTGTATATGAAGTTATTTGCTCTATCTCTGGATGGAAAGGCTGGCGACTGGTATAGCAATTTACCAGACAATTCTTTTAATAGTCTAGCAACTTTCAAAACTTCTTTCACCAACAAGTTCGGTGAAAAGAAAGAACCTCGGCATCAACTTGCATCCTTGACCAACATAAAGAAGAAAGACACAGAAACAATGGACAAGTTCAATACTAGGTTCACAGAATTATCAAATGCCATCCCTACTGAGTATGCCCCAACTAAACCAACCATCCTGGTATATTACATTGAGGCACTTAGTGGCAAAATGCAATACCAGATCAGAGACAAGGAGCCTACTAACTTGCTCTAGGCTCAGGAGATGTCAATCAAAATTGATCTGAACATGCAGTCATCTGGTGAGTCTAACCTCCATGGTTACTCAAGGTCTTCAACTCCATTAAAAATCAGTGACCAAAAGACAAGGATCCTTTATCAGCTATGAAGGATGCCTATGAAAATCAAATGATTGAGATGAAGAAAAATATGGAGAAGGCAGAGCAGAAACACTTAGCATAGTTAAAAGAAATTTAAAACAGGTTGATTACAATGGAAAGAACTCAAACTCACTCCACTCCTAGAACCTTTCCTGCCAAGCCAACTTGGCAAAGAAAGCCTCCCAACCATGAGCAGAGGCCTCCCCATCAGCTAGAGGCTACTAACATGGTTGAGCAGTATAAACAATTTTGTAGAGCGTGCAGATATTTCCATGAGGAATCTGGCTGCCACTATGCTTGCTATGTTCAGGAGCATGGTCATCCTGAAGGTTGCGGTCCGAATACATCGACAAGCGAGCCTGATTTCATAAATAACATAGATGACATCCCCAACATCCCCATAGGAAATTGGCCAAAGGCCAATTGTTATGAAAAGAAAGTTGACAACCTGGCTCAGTACTATGGTGAGATGCCTTCAGCCGAGCAGATCAACAATACCCAGAACTTCAAAGGGATCACCTATCAAAGAAAGGGGTCTTCTGCACAAAATATTCCCAAGGTAACAACTCCTAATCCTCCCAAAGAAGTTGAAACAAAAGAAATTGTTGATTTAAGTTTTGAGTTAGGTAATTGGTTAGCGAATACAAAAGTCCCTGTTCCGATCCTTGAATTATGCAAAATCCTTGGCCAAAGAGAGAGACTTTTGAAAATATTGGAGCCTCAGAGTAATGTTGATCCTCAAGCTGAAGAAAGTTCTTCAAGTCCTTTAAAACCTATTACCCCTAAGAAAGTCACTTTTTTCCGATACTGTGGAGCGGACTTCAAATAATGTCTTTGCTGATCCTCCTATAGTTCTACATACTAGGGACCCAAGAAAAGAAGATCATCCCCCTTTCTACGTATCATTGATGATGGGTGATCTTCATTTACATAATTGTATGTTAGACTCAGAATCTAGTTCCAACATCATGACCAAAAAAGTCATGCAACAACTTGACCTAAGGACCACGAGACCTTACCACAACGTGTGTGCCATGGACTCTAGACCGGTCAAGGTCGAAGGGATGATTGAGAACCAATTAGTCATATTGGCCAAGTATCCAGATATCCATATCACAATGGACATCCTAGTTATTGATGTTCCAGACAAATGGGGTATGTTGCTTTCTAGGAAATGGGGTGCCACTTTGTGAGGATCAATCCAGATGGATTGGACCTATGCTACCATTCCAGCGTCAGAATTTTCACTTTTTAAGTTGTATTCTGAAAAGGAAAAAAGACACCATGTTGAAAACCCTCAAAGACGATTAAATGAGTATGCTTACCACACTGATGAAAATGGTTCCTATCAAATCAACTCCGCCTTCTTGGAACCCATCCAAGAAAAAATAAAGAACAAGAAACTTAGTGAGTTGTGGAGAATGAATTTTGATGGTGCTTACTCTAAAACAGGCAAGGGGGTTGGTGTTGTCATTGTCTCACCAGAGGGTAAGGTTTTCAAATTTGCTTTCAGATTGGAGTTCAAAGCAACTAACAATGTGGTAGAATATGAGGCACTTCTACTGGGCATTGAGACTGCCAAAGACATGGGGATTAAGTTGCTTGATATTAAAGGGGACTCTGATTTAATTGTACAGCAGGTTAAGGGTCAGTTTGCATGTAAGTGTCAAAGACTTAAAAAATATAGAAATGCAATCTGGGATACAATGGAATTCTTTAATGCCCTTAACATAGAAGCAGTCCCTAGAGATCAGAATAGTGCCTCCAATAGACTTGCAGTTTCAGCGTCAACTCTTCAGCCATCGGATGAGATGTTAGAGGGGAATTGTCCTTTAGAGATTAAATTCAGACCTTCTATTCCTGACAATGTTGAACATTGGTAGGTCTTCAAAGACGATGAACATATTTTGAGATTCATTCATAATGTCGATGAATTCCTTAGCTTTAAAGCTAATGATCAGGAAGAAAACAAAGAGTATTATGAGAAGGTGACCAGTTTAACAATCCTGTCCCACGTGGTCTAGTTGCCTTAGAAAACATCTTTGATAGACAGGATAGAAGAAAAAGCAATGTTGAGCAGATTAAACCAGGAGATTACATTGAAGTCAACATTGGAACATAAATAGAACCTAAAATTATAAAAATTGGAAAATGTACTTCTGAAAAAGAAAGGAATAGCCTTATAAACTTGGTCAAGGAGTGTAGGGATGTATTTGCCTTTACTTACGACGAGCTCAAAGCTTATCGGGAAGATGTATTTCAACATACTATTCCCCTAAAGCCTAAATGTAAAAAAGGCAAGCCTTTCAGACAAAAACTTAGGCAAATAAATCCTAAGTTAGCATCGATCATTAAAAAGGAGTTAGAAAAAATGCTAGCGACAGGAATAATAGCTCCTATGAGGCATTCAACGTGGTGGTCTAACTTAGTCGTAGTTAGAAAGAAGAACGGAAGCATAAGAATATGTATAGATTTCAAGAATCTAAACATAGCATGTCAGAAGGACAATTACCCCCTCCCTAACATGGAGACCCTCCTCCAACGGGTCATTGGATCGAGCATGATGTCAATGCTGGATGGTTTTTCAGGCTATAACCAGGTAGTCATTCAAGAGGAAGATAGGCATAAGACAACCTTCACAACTCCTTGGCGCACTTTTGAATATCTGAGAATGCCCTTTGGAATTTTAAACGCAGGAGCTACTTTCCAAAGGGCCATGGATTATGCTTTCAAGGAGTTGGATGGAAAAATCATTGAGATCTACCAAGATGATCTCACTGTTTTTTCAAAGGAAATATCCAGCCATGTTGGTCATCTCAGGCATATTTTCGAGCGGTGTAGGAAGTATGGCATTTCTTTGAATCTGGCTAAGTCAGTGTTAGGCATAGAAGAGGGAAAACTCTTAGGACACGTCATCAACAAAGACATGGTCAAAATTGATCCTGAAAGAGTAGAGGCCATAAAAAAGATTCCTCTCCCTAAGAATGTTAAAGCCCTTCAGTCATTTAATGGTCATATCAATTTTATCAGAAGATTCATTCCAAAATTGGCCGAATTAATGAAACCCATGCAAGCCTTACTCAAGAAAAATGCCAAGTTTGTGTGGACCACTGAAGGAAGGAAAGCCTTTGATTCAATAAAGAATTCCATTACCAGGTCTCCGGTCTTAGTCAGCCTAGATTACACAAATGATTTTATGGTCTTTTCATTTGCTTTTGAAGATACCATTGCCGGTGTGTTGCTCCAAAACAACTTTGAAGGGTTCAAGCAACCTATAGCATTCATGAGTAGAGCCTTGCAGAACTCCAAGCTAAAGTATACCATCATGGAGAAGCAAGCCTATGCCTTAGTCAAATCATTAAAACATTTCAGGACTTATATTGGGTATTCCAAGGTTATTGGATATGTTCCCCACACCGCGGTCAAGGATATCCTTTCTCAAAAGGATTGGTTAGGAGTGAGGGGTACATGGGTATCCAAGATTCAGGAGTATGACCTTGAGATCAAGCCTACTAAATTAATCAAAGGACAGGGCCTAGCAAGAATTATTACACAAAAGAATGAGGAAGCCATTGAGATGATTGTAGAAAATGATTTCCCTCAGCCTGTCATGACTCCTGCCCTTCAAAACCTTGACAACCATTGGTATTCAGACATCATTTTCTTTCTTCTCCATCTCACTTGCCCTTATCACCTCAAAAAGCACAATCGTAGGGCCTTGAGACTTAAGACCACTAGGTATTGCCTTACCCAAGAGGGTCTGGGTTGGAGGGACCCAGATGGTATTATACTTAGGTGCATCAACGAGCAGGATTCTAAGAATATTTTAGCGGAGTTTCACTCAGGATTTTGTGGAGGTCATTATGTAGCAAATACAAGTGCCCACAAAATTTTGAGAGCTGGATATTACTGGCGAACCATTTTTTCAGATGCTCACAAGCATGTTAAGTGTTGCCAGGAATGCCAGCTGTTCACTGGGAAGCAGAAGTTGGCGGCTCTTCCCCTTACTCCGGTTGTTGTCCTTGCCCCTTTTCAGCAATGGGGGCTTGATTTTATTGGAAAATTCAAGGATAACTCCAGCAATGGTTTTTGTTGGATTCTCACAGCAACTGATTACTTGACCAAGTAGGTAGAGGCTATACCCACTAAAACCGCCACCGAGAAGGTTGTTATTGACTTCATCGAGGAAAGAATCATCACCAAATTTGGAACTCCCCTTAAGATAACAACCGATAATGCCAAGGCCTTTAGTTCAGAAGCAGTAAATGACTTATGTTTTAAGTATGGCATTATCCTATCCCACTCATCTGATTATAACCCATAGGGCAATGGGCTTGCTGAGTCCACCAATAAGAATTTAATGTCAATTCTCAAGAAGACTGTGGGGGATAATAAGAGATCACGAGATAGTAAAATTAAGTATGCTGTGTGGGTAGATAGAATCACTAAGAAAAAATCAACTGGTAAGTCACATTTTGAGCTGGTGTATGGACTCACAGCCACCCTCCCGGTCAGCATGCAGATTCCAATCTTCAGGATGTTAAGTGAGTATGGCACAGAATAGGCAGAAATGGAGCAGTGAATTAATCAGATTATAGAATTGGATGAATCACGAAGAGCTCCCCTTGATCAGTCACTCAGACATCAAGAAAGTATGAAGGGTACTTTTGATAAGTCAACCAGGCCGAGAGCTTTCCAAATAGGAGATACTGTTTTCTTGTGGGATAAGAGAAGGGAGAAACCTGGAAAGCATGGAAAATTTGATAGCCTTTGGAAAGGCTCGTTTATCATCCGCGACACTGCTGGCACCAATTCTTTTTTCCTTAACACTATGGATGGAGAAATTTTAAACCTGCCCATGAATGGCCAACACTTGAAGCCCTTCTATCGAAACAACCTCCAAGATGACCAAGGGGTCATCCCAGGGCTTTTCTAAACCCATCCTTGTTGTATTTTATGTACTTTATTTCTGTGCCATATGTTATGTATCATAACTTTGTAGAATGTTGTATAAAAGCTCTTTCTTTTTGAATATTAGCATTTGTATTATATTCCATTTATATATGCTAAAAAAGAACAAGTTTATTTCCATGTACTTTAGTTCGAAAAAAGCAAAAAATATTTTCGGGTATTTCATCATGGCATATTTTTATCGTATACATGGAACTGAGACACTTATGTTTACATGCAGATACCAGAGATTCCTGGATTCTCAGGCACTCTTTTTGATCAATAGATCAAGCAAGTACTTGTCCCACAGTTGGAGCCAGATGTTACCAACTTTTTTGTACTATAGTTGGGTTACTTGAGGAGTCGCCGGTTGACAGACTTGTTCAAAGTCTGATTCCAGTGTATTAGTTGATCCGTCTACTTGTCTAGCCTATATTGGCTAGTCACTTTTTTAATTGAATAATTTTGACCATGGCCCTGCGAGGTTTGTAATAAATGTGCTAGTAGGGTATTTTTTAAGTGGTCCGGTCTCCTGAGATGTAGAATCTCAAATAAGGTATTTCAGGGAGTTTTTTTCCCCTGACAATTATGCTTTGCCTTCGGCCGAGTATAATTGACGAGGTTTTCTCCCACTTCCTCCAAAGCCGGAATGCTCGATGTTGAATTTTGGGCCTTGGGGGGTTATTAGAGCCCAATTAAGTGTTATAAACCTACTAGACATTATTTAGGTAGATCATGGTCACGTCCTAAGTCATCTGGACACATAAAAAAATTTCAAATTTTTTTTTTTCGAACGGGAAAAAAATTATTTTTTAATTTTTCAAAATTTTAATTACTTTTCCTAAGTTTTTTGGGTTAATTTTTCCATAAATTAAATGGAAAAAACCCGTTCGTGGTAAGTCAGTCATCCAAACTCCGAATTCAGTGATTGAAGGCTCTAACCTTAAGCCAAAAATCATTCTTGATCAGCCAGCCAGTCAGAACAAACTTTCAGATCAACAATCGGACACATAATTCCTTTTTTCTCAAAAAAGTCAGTTTTGAGCAAAAAAATGAACTTTTATTAAAAAATGATTATTTTGGAGAAAATTAAAACTCTCCAAATTAATCCAAATTCAGTAAAATAAAAGGCTAAATGACATCTCATGGAGCACTTATGATGATTGGAGTTGTCATAACTCAGCTTCAGTCATCATTAAGAGAGCAATTAATTTATTATCAGTTAGCAGACATGTCATCTCCAGCTAAAGAATAAGATGGAGAGCACTCATTGGTCCGGTGATTTGATCGAGGTGAAGACTGAAGCTTACACCATCAGTAGGCTTCCCAAACCTAGCAGTGGCTCCTCCAGACCTAGCAGGCAGCTTTCCTATGCAGCAGGGCGTCTCCTTCATCCATTCACGCCCCTCTCTCTCCTGAGGGCGCCTTCCACACGTGTGGGCTCATCTGTGGATGGATTTCAGCGTTTATGGTTGGAGTGGGGGTGCCTTGCCTCGATGGAGGCCTCCCCTCACTCCCGGTTCTCTGATTTAGGTTTGGACCTCTGTTTGGTGGCCAGGCTGGTTAGGGTATGAGGATTGGTTTTAGGGTTTTAGCACTCTCTCATTGTACAAATGGAGGCTCCTTTAGCTCTATTTAGATGGATTTTTGTGTAGAGAAACTCTGGTGAAACTTTTGTAATTGCTTGTTGCTTCTATGTAGCCATTGGAATAAAATTAAGGCTTTGGAGGCTCATGTGGTGTGATTCTTTGGATGATTGCACTTGATGGATGAGGTGATGTTGTTTTAATGCTTTTCTTTTTTGTCTATTTGAGATTATGTTGTTATTCTTTAGAAGGCTTCTGTAAGCACATAAGAACAGGTATTTGCGGTTTGCAAGTTAGCTATTTATTGATTTACTTTTAGAATTTAAAAAAGAACATTGTTTTATTCAGTTATAGTTCATGCTCTTCTTTATTTAAATTTGTGAACAATACATGATCTAATCATTTGTTTGGCAAGTCTATGAGTGTTATTTTGCAGATCCTTCCATCCAACCAAGCAGAGGTTCGAGCTCAACTGCATCTTCTTCTCTTGGAGTCAAGTATGCTTTTCCGGTAATTGCATGCTTCACGAGATCCAAGTGCTTTAAAAAGATCCACAGGTTTGACCATTCTCTCCTTGCTTTTATTCATCATTCAAATTAAAAAATCTTTATTTTCTTGGGATTAGGACACATTTGGGCTAAATTGAACATTCATTCACTTAGCCTTTGCCTCGGTTGGTTGCCCTGTGCTTTATTTTTAGCCTTTTAGGCCTTTTATTTGCAGCATTTCCTTCTTTTTGTTCGATGTCCATTTTTCCCCATTTTTACCCTTTTGGACAACCCTCTTTTGCCTCTTTGTTTCCACTTTTTGCAGCCCCTTTCCATCATTTTCTTAAACCATCTTTTGGGCTGTACTTTAATCCTTTTTCACCCTCATTTGCAGCCCTCTTTCTCTGATTTGCATCCCTCTTCCTCACTTAGTTTCCAGCCTTCTTTGACTTGTCTTTTCCCCTCTTTTCACCCTTTTTTCACCCCTCTTACCTTGCCTTTTTTCTGCCTCTTTTCTTCCTTCTTTTCGGTAAGTTTGGGTAAGTGTTTGTAGCAAGTTTATAGATTAAATTTAAAGTTATTTTTGATCAACTAATATCATAACAAGTGTGTGTCTAGAGCTCTTAGATTGCAGACAGGTGAAGGAGAGCCCAAAGGCCATGAACAAACAAGGAGTGCAAGAAGAACAAAAAGACTGCTATCCCTTCTCTTTCATCCCCTTCTTTCCCTGCTCTTCCAAGAAGCAAAGAACATAGCATCATTGTAAAAGATTAATAAAAATGGCTGAGTGGGAGCAAGTCTGCTTCCTTTTACACTTCCCCTATTGTGGGGAAGAGTGTCTTGTGTTCATTTTCATGATTTACTTAGTATAGTTTTCCTTAAGCAATTAGTTTAGTTCTTTGATTAGACTTAGTTTCATTCTTACTAATTGCTAGTTGTTTCTTAGTTTCATTTCCACTAATTGCTAGATTCATCATTGCTTGTTGGTATCTTGTTATAAATTGTTAAAGTCATAAAAAGAACCAAAATCTCTTGAATCTCACCATAAGGTGGATCAAGAGTGCTCTCTGTTAGAGAGTTTTAATCAACCACCTTTCATCTTAATTGTTGTGTTTGTTTAATCAAATCATCCATAAGTAAGACTCTTGAACTTGCAGAAACACAAGTCAAGAGCACTCTCTATCGGAGAGCATCTTAGGTTTGCACAACCCTTGCATTAGTTTCATCTAGATTAGCTAAGTCTTTTGAACCACTGTCATAAGACGAGGTCAAGAGTGCTCTCTGTCGGAGGGTTTTAATTAATTAACTTAATAAAATTTGCAACTCATGCCCCTTTAATTAATTAACCCCCCTCCCTCCTTGCCGGAGTATGCTCTGACTGATCCTAGATCGGAGTACCCAAAAACGACACTGGATCTTTAAACCCCACAAGAGTAACCTAATAACACTTAAACACCCAGGAACCAACACACTGACTTTGTAGGGATTCTTCCAAAGTACTTCCTAGTAAAGGCACCGTAACCTCCTGCTGTCATAGATTCTCGGCTAGCTAGTCACTTGACAATATCAGCTTGGGATACTGGGTGGGCCCAACATGTCTTCAACGGAGGCAACTTAGAAGAGTCTCCCGGCCTTGATAAACCTTTTGTTGACCCCCTAAAGCAAGACCACTGTTAAAAACTCTTAAAATTACCAAGAGCACTTGCAAAACCTAACATTCACTGGCATCTTTTGGGATTCACATCTTTCTAAACACGAAGCATCTCCGATAATTTTACTCCATAGGCCCTGGTTCCATCTTTTTAGCATTGTTGATAATCTGGGCCATTTGTCCATTGAATGTTTGATTATAAGTCATATCTATGGATGCTTTATTTATTTTTGTGAATTGCTCAAATATTTGTCTATCTTTTAATTCCAATGATAGCAATGTGGATTGCTTTGTCTTGTGCTTAATTCATCATATTAATCATCTAAAATCACAGAAACTCCTGAACAACACCCATTCGCATCTGAAAACATTTAAAGCTTAACTTAAACATTGAGCCATAGAAAAGTCTTTGTTAGGGACTACCTCCCTTGGCTTCGTTAGGAGTTAGCCTAAACGGAGGAGCTAGGAGCAGGTGACAGTACCTAGCTCTGTGCTTTCCCCCAAGGTCACATCTCTCCCACTTTTTCAAGTGAGGAGACAGCTTTTGGAAGATTTCTGCTGCTGGTGTGCAATCGGTGGACAATACAACCCACCAAATACTCCAAGCCACTGTTGGATGCCCACTTTAGCCTTCGAATTTTTTCTCCAAAGTTACATGTCCAACAAGCAAAATCCAACCACGGGGTTGGAAACACTCAATGAAGTCTACTTCATCCAGTTTGAAACACAAATGGATTCTTCAAAAAACTTCCCCAATTACTTCATATCCACATAGTAACAATAAACCTTTTCCTTAAGGTAACTTGTTCTTGACAAGTAACCAAAATCTTTTAGAAAACCACCAACAAGGGAGAAAGACTCACAAGGCCCTTCTACCCAACCCACATGATGACTCTCTCAAAAGTTTCCTTCGCAAGTTCACTCATATGAGGAACAATAATATTTTAAAACATCTCCTTTAACAAGACCCTTTTAACTTCAAGAGCGCCTAGGCTCAATCTCTTTCAAAAAAGTCCCCAAAGCTACACCAAGCAACATACGTGCACCATCTTTAACTTTCAAAGAGCTCCTTCATAATTACGAATAAGAGAGACAAAGCATATGTATTAAGGGGGACAACCTATAAAGTGTCCCCTTAATCATCGAACTTACAACCTCCAAAAGGGAAAAAATGCACCATTGATAAGGCTCAATTACCCTGCACGTACAAGCCATAAGTGATTCTATCTTATAATCTCATGGAGAAGGGGATGGTCCCAAGCGACAAACTGAAACAAATGGCACTTCTAAGAAGAAATTATTACTTTCCAAAAAGATGGGCACATTGATGAGTTGGGTTGTCTTCATTGTATGGATCCTTTCGTTAATGTAGATCACAACTCAGATATTTTTATCTTGCCTTGAGAACTAGTCGAACCCATCAGTCATGATCTAGCCAAGTCTTGATAGTGTCTTAGGAAAGCATGACTGCTAGTTTCTCTGCTTTAGAGATGGTAAAAAAGGATCTTGATTTTCTTTTCCTAGCGAAAAGCGACAAATTTGACCCAAGATTGAATATTCTCTGGTGGTCCATCAGATCCAAAATACTTTTGCGGTATTCAGTTTGCAAAAGAAAGAGTATTTCCGGTGGTATTTTGGTTTTGTTCATCTGAATTCATTATCTATGGAGTGGTTGAATTAATTTATGATGAAGTGTTCTCAAAATTGGTAGAGTGTATGTATCTTACTGCAACTAATAACATCTCTCTCTCTGTGGTTGTCGTCAGTTGACTATTCACAACATCGATCTTCATTGTCAAAACTGGATCAATATGCAGGATTTAAGTTTGGAGAGGAACATTCATGGGAAACATCGCCCTCGTTTTCTGTAATTTTTTCTCCCTAGATCAACTATAGCAAACTATCTCAGGCATACATGTGCTCTAGTTGCTGGCTAGAAGCGTCCCAGCAGAATCATTCACCATGCTCTGATCTGGGGCCATGGCTCCTTGAAACTGTTGATCTGAGTGGGGACGACTCTTCTAGGACTAAGAGAAGGTCTTTCAAAATCCAATCCCCCAGTATTTTAGTGTTGATTAGTCACTAACCCAAAATGCTACAGGATCACTGGTTGAGGACTGCCCTGAACTCTCATAATAGTCATTGCTGCTTGAATAGTGTTGTTGTAGGTTGACATCTGAAATGCTACTAGGTCTTACTGTTTTTTTAGGCCTCAGGTTGCTCAGAACTATCTTGAAGACAACTCTGCTTCATCTTTATGATGGTTGTAGGTATGCTCATAATTTGTAGCTGCATATTTAACTCGATCAATTCATGCATACTCATACAGTATGGGGCTTTAGACTTTGGTGCCGCTCCAGCACAAGCTCAATGGTAAACTCTATATATCTTTTTGGATGTAAGCCTGACAATTCATTGGGAAATATATCCCTGAGATGAATCATCCAACACATGTATAACATACTATTGGCAACCTTTTCTAGCAAATTTATTTGCTTGAACCGTTGAAAACTACCTCACAGATACTACTATAAGCATACCCTTAACTATTCCTGCCCAGGACTATCCAAGATTTCATTACTTTAGGTCATGACTGTTGTTGACAATGTGCCCAGATTTTATGCAAGGTGGATGATTTGAGGCTAGAACTAACACAACAACTGTTTGCATGCCCACAATTGGTTTTATGATCTTGACAGATTCCCAAAACTACTTATTTCATTGTTTCCAACCAGTACCAGGTCAACATTTCCACCTAGAACTCATTTTCTGAGTGGTAACAGGATCAATAATCGATGAGAATGATGTTGGGTAGGCTCTGGATCAAACTAGATCCACTATACTCCCTGGGATATATACAACAACCCTCAAGTCATATATATTAGATCAAACTACCATTGACTTACAACTATACCCCTAGGATATGTTCAACAGTCTGGAAATCACATATGCTAGATACTCTTGGCCTAAGGTTGAGATGTACTTTTCAGCCAAGTCACTTTGGGTCAACATGTTGCAGGGATTGGGACCTGGGTAAGAAGGTTTAACAATCTTTCCCTTGGGCAATTAAGCTATTACATTGAACTTTGCAGTACATATTTGAGTATGTCCTTCACCTTTTCTGAATTTTCCATTTTATGCTCTCATGTTTCCTCTCTAGATTATTCCCACTAGGGAAAATTTCTACCGCCCATCAAAATTATATGGATCTTAATCTTCACACAAAAATTCTCTACTCTTTAGCCAAAGAGTATCAGAAATTGTTAAATTCCCTTGCCATATAAGTTTCAAAGTATAGCTAGAGCATCTCTAAGCAAGGTTTTCCATTTCTCAAATTCTTTGTTCTAAAAATATTTGTCCTGGAAAATGTAAATTTTCCTATCCGAGGGGATGGTTATTCTTATTTATTCAATTAGATCAATTAATTATATAATTTAAATAATGCCAAATTTTATTTTTGAGCATAGCATCAATCACACAATCGCTGGCTAGAAACAGAACCATAATTCAAGTACACACATACATAGGTAATTTCTCCTTCAAATCAGCTAATCATTCCATTAATCAAAACTCACAAAGAAATATTTGCAGATTGCTAGAAAAACAACAGTTGTATGGTTGATCAAATCACCCCAAACTGAGGTGTATAGACAACATAAGAGATGAATGTAGAAGAGTATGCATGCTTCTTTTTCTGCCTCTTCTGGACAACAAACCCTCTTCTTTTCTCTCTTCAACTGCTGAAAGACACCCTGGATACAAACAAGACAAAGTATAGCTACATATGAAGAAAAGATGCAACTATATGGCCTGTACTGATCCGTTCAGATCTTTTGTATGGCCTGTAGGTGTGGCTTTCATATGACCTCTCCTTTCTGGTCTATATAGATCTGTACAAATCTGTTGTGTGGCCTGCATTTATGGCTATTATATGACCTCTCCATTTCTCCTTGATGCACTTTGGTATTCTCCTTGCCCTATCTGATAATAATTGTGTCTAATCATTCTATCTTGTATGTATTTATGCTTGGTTCAAAGACCGAATATACAAAAACCATAATATGAAATTGACATTGGAAATTGAGATTAAATCCTAGTCTAGGTCATTAATGTATTAGATGCACTTTATTAGAAACACCTGTCAACATAATACTTTTTGATTAAATCCTAGTCTAGATTATTAATGTATTAAATACACTTTATTAGACTCAACTGTAAAACATAATACTTTTCACATTTGACTAAAGTTAGAAAATAGAATTAATTATCCACTGTGATGTACTTAGATAGTTTGACACAAAATAAAACCCAGTTTACTGCTGTTTAAATGTTGACCATGGATTTACCAACTATAATTTATGATGTGCTCAGTTTATTGTTGTTTCCAAGTGTAGAGTGGTTTTGCTAACCAGATTTGGAATTTTGTTTTATTACATGAAGAAATAAGGAATCGCAAACACCTGGTAATTTAATCAAATACTAAGCACACACTAAGAAAGAAAAGGAATCTTGCATTTATTATGGCACTAATGGATATAGATACTGGTTTCCACATAAATACATAAAGTAACATATTGGTTTGGTATAGAATATAAAAATGAACCTGATAATGGAAAATAACTTGTCCTTGCTCCATTTGTCCCTTGTTGTAGAGGAGATCAAACTACCCAATGCTTCCAGTGATTGCTTCCACAATTTAACCCTTACTCCACAGATAACACACAGTCAATGAATTCGTCCCCTTTTACTGATATAAATGCAGAATAGTTCCCTTCTCCACTGACAGTGTCGGCTCAGCAATGCCCATGTTTTCCCTGTTCAATTTGGGTTACCTCCTGTAGTGATTTATCCTCATAATTCAACAGTTCCAAGCAGCAAAATTTGGCCTCAACACTGGCTTAGCCCTTCATGTTTTGATGGCCCAAGAGAGTTCGAACTGCTGTAGGTATCGACATTCTCAAGTGAAATCAGGGTCCCAAATGAGCTATGCTCTCACTCAATGGAGAAATGAGCCCACATGCATTTTCTTCGCAATGATTTGGTCTATCTAGCCCGACCCTCTTTCTTCACAATTTCACCTTGCCCCAAGGAATGCGATCTCACAGAAATGATGTGCCCTCCTTTCCCATTTTGGTGTATGCGATGTCAGGGTGATTTGCGATCAAGATGAAATTGATCCCAAATAAAAAATTGATTCCCCCAAAGAAGCGTGCTCTCTCCAATTTTTTACCTATAAATTTGCCTAGACACTGACTCAGATCCTCTACTTGAATTATCTCTGAACCAATAGACGATCTCTCAAGACAAGGTTAATTTCCTTCTAGTAGATGCATGTGAAGGAGATCATCTAGGGTGGATTTCACACCATTGAAACTAAGCAAGAGAAATGGATGGGTTTCATCAAACCCGAACGAAAACTTGAGGATCACCCCTAGATGGTTAGAAGATACAATGTCCAAATTAATAAGCATGCCATAATGAATGAATTCCTCTCTTTTATCTTCTTTTGGAACCCAATACCATGGGCTATCCAATACCATTCAATCACTAATCACACTCAAAACTCCTTTTCTAAAGGTAACTCCCATACATGGTGGCTATAGCCTATAGCAGTCTAATAGGTTAATTAATCACTCTTTTAGGCACATCAAGGGAGAGGACACATCATAGTCCTCCCTTCCCGAGATTGCTTGTCCTCAAGCAATTCTAATTCGGGATGCTGTAAAATTTGTTCCCCTTCCGATGTAGCATCCTTTGCAGGCAAATCTCTCTTCGAACCAAGGACCCAAAAACTACTCTGGTCCTCAATCTCCTTTCCCCGACATCAATGATATTTTATAGAGTAAAAAACAATCATCCTTCGTCATCTAAGTGAGGTAGGTTTGCTAAAGTGGTGACCTATTTTCCAAGTTCCTTTTTGAGGAAAGATACATGAAATACATTGTAGATCCTACTGCCCTCAGGTAACTCTAGCTCATAAGCCACCTCTCTAACCCTCCTGGTCACCCTATACGGTCCATAGAAGAGAGGATTCAACTTCTCCATGCCACTCTCCTTTAGTGAGGACTATCTTTATGGATGCAATCTCAAAAAAACCAAATCCCCAACCTAGAAGTTGCGCTCTATCATGTGCCTATCTGTATACATCTTTCAATTTTGGGCATCCTGTAAGTTCTCCTTTGGGACCCTCAAGAATTATTCTCTATCCTATAACCAATCCTTGTCCTTTGGCATCTGACTCTCTCCAAATGCGAAATCCATGAATGATGGAGTGTCGTACCCATACAATTCCTTGAATGGGATCATCCCGATGGACATGTGATATGTGGTGTTGTAGCAGTTCTCTCCCAAATGAAACCACTTTATCCAAGTCCTATGCTGACCTGACACATAGTTCCATAGATATCCCTCAATCCCGTCTATCTGAGGGTGATAACTAGTACTAGGTTTTAACTCTGTCTCGATCTAAATATTTGCAGTCATAATCCACCGAGAAACCTGCTACCATGATCATTGACTATAGTCCTTGGAAGACCATGGAGTTTGAACACCTCTCTAAAGAATACCGGTTTGGACAAAGTGGGTGCTTGCGAGTCAAATTTGACCGGTTTGGTTTGTTTTCTGTGCTGAACCAAATTTTCCTTGGGAGTACTTGGCTACCTAGCTAAGTTTTGTAACAATGCTTCAAATAGCTAATTATGGGATAGATTCTTCAACCTTGCAGCATGAACAAACAAGTGATCGCATTTATATATCAACACTCGAGAAATTTAGTGAACCATACCTTTAAGCGTCGTGATAACTCCTTGGCATGCAAAATGTTGGCTAATTTGGATTGCCCTTATGCCTTTTTATCTGAATATCTGAACCAAAATAGATTTTTAAATGTTATAACATAACATATTATACATGGGAGATAGTTGGATTCAAAGCAACAGAGAGCTCTACAATGTTAAGTTTGTATCAAATGATACAAGGGATCTTAAGACTTACTTATTTGTGAAAGAATTTTCTATACATTACTGGTATCCTACGTTCTATGGTTTCTATACTAAGTACGCAACACAAACTGATCAAGTTAAGGACTACATTGAGAATACATGTACAAGTAACCTCACCCACTCTCATCATTTATCGTATTGAACCGTATCCCTTCATCATACGTAAGGAAGTGTGCAACGGAAGAAAGATTCACAATCTGTCCTTCAACTCCAGTCTCTTTTGCAGTCTTTTTCATATTATCAAGTAGCAAATTTGTCAGTAGGAAATGACCTGCAAAAGTAAACCCATCAAGTTGGTTTGGTTTATAAAATCTACAATTAGAGTAATGCACGAGCATAAATCATCATGCTTCTTACAAGAAACTTATGAACTTTGATGTTTGATTCAAACGGTTTATTAAAAAGGGTTCCACTTGCCCCTCTTATACCATTGAATCATTTCACTGAATATGGAATTATAGTAAATACTTGATCTCAATATCTACCAGTTTCCCCTTATCTAATTAACTCTTTCTGTCTCCAAAACCTAAAATTTATCAAACCCCAAAGATCTTACAGTGCCCACCCAAGCATTGCCTTAAACAGTTATTGAGGCATTTTGTTGAACAGTCTCAGGGCCTGGTCCACAAAACCATTATCTGCAAACCCTGCAATCATTGAATTCCATGAGACCATGTTTCTCTGAGGCATTTCATTAAACAGTTTAAGGGACTCATCAACAAACGCATTCTGTGTGTACCCTGCAGCCAGGAGACAATATCTCCTTGATGCATTTTGTCAAACACTTCACGTGCCTTCTCTGTAAACCCGCATTTTGCATACATGTCTATGAGGGCACTCATCACAAAAAAAATGGACTCATATCCACATATTATTATATGTTGATGTATTTACAGACCCTGGGCGAGGGATGGTAGGTTGGCACAGGCTGGACGAACAGAAAAAAAAATGAACTGATTGGGTTGGGTGCCTGTTTTCTACATTTGGTGAAAGAGTGCCAATGCCTCCGCATGATAAAATCCATGTTTTGTATAACCTCCAATCATGACAGTCCAAGAGCACACATTTCGCTCAGGAATTTGATGGAAAACTCTGCGAGCGTCCACCACATTTTCGCACTTGGCATACCCATTGATAAGGGTATTGCTGAAAACTATGCATGCCATGAATCCCGTCTTATTGATATGAACGTGGAGTGAATAAACTGCTCTTCACGCCAATGTAGCTAGTACAATTTAGCGCCACTGTTCTAACGGTGAGCTACTGCTGTAACCATCCCGCCTTGTCCCTATAAGGGAATCAATTGGCCTTGAGAAAGCTTTAGAACCATCTGAGATTCCTAGTTATTCAGATTTTTTACTTAGTTGCCGTTAGCTAAGCGGTGGGCCATTGTCCCTCCGTCCCGACCCGAGACCTAGCTCAATGAAGAAATGCGACGACTCTCTTTTTGGTATGATAAATTTGGTATCAGAATTGGGCTCCTTCATGCTTGTAATAAAACAAATGTATATTTCCAATGGCGGGTTCTGCTAGTGACTAGGAAGCTGGAATTAGATCTGTATCCGCACGAGGTGATAGCTAGAAAAAGAGCTTCTGGTAAGGATTTTCTCTTAATGCAACCGTGTGAGAGACAAACAGGTGTGAGAATTGTGGACATAGTTGTCTGTGATATTTAAAATGTGCAGAGCCTCCTTCAAACGTCCCTCGGTACAGAGTGCTGTGAGATGGTGGGCTTGAGCATGATGAGCATTAGCATTGCATTGTGTTTGACTTTGAACACTGATACTAGTGGCAAACAATTGGAGTTGAAGGGGGTGAAAGATCATCCCAATGAACAAAACCATTTTTCTTACCAACGCTTGAAGGTACTTGGAATTGAGTTCATTTCCATGACGCTACTCCCGCCACGCACCAGTGATCAAATTTGAAGGGTGGGTATTAATTTCAAATGGTTGTGCTCCTGCGTATTAATTTCAAATGGTGGCGCTCCCGCCACTCACCAGTGATCAAATGTGAAGGGTGGATCTTAATTTCAAATGGGGCATTTATTCTCGGAGTCCAATGAAAGGTGAAATAAGTAATTGAACTTCAATTGATAAGATAAGTATAACTTAACTAAATCTTTTACTAAAAAAATGTAAAAAATAAATATTGTTCTTTCAATTTTTTACAATTTTTAATAATTGAGCACTCTTCAATATTTAAATGAAAAAATGATATATTTTCAAAAAAACTTGTTTTGAACACATTAAGTGGTCATGCCTGTATCATTAATTTTACAGTTCAGTAACATAACAACTATTTTTTTAAATTTGGAGCACACATCACACAAAAAAAACTACTTAGATTATGTCTTAACCATATTGAGGCATTCTAGTGCAATCCAAGCTTGAGAGATCTAAGAATGATAAGGAATGGGCACCTAACATGAAATAATACATAACTAAGAAAACATTAAAAAAAAAATCCTACATACCAAGCAAGTTAGCAAAGCTCTATGTCGAAATTGTTTTCCATGTCGATGTATGCCACTACCCTCTTTATTGTCTTACCAAAAGGCATGCTAATGAGGAAGAAGACCTAAAATTATGGACTTCACCTTCAAAGAATGCCTTGCAATCACATTGGTAAGGAGTGATAAGAATATCATAAACGTGTCAAATGTTAGTTGATATTGTTAATTAAAGACTTATATGGTAAATTTAATATAATACTTACTTATACTTGTCTCTTACTCTTTGCGTCTTGACACATTTAATATTTTATGGTTGTCTCTACACCTTGACCCAATTCATATTATAAGGTGAGGATGTGCATGCATAATAATCCTTAGTTATGACTATGAGATGAGGATTTAAAGGGAAGATGATCTAACTCCCGAGTCACTTGGCGCTGCAATCTAAAGTGTGACAATTTGTCAACAACTACGACTATAACAAAAAAGAACTACTAGGCCCGAAATGAGCTCAAAACTTTGTTCCTACTACGTATGTGAACCTTGCTACCAATGTCTACTTTTTTTTCATCAAAATGAAATTCAAAAGGTTGGTTTGATGAGTCCTCCTCTACAAGAATTCATTTCTTGCATGAATATCATGGACTCGTGACAACTATAAGCAACACTCGATGTCATGCAAATACAAATAATGACATGTAGCTAGGATCACAAATTGTTTAGAGGTCTATTTATGCAAATGTTGCTATGGAAAGTGGCCCCTGCATTCATTAAACCAAAAGGAATTTTGGCATACATAAATGTACCCCATGGTGTAGTAAAGGCAGTATTTTCTTGATCCTCAGGCAACACTTAGATATGATTGTATCTTGAGAAACCATCCACAGTTTAAATCTTTTTATATCCCACAACTTTCTGCAAAATATGTTCCATTTTCGGTAAAGGGTAATTATCCTTCAAAGAGACATTGTTAAGATTTCTGAAATCTATGCAAAGCCTGATTTCACCATTCTTTTTCCTGATAGGAGAAATAATATATACACCTACACCATCACCAACTTTAGCCATAGATCCATCAAAATACATGGTCTAAATACCCTCTTCTTTTTGTTTCTTTTCCAAAGTCTCTTGTCTCTTAGCAAACTATTCCTCCTCCTTAACTTCAATGGGTGAAGGAATTTCAGGATCACAGGGAAGATCATCATTAAATAAAATGGAATATCCCAAGTCAGTATCAACAACATAGATAACATGAGTATCTGGTTTTTCTTGGCTGCTAACTACATAAGGTGATCTTTTATCACACCAACCATTGGAATGGTAGCATAAGACATATCGATTTGCAAACTTCCTTTCAATTTAGAAGTCCAAGACCTTGACAACAACATACAAAATTTAGGAGGAATGTATACTACAACCACGTACATTACCACAGTCTTAGATGGCATTTATATCAAAGTTGCCACCATATCCTTAATCGATCCAATACACTTCACCTTCCTAGAATCAAAATAATACAAATCTTTATATGGTCTAGTAACTTCCAATCCCAAACTTTCTACCACTCCCTTGGGCATCATATTATGTGATGCACCAGAATCTAACATATCATTGTGCACAATCATATCATGTAAATTTAAACTTTAGTAAAAAGGATGAACTTATTCATCATCCACATTTTAAATTTTTGACCCAAAGACAATGGTAGGAGCATCATCTGCAACCTCTAGGATATCCTGTTGAAATTCTCCCCGACTCCTGACCATATCTGTTATTTTGTCTTTGTATTCCCTGTTTCTCAACAATTCATTTAAAGGAATGGAAATTTTCACTTTTGAGAGCTCTGCTTGCAAATTGAAAGTTGAAACAATTTTTTCTACATCCATCTATGCTGGTTGTTTCACTTCTTTTGTTTTTTTTTTTTTTTTCTGTTTTCTTTTAAGATTCTTTATATACAATAGGATCTTTGTGTTTTTCATTCTTCTTTTTTGTATTCTGTTGGCTACTAGAAGGTTAATTTTGATTGAAGCTCCCTTTATTTACAGTAACATATCTATTTCTCAATTTGATCTTTCTTTGGACATCATCTATAGCATGCAAATATCCTCTTCGGTACTGTTCTGACTCTTCCTCAAAATCATTATTGTCATCCTCCTGAGCAAACATACTATGCTCTTCCTTTGTGAGGTATATTTTAGAATCCAAGTCACCAAAATGGTGAATACGAGCCTCAATAGATCCAGCCTCATCTTCATCTGCAACATAATTTTCAGGAAAAGGTGGTCGTATTTGCTGATCATATGGATTTCTAGGATTCCTCATATCTCTCTATCTAATTTGTGGAGGTGGGGGAGGATTGGGCCTTCTGAAGTTAGGGTTTCTGATTTGAGGTTCATTCTGTTATTTGTTCAATGGTCCATTATCTACGGTCAACCTATCCATCAATTTCTCCAATGTTTTCAATATCATTTCAAATTTTACATCATTAGAAGAAGCAACAACAGAAGCAAAAGGAACATTTTATTCTCTATGTTTCCTTTTTTCTGTGTCTACTTTCTGCTTTATTTTTCCACTTGCCATCATATTAGCTTCCACTTCTAAAGCATCTTGAAACATAACATGAATACTTGTTGATTTTATCTCTCTCAATAATAATGCAAATTCAATGTCAAAGGCATCAACATAATAGAGTTTTGCAGTGTCTACAAGGGGTTTAATATCAACAGGAATAGAGTTATACACCTTCATAAATTGACTAGAAAGCTCATGGATAGATTCAAAACCTCCTTTCTTAAGATTATTATATTATGAAAGCACATGCAAAGGACTTTTCTGATCATCCCATCTTTCTAAGAATGAAATTTGAAAAAATTCAAATGTGGCAATGGACCTAGCAGGTAAATCTCTAAACCATTTCTTTGCCTCTCCTGACAAGCTTTGTGAAAACAACCTTGTATTAAGATCATCATCATCATCAAACACCTCCAAGTCCACAAAATCACCAAATTTATCAACATGTTGTCTTGTTGTGAAATTTCCATCCCCATCATAGAAGGGATTTTTTTGGGCATAATTTTGAGGAAGGTCATGCAATACAACAGGTAAGGCCAATGGAGTAAACCTAACATCCATTCGTATAGGTGTATTTGGAACACATGGAGGAGCTTGAAAATGTGGAGGGGTTTGAACAGTTGGTGGGATATAAGGCTGCAAGTTTTGAACAACAAGGTTTCTTTCTTCAGTTTTCACGGAGTTTTGAAGGTTTTTCCAAAGAGAATCAAGCACATATGATTCTAACCTATTGGGATTAATTTTAGTTTCCTTCAAATAAGATTCAGATTTTGATTTCAACAAGGGACTTTCAAAATTTGTTTCCCACCCAAAATCCCGAATGCTGTGAAATTATTGAGAAGATGATGCACCAAATTGATAAATATTTATTTGTTCTTTTCCCCTACTTCTAAGCAATCTTTCTGGATTTTCCACACCTTGTAAAATCTCAGTGTCAAGATTACTTCGTGGATGTGACCTCCTAAAAGTCAAGATGCCTTTTGAAATCTTGCTCAAAATCAATGTGGAGTCGCCAGGGAAAATGTACAACCTGTTTCAAATGCAGAAGTTTATGTTTTCCCACAAAAACCCTTTCTTCTTGAAATCTTTGTCGTCTCTCCCAGGGATGATTTGCACTTTCGTCCCTGTCAACGAAGCCAATTTTTTAGCACTCAGAATTGTATGAAGTTTGCATAAGGTAAATCCCAAGGTAACAACAAAACCACTTTAAGAAAGGAAGATGAATTCCTCCTTCCTAGAGATGTATCTCTCACTGATTTTTAATAAGGACAGATATAAAACTAAGATAAAATCCAGATTATGTTTGTGGTTGAAATAAGGAAAGCATACATTGGGTTATGGAGTCACAAATACTCATGAATCACATAACAATTTACAAGTGAAATTCTACAAAGTCAAGGTGGCACTCGGTTACAGTCAAAAAGAAGTTTGTCTGGTGGTAAAGAAGAAACAAGAATAGTCCATCAATACAGAGCATCAAGAGATGAATTCTGCATCAATTTTGGTATTAAAGATTAATGAATACCTGAAACAATATCTAGATCATAACAATATGAATTCTAAACTATTACACACTCATTTCAGATATGAAGAACACATAATGGAAAGTTTAACAGGAAAGAAATGCACATGGGAAATGAAATAATAGACTATAACTACGAAATAAACATGAATCTTTGCAGCAACAGGCCAACATTCAGATCTACAATTTTATTAACAATAGATCTCAAAATGCATAACACAAAAGTGCGGGTCCTACAGGATTTTGCAGCCCTAGAATATTTTATCTTTCGTGCAGGTTCTCGTTGCGAAATGTGCACTCACCATAGACCTGGATTGAGTGTTGATCCTGGCCATTGAAAACTGCACCCTGTACCCGATTTCGATGATTTCAAAAGTTTATTTTTCCTTGCATGTTGAATCATTGAAATCAACCTCCGCCATTGATCCATCCCTAATTAGATCTCCTCTGTCAAAACTTATCGACCTTTAAGCAATTCTACGAATTTTAAAAGTTAATTTTCATGAACATGTTAGATCAACGGAATTCACCTCTACCGTTGATCTAAGATTAAGGGTGATATGGGTCGTTGAAAATTGCAGGGTTTACCGAGTTCCACATATGAGGAATCCTTCTTACCTCGTTCTCATGTTTCTCTTTTCTGCACCGTCGATCTTAGGAATAAACTTTCCCAACTATTGATCTAAGATCAAGATACGGGCTGTCGGAAATTGAAAAGCATAATATTTGCTTTACATGACCAAATTTCTTATGTTTTCTCTTTCTTCCTTTCTGCTCTCTTCTTGGCCGTTGATTGTCTGCAGGAACCTTCCAAACGTTGATCTTGCGGATCGCGGAAAGTGAACTTTCACCCATTCACAACCAACTTTCTATCCTTTTCTGCTTCCGCCTTTAGCGAAAAGAGGAAGGCGTATTTTCCAACTTTCACGATTGCAATTCTTCCTTCTCTCCTTCCACCTTTTTTTGGACCGTCGATTTGTGTGGAAGTTATCCCTAACCATCGATTTTGCGGATTGCGGAATCAGGACTTCAGCTTTTCACGATACAATCTGTTGGTATTTTCGCTTTTCGATCTCTGCCCTTTTTTCTTTTTCGAGCTGTTGATATTTGGCGGAAGCGCTCTGAGCCTTCGGATCTTAGATTGCGGAAGGAAGAAGTCAGGTTTTACCATTTTTCACCACTAAGTTTTGTCTTTTTCACTCCTGATTTTTAGTTAGAGGAAACGGTTTCTGGCCTTTGATTTCTCTGCTGCACATACATGCCGTCCATTCCATGTAGAATGTTATTAACATCCTTTAAAGTTGTATGATATGAGAATTTTCAGGCCTTATCCTTTCTTTCACTGGTCTGATTTCTCGCCAAACACTTAGCCCAAAAATAGTGCTAACACCTTGTTTGAACCCTGTTCTTCTTCCTATCTTTCCTTCTCAGGTGTTAGTAACAATAAGAATAAAAGTCAACATGCAGACTACCCTGCTTGCCAAAAAGCAATTGAGAGACTAAAACTCAGAAACAAAGGAGTGAATTTGTACACCATGTCTCTCCCTCGAACTATCCCAGGTTTCACCTCTACAAACCCACAAGGTGATACCTCATTCCACCCAAGAATAAATCTTACTGATACTCCTTTCAGAGAGTTTTCTCATGATGGTATCTCCAAAAGAGAATTCATGCCACAAAGATCATCAACCCAACATGAAACTGTCTCAGATGTGATAAATCTGCTTAATTACAACAATTATCAACATCATCTAATTGGCTAAAATATAGATGATATCTCCTTGGATATTATGCTTCTAAAACAAAAAGATTAGACAAAAAAGAGCTCATTGAGCTGTTAGAAACTAAAATTGATCATTTTCTTTCAGATCAAGAAGAAGTAAAAAATGCAATTATCTTAACAAGTGATAAATTAGAGAAAATACTAGATGTCCTAAGCAAAATGATGTCCTGGACTCACAACATAAACAATAAAATGAGTCCTCCAATCCAAACTGCATTAGATCTTGCAACTAAAGGTCACCAAATCAAACATGAAAGAAGATACTCATTCAAGATGATGAGTATTCCAGAGAAAGAAGAAGACCATAGACCAAAATTGATTTTTGTCAAGAAATGGAAGACCAAGCAAAACTTAATGAATTAAAAGATATGGTCTCCTAGTTTAGACGAATTCCAAATTCTCTTCCAGATAAATATTTATCGACATTCAAAATTTCAAAAAGAGAATATGTTGGATCTTCAAATACAACCAACCAAAGGCAAACTCATCCTCAGATAACATTTCTTCCTCCTCCTTTTGATACAGAAATGTCAGAACTCTTTGACCATTCTCCTTCATTTGTACCTCATTCTCTTAGCTTCAGAATAAATGGGATGAATAAATTAATATCCCAAATTCTTTATCAACATGTGTTGAACATAAAAATGTCAATCCCGTGCCCAAATCAGAACAACCATCCAGCTTCTCCAAATTGGGTTTTGTACCAAAGAACACAGGACAACACAATAGCTGGCCAACAACTGGCACTCCAGCTGGTTGTAGATTTTTAGTTTTAGCTTTAGAATGGTGGCATTGTATTCCTCAAGAATCTAGGGAAGAAATTCTAAATGCAGCAGACGCAGACAAACAAATTCTTATTGTCCTAGGAAAAGAGTTTTATGGCCCTGAAGAAAATGAAGATTATGAACATCTTGAATCCTTATTTATGTTTTCCAGAATCTATGACCTAAATAAGAGTGAAGAATACTTTTGTTATATGCAAAAATTGTTAATTTCTTTTGGCAATGCTGATAAACTTGCATATCTGGAGCATTACTTAAGAAGTTTTCCTAGCCATGTTCCTGATGCTATTGAACAACATATTAAAGATAAAAACATTCATTTTGTCATGACTTTCTCTTGCTCAATTACATGGATTCATCATGGTAACATGGAAATCTACATTATCTGGAGAAAAGAGCAGCTAAAGATTTTAAACGACACTCTTCAATGTTTTCCCATGGTTTTTGTAAAGATGTTGCGAAACTGCCAGTTTGGGGATATGGTGCCAATAATATAGGAAACTTTGGGCAAGAATAGAGTAGTTTCAAAAAGAAAAAGCATCCCAAATACACTAGTGCACCTAGTTTTCTTCTAGATAAATGCTACAAGCATAAAAAGGGAAAAAGATTCAATAAAAAAACACATTTTAGGAAAGGATCTGAACCTGCCAATAAAGAGAAATGTTTCATTTGTGGTAAAAAGGGTCATTGGGCAAACAAATGCCCAAATAAAAAGAAAAATCCTATACTTGCTTCCCTTTTCTTAGGATATCTAGATTCAAACTAGTGGGATCTAGCTTGGTGTGAAGCAGGGGATTACCTAGAAGGTGAAATTCTTTTCTTACCAGAAGAACTTGGTTCCTTTGATTCAGAACCCGATTTAGATAAAATTTCCCCTAACTCATTTGAATCCTCTTCTTCATATTCTGATGAAGAAGCAAATTTAGGAGGGTGTTCTGATCCTCCTAACTTCAGTTTTTATATATTCTCTTCTAACCCGCCTAAGGTCTCTTCACAATTTAGGATTGCTGAAATTCATAAAGAATTATCTGAATCCGATTTATTAGTATATGAAAAGGAAAGATCTAAAAGAAGAAAAGAGAAAGCTTTTAGCCAGAATGAAATCAAAAGAGAAAGTTTCAGAAGAGAGAGGGAAATATGTCTCTCTAGAAATCAACAAGAATCCAACATTCTACCAGCCTGTAGATTTATACAAGGGATATCTTGATCATCATGAGGATAGAAAAAGTTTAGAAAAGATAAATATAATATGCTTAGAATACAAATAAAATCTAAGCATAATTCCTTAAAGAAGCTAGTAAAGAAATAGAAGAATTGAAAAGAATGCTTGAAATAACAATCAGAGAAAGAGACCATTTCTCTAATGAAAAAATGTGCAGAGCCTATGCTAAAGCACTATAGTCACCAAAAGTTGCGGACAATCCAAAAAATTCTCAACACACTAGTGATTCAGAAGCAGAAAATTGCCATCATGAAGAACCATCGCTAGGATATCTAGGGCTATTCAATGGTCCTAATTATTTCATCAAAATAAAGTTTTGTCGATATGAATTTAAATCTCATGAGCTTGATTGTATGATAGATTCAGGTTTCCAAATGAATATGGAAAAAGGAAATGCTATACCATATTTTTACTGGGAAAAATCAAATGAACATGGTGTAGCCATTCAAGGAACTCCTGTACAACTCAAAGGTAGAGTTCCAAACTTTTGAATAAGCATTAGCAGAATAATAGAAGTTCTGCATATCAATAGACTAGATGACCTTAAGGAGGATTGCATAATAGGATCACCTTTTTTGCATAAAGTCAGCCCCATCACAGTTGATGAGCCTAACATGATTTTTAATTTTACAATAAATGGCAGAAGAGTTTCCACTTTCCTATACTATTATGCTTCATTCAAATGTAATAATTTTGTACATCAGTCTAACCCCTCTCTCAGTCTTGCAGAACTGTTTAAAATGGAAATATGCATTACCTATGTAGAAATGCATAAATACTCTACCCTATTTGAAATTTACTCAAAAGTAGAGAAGGATTGCACCTCAGAGTCACCTAACGTCTTTTGGACCAGAGAAAAATACTTTGTCTCTTAAGATTTTAACCCTTTGGAAAAACCAAAAGCTAAAAACGCCTCTGTAACCCTCATGTCTCCCTTAGAAAGAGAATTATGTGCAAATGAGATTAAAGAAATATTAGACAAAGGCCTCATAGAAGCCTCTAAGAGGCCTTGGGCATGCTGAGTACTTGTCTACAAAAAATTTGAGATAAAAATAGGAAAAAACATACTGGTTGTGAATTTTAAACCCCCGAAAAAAGTCCTTGAACAAGTCTGATACCCTCACCCTCCTAAATCTAGTCTTTTGCAAAGAATAGCAGGATGTACAATTTTTCAGCAAGTTTGACCTGAAGTCTAGTTTTTACCAGATTGGAATTGAAGCAAAATATAGGATCAAATATGCCTTTGTTGTTCCTCATGGGAAGTACCAGTGGAAAGTCCTTCCATTTAGCATCAACAATGCACCATCGAAATTTCAAAAAGAATGGAAGACATATTCAGAGAAAAGAAATTGGCATTAGTGTATATATACGATATTCTTATTTGTTCAAGAAATTTGCAGGAACATTTAAAAAATATTCAAGAATTTTATTCTTTATTTTTTAAACATGGTTTGGTTTTGTGAAAATCCAAAATGGAAATTGGCAAAAAAGAAATTGAATTTTTGGGATACAAAATAAGTAAAGGAGAGGTGATTCTTCAAGAACATGTCTTGAAGGTTTTTGCTCACTTCCCTGATAAGATCTTGGAAAATGTTCAATTGCAGAGATTTTTGGGAAGCCTGAATTATATCAGGCCATTCTACAAAGGGAAAGCAGATGGCATTCATTTGTTGCAGCAACAACTGAAGAAAAATCCTCCAAAATGGAATAAAGCTATGACGGATGCAGTAAGGAAAATCAAAGATAAAGTGAAAGAAATTCCCTCACTCTCACTCCTGCAAGGTTCTAGTCAAATGGTGATTGAAACAACTACCTCTAATAAATATTGGGGAGGTATCCTTATAGAAAACATGGAGATAAATAAAAAATATGTGGCTACGCCTTAGGAGCATTCAAGAACGCAAAAATCAATGATCCATCAAGTCACAAAGAAATCCTTGCAGTAAAAAAGACTGTAAATTCATTTCAAGATTTATTTAAAACCTGTCAAGTTCATTGTTAGAACATACTTGAAAATAATTCTTGGGATATTCAAAAATCAAAATCTCATGGGAAAAAATAGTTCTAGGATTTTAAAATGGTTTCTTTGGTTGCAAAACTTTGATTTTGAGATTGTATATAAACTAGGCTATTTAATTTTTGTTGCTGACATGTTAACCAGAGAAGAACTATAGGAGAAACCCAATATCAATATGTTCAACACTGAAGCACCAGTTTCTTCAAAAGAATGTGCAAGCTTTGAATCTTCAAAGATCCCTTGACAGAAGAAGAAAGAGATAATTTTTTAAATTGCATTAGAAAAAGCAAGCAATTAAATATCTGGAACTTTCTTTGATTCAACAATTAAAAGCCTCTCCGATGAAAATTCAAATCTTGGAGATATGGGAAAAAGATGCCTTCCTTGACAAATACCGTCCAAGAAAAGACTGGGTTCAAAGACGATTCAATTTCATGTTACACCTTCAAGCATACATGATTGTGGCGCACCGAAATCACATGTGGTTTAAATTTAAGTTGCTACATTTTGGAGGAACATACTCTCCTCTTGAACCCCCTATTTTCACTGAGCATAAATACAGTTGAATGGATAAAAATGGTTTCCTCTTAGATAATAATATTGATACGAGAAGGATTCCTTTAAATTTTAAAGTTGAATTCGCTTTTCAAGGAAAATTCTACTGTGTTCCTAATGAAATTATGCTCGGATTTGATGTGGAACAATGTTTTTCAAATTCCTTATTTTCGGATAACGAATTTGGTTTTGACAACGAATCTGATAGATTCGATGGTTGTACATATGGGGAAAACCCATGTATTTGTAACTATGACAATGAATAATGGAAAGCATTATGGGATGATAACAGTAGGTCCACTGTGTAAAGGTTTCTTCTGTTGTCTATCCATAGATTCCTTCACATGGATTATGTGACTTACGCAACAAAAGGTGTGATTTGATCCACTGCCATGGGATCCGAATCAAGTCTTTTTACCTTTAGGTTTAAGTTTTGGGTCACCGGATAATTGACTTAATTTGTATAAATAAAGTGCTCCTCTCCTCATTTGGCACCATGTGCATTCGAGTCTCGTGAGCTTTCTGCTTTTTGTATTAAGTGTCGAGCGATGTGTATGATCTCCCTCTATGCTGTGAGTGATCAGTTGGGATCAAAAGCAATGATCTCAACTGTATTGAGTCTATAAAACTAGTAGTGTATGATCTCCCTCTGCGCCCCTTGTGATCAACTAGGATAAAAAACGTTGGTTAGTTTCAAAAGTTTGAGGTTGCGCTTGTGATGATATTCACTCTCTGAATACGAACAAGATATATTTGAGTATTTAATTCGAATTCTGATTCATATAGGTTGGGAGTTCTAGAAGCCTAAAAGTAATCTTCGGCCTCGCTGACAAAAACTTATCATATTTTTATATTTAAAAGTAGCTGCATTGTCTGTCACAACCAAAACTTAACCAAAATATTTTCTTCAAGAAAAGCCATAATCACTGCATCAATATCCTTCTTGGTAGGTATTTATTCAATCCACTTCATAAAATAGTATGTTGCTATTAGGATCCATCTTTTCTTCCCTGAAGAATTTGGATTTATTTCCCGAATAAAATCTAGTTCCCATTGCTGAAAAGGCGTCTCTACCGATACTGGATTTAGAGAGAGTGGAACCAATTTTCTCTTACCATCAAATATATGACAGTGGTGACATGCATTGGTCTCTCTATAAAGATCTGAAAACATTGAGGGCCATTAAAAACCAACTCTCAAGATTTTATTAGTTGTCACCTTCCATGAGTGATTCCCCCCACAATCCTCTTTGTGAAATTCCTTCATAATTTTCTGAGCTTCATTCTCCAAAAGGAAATTGAGTAAAACACCACCAATATATTTCCATTAAAGGTATTGATTCAGGATACAAAACTTGGAAGATTTCAATTTAACTAACCTTGCTCTTGTTTTGCTTAACCCTACAGGAGCCTGTAAATTTTGCAACACATACACAATATCAGAATACCATGGAGACATAGATAAACTAGGAATTACTTGCACCCCTGTATCAAGCTGATTTGAATGACTGGTCAAAAAATTGAGCTGTAAGGATTCACAGTTGGAATTTTTCATCATCTTTACAAGTCCTTGTCCTTTAATCAGCTTGGTGGGATTAATTTCAATGTCATACTCTAGTAACACAACAATCCATTTTTCTCTTTTTCCTTCTGGATCTGGCTGTGTGAGAATGCTCTTCACCACATTACTAGGAACATAAGAAAGGGTATGTGAATGAAGAACATAAACCGTAAAATATTTCAAATATTTAACTAGAGCATATGCTTGTTTTTCCTTAATGTCATATTTCAACTCTCCATCTCTTAACACTTTACTAGAGAAGGCTATAGGTTGTTCAACATTTTGATTGTTTTTCTGTAACAATACTCCAACAATAGTATGATTATAAGCATAAGAAAATATTAGGAACTATTTGCTAAAATATGGACTTACCAGAACTGGGGCTTCTGTGATAGCCTGTTTAATATATCTGAAATATATCCTTGAATCTATTGTCCACTTTATTTCATGGTCCTTTTGCAACATATTAGTGATATTTATTAATATCTCAACAAAACTGGGAATAAACCTTCTCAAAAAATTTACCTACCCAATGAATGATTGCACTTCATTTTTACTTCTTGGCTCCTTAACCTTGAGGATTGGACCTATTCTCTCTGGATCAATCTTTATACCATCCTCTGAAATAACGTGCCCTAGCAATTTTCCTTCCTCCAATGCAAAATTTAATTTTCCGGGGTTTAATGATGTTCCATACTTTTTACATTTCAGAAAATTTTTCTCCAAATGCTTAATATGCTCCCTGTTAGATATTGAGTACACAGTGATATCATCCATGTAGACAAACACAAATTTATCCTTTTCCTATGCAAAAGCAATGCCCATGGTGTGCTGGAAAGTGGCACCTACATTCATTAAACCAAAAGGCATTTTGGCATACATAAATGTACCCCATGGTGTAGTAAAGGTAGTCTTTTCTTGATCCTCAGGAAACACTTTGATCTAATTGTATCTTGGTAAACCATCCATAGTTGAAATCCTTTCAGATCCCACCACTTTCTGCAAAATATGTTCCATTTTTGGCAAACGGTAATTATCCTTCAAAGAGACTTTGTTAAGATATCTGAAATCTATGCAAAGCCTGATTTCACCATTCTTTTTCCTAACATGCACCATATTTGCAACCCATTTGGAAAACCTCATAGTCACAATAATATTCACATTGAATAATTTTTCAATTTCTTTCTCAATAATAGGAAACAACATTGATTTAACTCTTCTCAATTTTTGTATGAAAGGTTTCTCACCAGGTTTTATTGGTATTGTATGTTGTATGATAGAAGTATCATACTCTTTAAGGTCTTCATAACTATGGGGAAAGACATCAGTGTATCTTTTCATCGAATTGACATAGTGTTCTTTTTCTTTGACATGCAAGTTGTTTTACAGTTTTATGATCTGTGGATTTTCTTCAGTTCATATATTTTTGTCTTCAACAACATCATCAACATGATTCATTTTTGGATCTCTGGAAACATCATTTTGATGAAAAAGTTTCTCTAGGGGGATTAGGCCTCCAGGGATATTATTACTCTTCAAATGAACTATATCCTTTGCCCCTAGTGAATTTTTTAACTTTATGTTTTCGACAATTTCTTCTTCACTTTCTCCAGCATCTTGGAAGTTTTCAAAATCGTCATTTTCACTATCTACCTGAGAATTTACAAATTCACCAGACAAATCTAAAAATATTTTTATTTGCAGATCACCTTCAAAAAATTTTCAGTATTTGGAATTATCTGGTATGGAGGGTTTGTTCACACTATCAACTTTATACTTTCTCTGAACAATAGTGGGAGTTGTAAATTTTTCAGCAGCAACAGCCAAAGAGACAACTACTGTGTTTTATATCTCAGAATCAATCTGATTTTATGCTCTGTAATAGTTACCAAACATATCCCATACCTCATTCCTATAATCCCTCATTTTGGGATGTTTGTTCTGATAATTGTCATTCATTTGGTTTACTACAAGCTCTGAATCTGCCATGACTTGTACCCTATTTTCTCCCATATCCTTCAAGGCATTCAATCCTAGTAATAAAGCTTAATACTTTGCCACATTATTGGTAGATTCAAAAGTTAACTTATATGACATAGCCTTAAAATACTTGATAGGAGAAATAATATATACACATGCACCAACACCAACTTTAGCCAGAGATCCATCAGAATACATGGTCTAGAGACTCTCTTCTTTCTGTTTCTTTTCCAAATCCTCTTGTCTCTTTGGAAACTCTTCCTCCTCCTTAAATTCAATGTGTGCAGGAATTTCAGGATCACAAGGAATATCATCATTAAAGAAAATGGAAGATTCCAAGTCAGTATCAACAGCATAGATAGCATGACTATCTAGTTTTTCTTGGCTACTAACTACATAAGGTGATCTTTTCTCACTGTATAACCTTTTATTCCTACCAACCATTGGAATGGTAGCATAAGACATATCCATTTACAAACTTCCTTTCAATTTAGAAGTCCAATACATTGATAGCAACATACCAAATTTAGGAGGAATGTTTGCTACAACTACGTCCATTACCATAGCCTTAGATGGCATTTATATAAAAGTTACAACCGTATCCTTAATCAATCCAAGACACTTCACCTTCCTAGAATCAAAAGAATACAAATCTTTATATGGTCTAGTAACTTCCAATCCCAAACTTTCTACCACTCCCTTGGGCATTGGATTATGAGATGCACCAGAATCTAACATAGCATTGTGCACAATCATATCATGTACATTTAAACTTAGGTAAAAAGGAGGAACTTCTTCATCATCCACATTTTAAATTTTTGACCCAAACACAATGGTAGGAGCATCATTTACCACCTCTAGGATAACTGGTTGAAATTATCCCTAACTCCTTACCATATCTGTTATTTTGTCTCTGTATTCCCTATTTCTCAACAATTGATTGAAAGGAATGCAAATTTTCACTTTTGAGAGCCCTGTTTGCAAATAAAAAGTTGAAACAATTTTTTCTACATCCATATGTGCTGGTTGTTTCATTTCTTTTGTTTTTTCTGTTTTATTTTCAGATTCTTTATATACAATAGGATCGTTGTGTTTTTCATTCTTCTTTTTTGTATTCTGTTGGCTACTAGAAGGTTGATGTTGATTAAACCTCCCTTTATTTACAGTAACATATCTATTTCTCAATTTGATATTTCTTTGGACATCCTCTATAGCATGCAAATATCCTCTTTGGTACTGTTCTGACTCTTCCTCAAAATCATTATTGTCATGATCCCGAGAAAAAATACTATGCTATTCCTCTGTCAGGTATATTTCAGAATCCAAGTCACCAAAATGGTGAATATGATCCTCAATATATTCAGTGTCATCTTTGTATGCAACATAATTTTCAGGAAAAGGTGGTCGTATTTGCTGATCATCTGGATTTCTAGGATTCCTCATATCTATCTATCTAATTTGTGGAGGTGGGGGAGGATTGGGCCTTCTGAAGTTTTGGTTTCTGATTTGAGGTTCATTCTGTCCTCTATTCAATGGTCCATTATCTATGGTCAACCTATCCATCAATTTCTCCATTGTTTTCAATATCATTTCAAAGTTTACATCATTATAAGAAGCATCAACAGAAGTATAAGGCACATTTTCTTCTCTATCTTTCCTTTTGTCTGTTTCTACTTTCTGCTTTATTTTTCCACTTGCCATCATATTAGCTTCCACTTTTAAAGCATGTAACATGAATACTTTCTGATTTTATCTCTCTCAATAATAATGCAAAGCCACTGTCAAAGGCATCAACATAATGGAGTTTTGCAGCACCTACAAGGGGTTTAATATTAGCAGGAATAGAGTTATACACCTTCATAAATCGACTAGAAAACTCATGGATAGATTCAAAACCTCCTTAATTAAGATTATTATATTGAGAAAGCACATGCAAAGGAATTTTTTGATCATCCCATCTTTCTAAGAATGAAGTTTGGAAAACTTCAAATGTGGCGATGGACCTAGCAGGTAAATATCTAAACCTTTTCTTTGCCTCTCTTGACAAGCTTTGTTCAAACAACCTCGTATTAACATCATCATCATCATCAACCACCTCCAAGTCCACAAAATCACCAAATTTATCAACATGTTGTCTTGCTGTGAAATTTCCATCCCCATCACAGAAAGGATTTTTTGGGCATAATTTTGAGGAAGGTCATGCAATACATCAGGTAAGGCCAATGGAGAAAACCTAACATCCATTTGTCTAGGTGGATTTGGAACACAAGGAGGAGTTTTAACGGTTGGTGGGATATAAGGCTGCAAGTTTTGAACAACAGGGTTTCTTTCTTCAGTTTTCACAGAGTTTTGAAGGTTTTTCCAAAGAGAATCAAGCACATATGATTCTAACCTATTGGGATGAATTTTAGTTTCCTTCATGTTTTAGCCTATTTTTGCTTCTCGTTTTTATTGCATTTATTTGTGATTTAAAGCTTGGTTTGGTTGATTTCTTTTTAAATATTTATTTTCTAGGTTAGTTTTAATCTTTTATTTTATTTTTCATGTTTATATTTACGAGATTTCATAGTCTTATTTTTTCAAATTTTGGTTTGATTGATTAGAATTCATAGTTAGAGGGCTTATAGAATGTTTATATGAATTAAAAGGTCTTAAAAAATAACATAAATTCTTGATCAAGGTTCTTTAACCAAGGTTAAACCATTACCATGAGTTATATTTTTGAAAATCATTAAAGTAAACTTTCTTGTAGTGCAATCCTGGAAAACTTACACACATGCGCTACAAGAAAATTGCGCAGTTCAAAAATCATCATTTTTGGTTCAGATTTTTTAAAATTATCACACATGAGATGTCATTCATACTTGGTTTATGGATTTGATATGTGTTTCCTCTAGAATGATCCTTGTGACATGTGTTAATCTTTCAAGTAAATCATCATGAGGGCGAGTTGCGGTGGTTTGTTGCAGAGTGATGGAATAATAATGATTAAACATGATGATACAAATTTGCCTTAAATTTCGTATCCCATGAAGTGCATGAAGATTAGATGAAGTTCATGGCGAAGAATTAGCTGTGTGTAATCAAATTTTGAAAAAAGGTCACAAAACTAGGGCTTTGAGGAGCGATTGTTTGGAGTTATTGTAGTGGTTAGAGAATATTGGGGAATGCAATTGGACACCTGACAGTCAAGAAACCATGATTTCAGCACCTGGATTCATCACTTTGACAGGTAGGCTACGAATTGATATCAAAGTCTATGAATTTGGGTTTTTATTAAGCAAAGGATTAATGATGGAGTTGAAAGACGATTATTAGTATATAAACCTAATTCATACTAAATGATGAATTCTCTGTCAATGGAATTAAGGCATTTATCAGTTTAAACAAGAGATTTCAGTTTGGGGTTTTAGGTTTCCCAATATAGCATTGTCTGTCAGATTGTCAAGACTTGAAGAGATTCAGAGTTTGTTTTATTGACAGAAGCAATTTGACAATTGTTCAAAATGAAAAGAAGTGGTAAGACCAATAGAGCAAAACCTTTAGACATGAGTTGGGTTCAAACTTTTCCAGATTGTGCAAAACTATTTTTAGAGGAAGGGTGGTTAGTGTTTTTTGAAAGAATTGAAGGATATCACTCAGAAGTCTCTTATAAATTTGCTCAATGTTTGGATAAGCATATGGTTACTTTTGATACTTTGAAGTTTAAATTGACCAAGGAATTGTTAGTAGAATCTACAGGGATTTTAGATGAGGGTGAATACTGGTTTAAAAAAGTGCCTTTCACTTTTGATGCTCAGAAATATTTACTTCCAGATGTAGTAGCAGATTGGGGAACGAGAGTACCTATTCAAAAATTTAAACTAGAATGGATAGAGCTTATCAAAATCCTACAAAGTTATATCACTTGTGAAGGGAGATTTTCTTTTGTTTTTAAGTATCATTTTAGATTCTTGCAACATCTCATCCATGAATCCAAAATGAATCTCCCATTCTTCTTATTGAAAAGTTTACAGAAGATGTCTAGCAGGGTGAAAGAACATCAGGATCAGACCAAACAATCAGTATTTCATCATGGGCTTATAAAAATAGTCATAAGAAATGTACTTCAGAAAAGAGAGAATACATGGAAATATTTCCTATTTTGGTCTGGTTTCCAAACAGAGAAGGAAGAGCAGTCTCAGAAGAGACAGTTAGATAAAGGTCAGAATTTGATCAAGAAACTTAAAAAGAAAGTCACAGTTAAGAATGAAGAAGGTGGTGAACTAGGAAAATGTTTGAACCAAGAAGATGAAAATATTGAAATTGAATAGCAAATTAATATTGAAGAAAACAAAGTTTCAAAGTCAGAAGTGAAGCAAATTGAGCCTGTAGAAGATGCTTTACCTGTAGAATTGAATCAAGGTGTAAAGGAAGATGTAAAAGAGCAGAAATAGATTCCTATTATAGTACTCTCTGAAGAGAAAAGGTCATTATCTGATGAAACTAGGGTTCATATCAAACAAGATATACATACACATGCTGAAGAAGGGATAATGTCACGAAGGAAGAAAATGAAAGTTGTTGAACTAGCTTCTATTACACATCAAGGGAAAGTTTTGAAAATGTTAGGAGAGGTTGGAGCAGTTTGGAGGCCCAAGACAAGGCCAAAGAACAAACTCAGATTAAATATGAAGAAGTTGTTAAACCCTAAACTTGCTGAAAAGAAGATTATAGTAATTGAAGATTCTTCATCTCAGGAGAAATTAGAAGACAATGAAGATGAAAATAAAAAGGTTATGAAGGGTAAAAAACAAATAGTTTCAGAAGATAAACTAGTTTTCATTGATACTAAGATCTCAGAAATATTCATGGAGGTTCGAAAGAAGATGATTCTAGAACATCATCAAAATGATTTAAAGATCTCTTGTATAGAGAAAGGAGAGGTGGTTGAGAAATCAACTCAGTGCAGTATTGAAGCTGAAGAGTATTCATAAATTCCTATGACCTTGACATAGCATATGGAAGAAGATGAAGAATTTTTTAGAAAGCTGAAAATCCCTTGGGTACTTGAAGGAATGCAGCTAGTATTAGAAGGAAAATGCATTGATTATAAAAATGGAAATTTGTAGAGGAGTATCAAGCAATACAAGCATCAAATTGAGTACCTGCATGAAAGCAATGAAGGATTAGTGACTGCAAATAAAAGACTGAGAGAATATTTGGAAGAGGTAAATATTCACTATCAGGAATTGATTTCAGTTTCTAAAGAGGATTTAAGAGTTGACACAGAATTAAAACAAACTATTCAAGAGTTGACACAGCAGAATGAGGAGCTGACAAAAAGAGTTGCAGATTTGGAAGCAGATCACCAGAAGGCCAGAAGGAAAACCCAGGCTTTAGAGGGAATTTCTCTTTTAGCAGAGGCAACAAAAGACTTGTAAAAGTACTTTAAGAAGAGTAGTTATTAGTTAGTTTGAAAATTTTATTTCATTTTTGTATAATGATAGTTTATATTGAACAATTCGATAGATGACCTAAAAGTAGTTTTGGTTCAGTTATGTAATTGTTTTTGAAGGAACAAGATAAACGTAAGTCTAGGAAAGGACCAAGGGTTCGATTTTTGTTGGAAGGGGAGGCTATCAGGTTGTGGTTTATGAGCTAAGTGTAAAAACTATTATGTGTTTTTGATGACTGAATTATGAAATATATGCAACTATAAGCCCTATTTAGACTATTGACTAGTTTCATTTCTGATTTGTGTTAATCACTCAGTTGATATACTCATTTCTTGTTCAAGGTTTTTATGCATGAAACGCTTGTTGACTGTGGGTGGAATTCAGTACTGTGATTATTGTGTTTGGATTATAGTTTATATGTTATGAATATTAGTCCTTCAAATGCTCATGATTTAGTGTTTGCTTTGGTTTCATGAAGTTTCTTCCCTCTTGTCTAAAAACTATACAACCAAAACCCTAGAAAAGCTTATTTTACTTAATTGTGTTTATTGAGATTGTGTTGGCTTGTTCTTTCATAGTCTAAGAACAATTTCTAGAACAAACACTTCAAATCAGATAAAGAATTGATTTCAACAAGGCCTTTCAAAATTTGTTCCCCACCCAAAATCCCGAATGCTATGAAATTCTTGAGAAGATGATGCACCAAATTGAGAAACATTTATTTGTTCTTTTCCGCTACTTCTAAGCAATCTTTATAGACTTTCCACACCTTGTAAAATATCAGTGTTAGGATTACCTCGTTTATGTGAGCTCTTGGAATTCAGGATGCCATCTGAAATCTTGCTCAAAATCAATGTGGAGTCGCTAGGGAAAATTTACAACTTGTTTCAAATGCACACGTTTTTGTTTTCCCACAAAACCCTTTCTTCTTGAAATATTTGTCCTCTCTCCCAGGGCTGATTTGCACTTTCATCCCCGTCAACGACGCAATTTGTTAGCACTCAGAATTGTACCAAGGTTGCAGAAGGTAAATCCCAAGGTATCAACAAAACCATTTTAAGAAAGGAAGCTGGATTCCTCCTTCCTAGAGAGGGATCTGTCGCTGATTTTTCACAGGGCCAGATATAAAACTAAAATAAAATCCAAATTATGTTTGTGCTTGAAATCAAGAAAGCATAGATTGGGCTATGGAGTCACAAATATTCATGAATCACATAAGAGTTTGTAGGTGAAATTCTACGAAGGTAAGGTAACACTCAGTTATAAATAAAAAACAATTTGTTTGGTGGTAAAGAAGAAACGAGAACATAACATCAATACAGAGCAGCAAGAGATGAATTCTGAATCAACTTTGGTACGAAAGATTAGTGAATACCTGAAACAATAGCTAGAGCATAAAAATATGAATTTTCAACTATTACACACTCATTTCAGATATGAAGAACACATAATGGAAATTTTAACAAGAAAGAGATGCACATAGGAAATTAAAAACAAACCGTAACTACGAAATAAACATGAATCTTTGCAGCAACAGGCCTGAATTCGGATCTGCAATTTTATTAACGATAGATCTCAAAATGCATAACAAAAAATCTCACGGGTTCCAACCCTGTCTTCCTCTATTGAGGGTATATTTCTAGTATCATAGGCTACCGAGAGAAACCTTGAAACATAGCCAAAATTAGTTACAATGTGAGAATCAAAATCCTAACAAATGCTTATCTGGCAGATTCACCATGATCACGAAAAACAAATAGGGAAAGCATGCTAGAACGTGCATGATGGATCAATTTGGGAATTTTGACAGCAGGGACTCAGACTCACTTGCTGAAAATGACAGTACGAACCTCTCCAACGACCATGCAACAACTTCAATCTTCCTTGCTTCTTCCGCCTTCGAAATAAACCTCTGCTGTAGATCTTAATCTACAAGACATCTTAACCATCCAACGATGCAATCTCTAACCAATTTCACAATCCTCCAACTTGATAAACTCCTTGCTTGTTCCGATTGCGAAATCAATTCAAGCCATAGATCAAACTGTGCCATGATCTCTTCCATTCAAAAGTGCGGGTCCTATAGGATTTTTCATCCCCAAAATATTTTATCTTTTGTGCATGTTCTGGCTGCGAAATGTGCACCCACCGTAGAGCTGGATTGAGTGTTGATCCTTGCCATCGAAAACTTCACCATGTACCCAATTTCGATGATTTCAAAAGTTTATTTGTCCTCGCATGTTGAATCAGCGAAATCAACCTCCACTGTTGATCCATCCCTAATTAGATATCCTCCATCCAAACTTGCCGTCCTTTAAGCAATTCTGCGAATTTTAAAAGTTAATTTCTGTGAACATGTTAGACTTTTGGAATTCACCTCTACCATTCATCTGAGATCAAGGGTGATATGGGTCATTGAAAAATGCGAGGTTTACTAAGTTTCGCATATTGGGAATCCTTCTTATCTCATTCTCATGTTGCTCCTTTCCGCACCGTCAATATTAGGTAGAAAATTTCCCAGCCGTTGATCTGAGATCAAGATACGAGCTGTCAGAAAGCGGAAACCAGAATCTCTACTTTTCACGACCAAATTTCTTATGTTTCCACTTTCTTCCTGGCCATTGATTTTCTACAGGAACCTTCTGGACCGTCGATCTTGCGGATCACAGAAAAAACTTTCACCCATTCACGACCAACTTTCTATCCTTTTTCGCTTCCACCTTTAGTGAAAAGCAGAAGGCAAATTTTCCAACTTTTGTGACTGCAACTCTGCCTTCTCTGCTTCCACCTTTTTCTAGACCGTTTATTTGTGCAGAAATTATCCCTGCCCATTGTTTTTGCGGATCGCGAAAAGTGAGACTTCAAATTTTCACTATAAAAATATTTTGGTATTTCCTCTTTTCGATCTCCTCCCTTTTTTTCTTTTCTGAGTCATTGATCTTTGGCGGTAGTGATTTGAGCTATCGGATCTCGGATCGCGGAAGGTGAAGGTCAGGTTTTACCATTTTTCACCAATGAGTTTTGTCTTTTCCGCTCTTGATTTTTTGTTGGTGAAAAATATTTATGGCCTTTGATCTTCTCCACTGCACATACATGCCGTCCTTCCCTGTAGAACGTTATTAAAATCCTTTAAAGTCGTATGATATGAGAATTTTTGGGCCTTATCCTTTCTTTCATTGATCTGATTTCTGACCAAACACTTAGCCCAAAACTAGTGCTAACACCTTGTTTGAACCCTGTTCTTCTTCCTGTCTTTCCTTCTCAGGTGTTAATAACAATGAGCATAAAGGTCATCATGTGGACTGCCCTGCTTGCTGAAAAGAAGTTGAGAGACTAAAACTCAGAAACAAAGGAGTGAGTTTGTACATCATGTCTCTCCCTCGATTTAGCCCAGGTTTCACCTCTACAAACCCACAAGGTGATACCTCATTCTACCCAGGAATAAACCTTCTTGATACTCCATTCATAGATTTTCTCATGACAGTATCTCGAAAAGAGAATTCATGCCACATAGATCATCAACCCCACATGAAACTGTCTCAGATGAGATGAAGCCACTTAATTACAAAAATTATCAACATCATCTAACTGAATAAAATATCAATAATATCGCCTTGGATATTATTCTTATTAAACAAACATATCAGACAGAAAAAGAACACATTGCTCTATTAGACACTAAAATTGATCATTTGCTTTCAAATCAAGAAGAATTAAAAAATGCAATTATCTTAACAAGTGATAAATTATAGAAAAGGCTAGATGTCCTAAGTAAAATGACGGCCTCGACTCACAACATAAACAATAAAAGGAGTCCTGGAAGCCAAACTGCATTAGAGGTTACAACTAAAGGTCACCAAATCAAACATGAAAGAAGATACTCATTCAAGATGATGAGTATTCAAGAGAAAGAAGAAGACCAAAGACCATAATTCCTTTTTGTCAAGAAATGGAAGATGAAGCAAAACTTAATGAATTGAAAGATATGGTCTCCCAGTTTAGACGAATTCCAAATGCCCTTCCAGATAAATATTTATCGACATTTAAAATTTCAAAAAGAGAATATGTTGGATCTTCAAATCCAGCCAACCAAAGGCAAAATCATCCTTAGATAACAGGTCCATCTCCTCCTTTTGATACATAAATGTCAGAAATATTTGACCCTTCTCCTTTGTCAGTACCTCATTCTCTTTGATTCAAAATAAATGGGATGAATAATTTAATATCCCAAATTATTTATCAACCTGTGTTGAACATACAATGTCAATCCTGTGCCGAAATTAGAACAACTATCGAACTTCTGTCAAATTGGGTTTTGTTACAAAAGAACACATGACAACAAAATAACTGGCCAAAAAATAGCACTCCAGTTGGTTGCATATTTTCAGGTTTAGCTTTAGAGTGGTGGCATTGGATTCCTCAAGAATCTAGGGAAGAAATGCTAAATGCAGCAGATGCAGATTAAACAATTCTTACTATCCTAGGCAAAGAGTTTTATGGTCCTGAAGAAAATGAATATTATGAACATATTTCATCCTTATTTATGTTTTCCAGAATCTATGACCTAAATAAGAGTGAAGATTACGTTTGTTATATGCAAAAATTGTTAATTTCTTCTAGCAATGCTAATAAACTTGCATATATGAAGCATTACTTAAGAAGTTTTTGTAGCCATGTTCCTGATGCTATTGAACAACATCTTAAAGATACAAAAATTCCTCTATCATGTCTTTCTCTTGGTCAATTTCATGGATTTATCATGGTAACTTGGCAATCTACATTATCTAGAGAAAAGAGTGGCAAAATATTTTAAGCGACACTCTTCAATGTTTTCCCCTGGTTTTTGTAAAAATGTTGTGAAAATGCTAGATTGGGGATATGGTGCCAATAATATAGGAAAATTTGGGCAAGAATCAAGTAGTTGCAAAAATAAAAAGCAGCCCAAATACACTAGTGCCCCTAGTTTTCTTCCAGATAAAGGATACAAGCATAAAAAGGGCAAAATATTCAATAAAAAAACATATTTTAGGAAAAGATCTGAACTTGCCAATAAAGAGAAATGTTTCATTTGTGGTAAAAAGGGTCGTTGGGAAAACAAATTCCCAAATAAAAATAAAAATCCCAGACTTGCTACCCATTTCTTAGAATATCTAGATCCAACTTGGCGGGATCTAGCTTGGTGAGAAGCAGGGGATTACCCTGAAGGTAAAATTGTCTTCTTACCAAAAGAACGCAATTCCTTTGATTTAGAACCTACTTTAGATAAAATTTCCCTTGAATCATCTGAATCCTCTTCTTCATATTATGATGAAGAAGCAAATTTAGGATGGTTTTCTGGTCCTCCTAACTTCAGTTTTTATATGTTCTCTTCTAACCCGCCTAAGGTCTCTTCAGAATTTAGGATTGCTGAAATTGATAAAGAATTATCTGACTCCAATTTATTAGTATATGAAAAGGAAAGATATAAAAGAAGAAAAGAGAAATATTTTAGCCAGAATGAAAGAAAAATAGAAAGTTTCAGAAGAGAGAGGGAAATATGTCTCTCCAGAAATAAGCAAGAATCCAACATTCTACTAGCCTACAGATTTATACAAGGGCTATCTTGATCATAATGAGGATAGACAAAAGTTTAGAAAAGATAAAGAGAATATGCTTAGAATACAAATCAAATCTAAGCATACTTCCTTAAAGAAGATGGTAAAATAAATAGAAGAATTGAAAAGAATGCTTGAAATAACAATAAGAGAAAGAGACCAGTCCTCTAATGAAAAAATGTACAGAGCCTATGATGAAGCACTATAGTCACCAAAAGCTGCTGACAATCCAAAACATTCTCAACACGCTAGTGATTCAGAAGCAGAAAATTGCCATGATGAAGAACCATCGATAGGATCTCTAGGGCTATTCACTAGTCCTAATTATTTCATCAAAATAAAGTTTTGTCCATCTGAATTTAAATATTATGAGCTTGATTGTATGATAGATTCAGGTTGCCAAATGAATATGGAAAAAGGAAATGCTATACCATCTTTTTACTAGGAAAAAGCAAATGAACATGGTGTAGCCATTGAATGAACTCATGTACAACTCAAAGGTAGAGTTCCAAACTTTAAAATAAGCATTAGGGGAATAATAGAAGTTATGCATCTCAATAGATTAGATGACCTTAAAGAGGATTGCATAATAGGCTCACTTTTTTGCATAAAGTTGGCCCCATCATAGTTGATGAGCCTAACATGATTTTTACTTTTACAATAAATGGTAGAAGATTTTCCACTTCCCTATACTATTCTACTTCATTCAAATGTAATAATTTTGTACATGAGTCTAACCCCTTTCTCAGTCTTGTAGAACTGTTTAAAATGGAAATATGCATTGCCTATGCAGAAATGCATAAAGACTCTTCCCTCTTTGAAATTTCCTCAAAATTAGAGAAGTATTGCACCTCAGAGTCACCTAACATCTTTTGGACAAGAGAAAAATACTTCGTCACTTTACGTTTTAACCCTCTGGAAAAACCAAAAGCTCAAAAAGCCTCTGGATCCCTCATGTCTCCCTCAGAAAGAGAACTCTGTGCAAATGAGATTAAAGAACTATTAGACAAAGGCCTCATAGAAGCCTCTAAGAGGCCTTGGGCATGCCGAGTATTTGTTTTCAACAAACACTTTGAGATAAAAAGAGGAAAAACCATACTGGTTGTGAATTTTAAACCCCTAAACAAAGTCCTTGAACCAGTGTGATACCCTCTCCCTGATAAATCTAGTCTTTTGTAAAAAATAACATGATGTACAATTTTCAGCAAGTTTGACCCGAAGTCTAGTTTTTACCAGATTGGAATTGAAGCAAAAGACAGTTTCAATTATGCCGCCTTTGTTGTTCCTCATGGGAAGTACCAGTGGAAATTCCTTCCATTTAGCATAAACAATGCACCATCATAATTTCAAAAAGAATGGAAGACATCTTTAGAGAAAATAAATGGTCATTAATGTATATACTATGATATTCTTATTTGTTCAAGAAATTCGCAGCAACATTTAAAACATCTTCAAGAATTTTGTTCTTTATTTTTTAAACATGGTTTGGTTTGGTCAAAATCCAAAATGGAAATTGGAAAAAATGATATTGAATTTTTGGGATACAAAATAAGTAAAGGACAAGTGATTCTTCAAGAACATGTATTGAAGGTTTTTGCTCACTTCCCTGACTAGATATTGGAAAAGGTTCAATTGTAGATATTTTTGGGAAGTCTGAATTATATCAGGTCATTCTACAAAGGGAAAGCATATGACATTCATCTGTTGCAGAAACAATTGAAGAAAAATCCCCCAAAATGGAATAAAGCTATGACATATGCAGTAAGAAAAATCAAATATAAAGTGAAACAACTTCCTTCAATCTCACTCCTGCAAGGTTATGGTCAAATCGTGATTTAAATAGACGCCTCTAATAAATCTTGGGGAGGTATCCTTATAGAAAAACATGGAGATAAAGAATAAATATGTGGCTACGCCTCAGGAGAATTCAAGAACGCAAAAATAAATTATCCATCAAGTCACATTGATTTTTAGAGTGTATATAAACTAGGCTATTTAATTTATGTTGCTGACATGTTAACCAGAGAAGAACTATAGGAGAAATCCAACCTCAATATGTTCAGCTTTGGAGCATTAGGCTATTCAAATAAAAAGTGCAAGCTTCAGATCTTCAAAGATCCCTTAACAAAAGAAGAAAGAGATAATTTTTTAAATTGCGCCAGCAAAAAGGAAGCAAATAAATATATGGCTCTTTATTTGATTCAACAATTAAATGCCTCTCTTATGGAAATTCAAATCTTGGAGATATGGGAAAAAGAATCCTTCCTCGACAAATCTCATCCAAGAAAAGATTGGGTTCAAAGACGAGCCAATTTCATTTTACACCTTCAAGCAGACATGATCGTGGCACACCAAAATCACATGTGGTTTAAATTTAAGTTGCGACATTTTCCAGGAACATACTCTCCTCTTGAACCCCCTATTTTCACTCAGCATAAATATAGATGAATGGATAAAAATGGCTGCCTCTTAGATCATAATATTCATACGAGAAGGATTCCTTTAAATTTTAAAGTTGAATTCATTTTTCAAGGAGAATTCTACTGTGTTCCTAATGAAATTATGCTCGGATCCGATGTGGAACAATGTTTTTCAAATTCCTTATTTTCGGATACGGAATTTGGTTTTGAAAGTGACTCTGATAAATTCAATGGTTGTACATATGGGGAAAACCCATGTATTTTTAATTATGACAATGAATATTTGAAAGCATTGTGGGATGCTAACAGTAGATCCACTGTGTGAAGGATTGATCTGTTCTCAGTCCATAGATTCCTTCACATGGTTTGGGTGACTTACCCAACAAAAGGTGTGATTCGATCCACTTCCATGGGATCCGAATCAAGTCTTTTTACCATTAGGTGTAAGTTTTGGGTCACCGAATAATTGAATTAGTTTGTATAAATAAAGTGCTCCTCTCCTCATTTGGCACCGTGTGTATTTGAGTCTTGTGAGATTTCTGCTTTCTGTATTAAGTGTCAAGCACTGTGTATGCTCTCCCTCTGTGCTTCGAGTGATTAGTTGGGATCAAAATAAGTGATATCAAACTATATTGAGTCTATAAAACTAGTAGTCTATGCTCTCCCTCTGTGCCCCCTTCGATCAACTGGGATCAAAAATTATGGTTAGTTTTAAAAATTTGAGTTTGCGCTTGTGATGATCTTCACTCTTCGAATATGAACAAGCTATATTTGAGTATGTGATTCAAATTCTGATTCATATAGGTTGGGGGTCCCAGAAGCCTGAAAGTAAGCTTCAGCCTCACTGATGTTCGAAATCTCAATGGACCTAATTTCCCATATATGAAGGGACTGAGTCTTAAAAACTGAATCTTCTAAAGTTGCGTTAGATCTTGGTGTCTCATTGGAGTCTTGTGAGCTTTCTGCATTCTATTTTAAGTGTCGATCATCGTGTATGTTCTCCCTCTGTGCTTCGAGCGATCAGTTGGGACCAAAAGCAGTGATCTCAAGTGTATTGAGTCTGTAAAACTAGTAGCGTATGCTCTCCTTCTATTCCCTGTGGGATCAATCAGGATCAGAAACTCTGGTTAGTTTCAAAAGTTTGAGTTTGCACTTGTAATGATCTTCGCTGTCCGAAGAAAAACAAACTATACTTGAGTATGTACTTCGAATTATGATTCATATAGGTTGGGAGTCCTAGAAGTTTAAAAGTAAGCTTCGGCCTCACTGATGTATGAAATCTCAATGACCCCAATTTCCCATATATTTAGGAATTGAGTGTTAGGAACTGCATCTTCTGAAGTCACATTCGGTCTTGGTGTCTCATTGGTATCGGAGCCAGCGCGAAATTTGTTGACATGTGATTTGCTTGCATGTATAATTATTATTTTGTCAAAACTTGGTTGTATAATGTGTAGGTGGTTGTAATCTAAAGAAATCTTTAAAGAAGATAAAAAATATTGGAGGAGAGAAAGAACTTGATTGATGTGTGAAATGAAAAGGTATCTAATTTTGGCATTTTTCAATGCACAAGAACACTACCTCATACACCAAGTTGATGAGATTGAAATATGTGGACATCTATACAGAGGGTCATTGTAGATAGTTGAAAGGCACTTGAATCCATTAGAATATTTCATTAGACAAAGACCATTCCCCAAGAGCTCTATAGTGTAGCGCTATATTGTATACGAATCCTTGGAATATATTAATAGGTACTTCTTAATGTAATAGTAGATATCAATATGCCTCACTTTGGGATGCCAACTCCATCAATAAATTAGGGTAGGTTCTATTAGGGAAAGGTAGAATGAGGAAAGTGAAATTTCATATGGTAGAAGGATATAGCAATTTAATATATTATTTTGTATCATCATACATATTTAATTATTATTTTTATATTTTTTCTTAAACTTTAATGGTATCTATTGATTCATTTTTTTGTAGTGTTGCATGGGGATGTTATTACCAGGGTCAAGGGATCACCCCCTTGCTCCCCATGCCTCTGGGACTTGGGGGATCCTATCCAAACGTTTCTCTTCATCCCCAAATTCTTGAATGTCCATGAAAACAGAAGGGAGCATGGCATGTTGTATTGAAGCATGCACTGGTGATGGGGGATGCTCAGGTACTCCTTCTCGAAAAGGGGGAATCATAGACCGAACCCCCATGATTGTGTCTTTTTCTTTTGAAAGAAACAAACTTAAATGAAAAATAAAAAATAAAAAAAACAGTAACAAACAAACAAAATATAACATTTACCCTACCTTTTTATCATTTGTTGATCCACTGTGGGGAAGAATTGAACCCTGCGTGATTGAGATGGATAGCTATTGACAACCATGGGAAAGAACCGCCACTAAAATCCTGTGCGATTGGAGGAGAGCCCAAGTCATCATGTAGGAGATCCATTTCGGAGAAGATTGTTTCTAGAGGTTGAATACATAGCAGTAGACACTATTATCGCTAGTGTCTTAGCTCCACACTACCAACAATCAATGAATCAACTCCAAGATACCATGGAAGATAACAAAGTTGTCATGGGAGGTTTCACTTTTTTAGTTGTGGGTAAGAGTTGTTGCTTGGAAGGAGGGTTTGATTGTTATTGGGCTTGTTTTGCTACATCCTAGAGACTTATAGTTGTAGCTTCTACCAATGTTAAGGTAAGGTTTAAACTTTAGAACATATTGTTTTTAATTTCTGAATTATTTATTTTCAAATATTTATCCATTAAAATTTATTTTTGAACCTTATACCATGAAATTAAAAAAAACCTATAAATATTAAAAACTTAAAAACCCTTTTACAGGTTGTCAAAATTAAAAAACCAATGCAATTTTAAACCAGCAATATGAGCAACTCTAGCAATAACAACAATAGGGGCAACTATGACAATGGATATGATTCTCAATGAAAGCGTATATAACTCTAATGTTGGGACATATATAACAAGTGTGAGTGGAGCTTCCTCATCAATTGAAGGTAGTGTAAATATCATCCCATCAAAGTCATTGGCTTAATATGCAAAAGGAACATTTGATCCCAAGAAACCATTTTTACTATCTACAAGCAAAGTATCTGCTCCCTCAAGCAACCAAAAACTGGACAAGAAAAGTGGTGGATCATGTCATTGGGAATGCAATGTTTGTGGCCATCCTTGGGTTAGTGATGTATAGGATTCCAACCCAATACCGATCGAAGAGATAAGTAATGGGAAAGTCGACTAGAAGTAGGACAATGAGCTTCCATGAAGGAGAAATGGGTACTGTGTGAGCCCATGCAGTCAGGTCGAAGAGAGATAAGTCGTCATAGATTTTCGTTGAGAAGTTGTAATATACCAAACATATATTACATTAATTAATTAATTAATAACAATGATAACAATAACAATAACAAAAACAACAACAACAACAACAACAACAACAATAATAATAATTTTATCATGGAACATTGCTCGTGAAACCCTCAGATACTTCCCCATTTTTTTAGGATGGTACCCGAGGTAAACTGTTGACCCTTATTACGGGGCCTAACCCGGTGGGGACATCGAGTGAGGTTGAGGATTTAACCCCGAGACCTTTTTCCGGCATAAACAATTCTCAACCACTTGAGCTAATCCACCGTGCTTATTAATTAATGATTAACTATTAATTTATGTTATTAATTATTTTTGTAAAAGTCGGCATTAGAGGGACACATTGTTTACAGGTGTCTCTTCATAAATATATAATCTGCATGAACTTATTGTAGAAATAATCAATTATATATAAAAATACATTTTCCAACATGTAAGACTTATATTCTTTATAGTGGTATCAAAGCTGTTTTACGGTAACCGTGGTCAAATAATTTTTTACAGTGGAAAGAGGAGAAAGGAAAAAAAGGAACAAAAAAAAGAGAGAAAAGAAAGTGAAAAACCACACATGGTTTTAAAGAAAACCATATGTGGCTTAGAAAAGTAAAAAGGAAAGAAAAAAAAAGTTAAAGAAGAAAAGAATAACGAAGTAAAAAAAAAAGTAAAAATAATAATAAATTAAATAAATAAAGAACTATATATAAAAAATTATATATATAGTTAGTAACAATAATTATTAAGAATTATTAACAATAATGATTAATTATATAATAATAATAATAATAATTGTTATTTTTCCAAAATTAAAAAAAATGAAAAAAATAATTCAAAATATTTTTGAAGATTTTCACAAACTGGAATCAATATGTTTCCAACATTCAATGAAATCATGTATGGTTAGAAGCCGATAAGTATTATTGAATCTAAACTCGAATAAATCGAAAAGATATGCCTGAAGGAAGAGGAAACATACACAAAATTGAAAATGATCGTATTGGAAATAAAAGAATAAATAGCTAGGAAAAAAGGAAAATAAGACGATAGCAATGACGAAGAAAATAAAGATAAAAAGGACATGCATGTAAGTCAGAATGTGGAAGACCAAAATGAATCTACAAAAGAGGTTGTTGTGAATGACAATAAAGAAAACAAACATATAGTTCAACATATTAATGAACCCGAAGAAGAAGTACTAGTTGAGAATAACACTAACAAGGACAAGGAGTTAGATACGCCAGACACGAAGAAACATGATGTCGATAATATTTATAAGTATGATTAAGATATACAACACTATAATGATGAATATAAAGATGATACAAGTAGGGAAGAGTACGAATTTGCTACTTCAACCAGAAAGGAAGGGAGGCCACGATGACCGCCTCCTTGTATTCCTCCTCACAAAAGATTCTGGCCACCAGACTCCGGGAGGGATAACAAAAGACACCCCAACTACAAACCTCAAAATATGATACTCATTCAAAAATATGTACGTCTACCAAAGTTTCGTTGTAGCTTCTTACAAGGCAGGGAAGTAAGGAACATTAATAAGCCAATTGTAAAATTTATAAAATCAGCTCATGAAGCTCCAAAACAAAGTCGGGTTGTAAGACTGGCTCATAACCCAAACCAAAGACAAGGACATGTTAATAAAGACAATAACATAGACGATGAAACAAAAGATGAAGGGGACAATGATAAAGCCTAGAGTAGAGAAGATCAAAATGAATTTGAAGAAAAATTACTTGAGAATAAGAATGCCAAAAGGATAGTTTCATCTGATGACAATCCTGAAGCCAATGCCAGTTCTAAAGAAGATGGCAATTTCATAAATTGTAACAATGAAACACCAAATACTGATGAATATGAGGATAACATAGAAGAACGAAACCCAGAAGATGCTGCTACAATTGATCAGAATAACATAGATGAACGAAATGCAGAACATGTTGCGACGAATGATCAAGATAACGTAGAAGAACGAAACCCAAAAAATGCTACCAAAAATGATCAGGATAATGTAGAAGAATGAATCCTAGAAGATGTTGCAACAAAAGGTGAGGATAACGTAGAAGAACGAATTTCAGAAGATGTTGTGATAAATGAAAAGATGAACATTCTACCAGGGGCCATAGCTCAAGATGTCCCAGGAATCTACATCAAATTAGAATATCAAAAGAACACCATCAGATTATAATCTCAAGAAAATACCTCATATAGTTATTATTCGTTTATCCTCAGAATCATATGCATGAAAAGCTTTGAATGGAAATGCGACCAATTATTTCAAGAACTGCTAAACCGTGGCACCGTTATTCACGACAAAAATTCTAGTTGCAACATGCTCATAGTAGATTCGTGGTCGAATCTTTTCTGAGGAGGAATAATTGTAATATATTAAACGTATATTACATTTATTAATTAATTATTAATTTCTAATTTATGTTATTATTTATTTATGTAAAAGTTGACATTAGAAGGACACATTGTTTATAAGTGTCTCTTTATAAATATGGAATCTGCATGGACTTATTGTAGAAATCGTCAATTATATATAAAAATACATTTCCAAACATGTAAGACTTATATTCTTACAGAAATGGTCGAGTGATAGACCAGAAGTGGTGGGGAGCAGATGCGGTCAAAATTCGTAGTGGAGGAAGGATCAATCAGATGGCTGAGTGGTTGACGAAGATGGTTGAGAATATTTGGTTGATCGAGCCTAGACAAGATAAAGATGAGTGACTATAGTCGCAAGGGAAGATTCAAGCCCTTCTATGTGAAGGAAAGGGTAGTGGCCCTATATGCTCAAGACACCCAAGAGAAGACTTGTGGAAGAATGCTAATTCGCGACCAAAGGTGAGAAACTAGTTGAATGACTAAGTAGATTAGTGATGAAGTAACAGAGAGGATACCAACTACCATGAAGTGGTCAAAGAAATAGGACAAATGAGTTTTGGTATAGTCAAATCAAGTAGTTGATAGGGCAGGTGTCGACATGAGTGACAATGACTGAGTTACAATCATAGAATATGGCTATTGCGAGCCAGTAGAACACAGTGAATTCTGGTTGATGGTAACACTGAAAGACAAAAATAGAAGAATTCAATATAGAGAAGTCGATGTGGTAGAATCAGTTGCGTGACAATCTAAGTAGAAACCATGTGCGATTGGTCGTGGGGACGAGAAGGTTGACGAGTGAAAGGTCGAGATGGAGAAAGAAGCGTCGTTGGAATGTTGATCAAGTCATGGTCAATGATGGGATACAAAATGGAGATGACGACTGAGTGAGAGTAGTCTTGTCAAAGGATATTCTTACAGATGAAAAGGAATATATTAAGTGAAGGCATTCGAGAGGAATGCAAATATAAAGATGTGGAGCTAGCGGTTGCACTGAGCGACTAATGAGAACTAACGAGTACTGGTTGAGAGCTCACCAATTGGAATTTCAAGAATGTCAAATTACAAGACTATAGAAGGATAGAATGTATCCATGACACAACAAAGGGTAGGTGGATCAGTTGTAGAGTAGTGATGGTGGCAAGTGAGGAGGCCAGATGGAATTGTGTGCCATGGATATTTTCAAAGGAAGATAGAAGCTTCTAGACGACACCTAAGCAAATGGACATACTATATAGATATCCATTGAGGTAAGAGAGAAGGGGATCAAGCCCTTAGAATTGTATTGGTATTCCTCCTTTGAGATGGATATGGACCATTTACAACCATAGATCTATGTTGTAATGTATAGGGCCGACTGAGCCATAAGGGACTTCACCCTTAATTGTAAGCACATAAGTAATTTGTCTTATGATATTAATACAAGCCATAATTCTTAGAATTATGTGTTGGAACATATTTCCCATCTATACCTTGGTTAATAATCTTTGCATAAGGTTCCAAGTGTTTAGTGTAAGTTGTTCCATGTGAAAATGGTTCTAGTTCCTAGTCTAGTGTCTTGGATCCAAGTTTGTCCACATTTGACCCTCTTAGGCTAGTGGTTATGCCTTAAAATATTGCTTGTACACTTACCCACTCATTTCCTTATTGTATGGAGTCAATGCACTCCTCTATGCTTCATTTATGGGGTAGTTATTGCATTTCATGTTTTAAGGAGACTGGGTGCACCCTCTTGAGGATTTGGTCAAATTAGTCATTAATGGTCCAAAACCAAGACACTAAACCACCTCTAGCGCCCTCATGATGGTTCCTTTCAAACTTGTTGACTAGCCTAACCACTTCATGGTCCATCTAGTTTCATTTCACCTCATTATGGCCACTACTTGGAGTTACACTTGGCACAATGTCATAGATTAAGGGAATTAGTCAAGATAAGCGAAGAATAATGTGAGATGATCATATGGTATTTTCCTAAGGTATTTCATTTAATAATTCCTATATATTGTACTAGGTTTTTGCTTAATGAACAGAGTGGAAAACTTCCCACTGGAGTGATTTTCTTCTAGTGTTCTATCCAATATTTCTTCTATATTCTTACTATCTCTTTGTGCAAATAATTCTTAGTGAGATTGTTTTTGCTATCTAGATATAGGATGGAATTTTATATGACCCAAAAACTGTTAGAATAACCAAAAACCCATTCCCATACTTAGGATAAAATAGTTAATCGTTTTGATTAATTTCCTAGATACCACATTATCTAGTTGGCATCCGCTTGCACCATTTGGTCAAAACTTGCCTAAACTTCCTCTAGGAGTGCATTCATTAGATTCTAGATAAGATTCAGACAACTTTGCAGACTGCTTAGTTTAGTAGGTGCGCGTTCCTTATCCCAAGTTTAACTACTTTTAAGGAGCTTTTAAGGAAAAATTTGAAAGCCAGTCACTTAGAAACTGCCTTGTTTTTTGCACAACTCATCCTACATATTTTTATCTCTTGAAAACATGAGTATATTCAAATTACATCACTTATCAACTACTACACTTCATTCATCCAATTTGTGATCTCCTTGACTGGTTTGGAAAGTTTTTTATCCACCCAGGGGGGGTTTGAATTTTAGTAAGCCTTCTTTTGTGAGAATTCAACTTGCCTCCTTAGGCATTCGAATCTATGATGTAATTATATTTGGACAACCTATTATTTTATAAGGTGGGATGATGTCAAATCAATCAATGCAAGTTTGTGTTATGCACCAATTTCAGTCTCCAATTTGAGTGGATATATACATGTTTTTAAAAGCAATTTTGTGAGTTCAATTGATCTAAGCTTGGGATTAATTTTCACATGGTATCAGAGCTACTTTAGCTTGATTGGTATCCTCTATTATTTCCTTTTTAGGATCAAAATCACTCTCCCAAGGAGCGCATTCAGTATGTCAAGGGCACAATTGCTGAAGAAATGGATCAATATCAACATATCATCTTGACTCCATTCAACTACTTGTAATGGAAGGCACAGATGGATATTTTGTGAAGGAGTAAATTCCTCTTTAGAGTGACCATGGAAATTGAGGCTAATCCCAATGAATAATGAGAGAAGATCAAGTTTCACAATAGGAGAGATGAGGTGAATGGTCTCTTGTGTATCAACATTTCCCGAGACCTTCTTTTCCATCTATATGGATTGACATCACCAAAATGAAGTATGGGAGAAAATACAAACCTTATTTGAAAAGATAGATGAAATGGAGGGACATTCAGTGGCGAATGAGCTTGTCTCACCGAGTCCAAGCAATTTTGAGTCCTTACAAGTCTACTTCTCCAAGTTCAAAGCTCGTATTCTTCAGTTAAAAAAATGTGGTATTGAAAAGAAAGATGTAAAACTAGTCTTGCCTATCCTTTCAAAGCTTGGCCTTGACCATTCAGTGTTTGTATCGACCTTCCATGCCAATTGAAACTGGAATATTCCTTCACTTGCAGAGTTCATGGAATCCTTGACCCAAGAGCAAGATAAGTTGGTCATGATGGGAACCAACAAGCCTTCAAAATATCAAGCTTTGGTTGCTGTAGGCTCAAAGGTGGATTCTAAAGGTAAGAAGAAGTCAAAGAATCCTCCTGATCAAAATAAAGTAAACTCAAAGTATCACAAGGAGTCTTCAAGCTCAAAGAAGAATTCTCAGTATAAGAAAGGTAAAGGTGAAATGAGTAAGTGCGCATACTGTGGTAAGGGTTATCATCCTGAGAGCTCTTGCATGAAGAAACAAATTGATATGTTGACTCAAATCCTTGAAAAGCATAACATATTTCTTCCTGAATGCGCAAAGAAGAAGGAGAGTGCATCAAATTTTGAAGACAAGGAGAGGGTTCATGCATTGGTAGAAAGAACTGTAAGATCTCCTTCTTTTATCATAGATTCTGGAGATTCAAGACACATGGATTTGACAAGGAAGTCCTTCTCCTCTCTTGATGATTTGAATGGTCCAAAATTGTTTTGGGAGATGCTTTTGAAATTGAAAGTAAAGGGAAGGGTAGAATAGATCTTGACCATGGTTCCTTCAATAATTTTTTGTATGTCCCAAGTATTGTTTCTAATATCTTGTCAATTTATCATATGACCCACACTGGGTCTCCTAAGAAGGTTGTCTTCTCTCCCAATGATTTTGAAATCAACGAAATTGTGAATGGTAGAGCAATAGCAAAAGGTTTTGTTGATCATATCTCTAAAGTGTACAAGTTCTCACACTTCGTGCCCTTTTCAAACCCTTCTGCTCCCCTTAGCCATGCTAATGAAGCTAGAAACATATGGGATGAAAGGTTTCACCATCTAAACTACAAATACCTATCTGATTTGTGTGACAAATACATGGTCATAGGGTTTCCCGAAATCAAATTTTCTAAATGTGTATGTCAAGGATGCATTCTAAGAAAACGCCCAGATCACAAGTATGAGAGAGTCAATCATGAACGAACTTCTGCACCCCTTGAGCTTATTCACAATGAAATTGCTGGTCATTTCCCTCATATGTCAATGCATCAATCCAAATATGTCCTAATGTTCATTGATGACTTTTCTAGATAACGTTGGGTCTTTTTCCTCAAGTACAAGTCATAAGTTTTGGACCTCTTCAAGGTTTTAAATACTTGGTTGAGAACTAGTCTAGAATAAATCTCAAAGTCCTTAGATCTGATAATGGTTTTGAATGTGTCAAATATGAGTTTATTCAATATTGTGAAGATTCATGTATCCAGATGCAACACTCTATTACTTACACACCTTTGCAGAATGGTGTTGCTGAAAGGAAGAATAGATCTCTCAAGGAGATGGCCACTTGCATGATGGAGTGTAAAGATTTTCCACCAAAGTTTTGGGATGAAGCAATAAATTGTGCATCCTATATCCAAAATATGGTTCCTCACAAATATGTTGAAGGAATCACTTCTTTTGAAGCTTGGAGTGGACACAAGCCTGATGTGTCTCATTTCAGGATTTTTGGCTCTAAAGCTTGGGCTAGAATTCCACCAGAAAAGAGGAAGGCTTTGGAACCAAAAGGTCAAGGGTGAAAATTTGTTCGGTATTAAAAATATTACAAAGGTTATAATATGATCGACATGAGAACTCAAAAAATCCTTCATTTAAAGGAGTGTTCAGTATGAAGAAGAGCCCATGCCAACAACATGAATTGGAGAATCCTCTTCACCACCTCCACCATTGGTTGTAAGTGAAGACTCTAATAAGTTTTCTGATTATGATATGTTTGATAATGAATATTTAATTGCATATTCTAACACTCCTACAAGACCAAAGTAGGGAGAAAATACCATTCAAGCAGTCGGGGAACTAGCTGGGAATCCTAGTGATCCTAGAAGAACTAGATCTCAATTCGAGAGTGCTTGTTCTATCAAGGACCCATGATTTTATAAGAAGTATTATCTGATGCTTGTATAAGATCCAAAAACATGTTAAGAATCATTAGAATATCCAATATCCAATTCTAATAGAATAAATCAAGGACATGTTTTGGGAGCATGATCCACTTCTTCCCAAGAAGAAGATTCCTCCAGACATATTCATTTAGTTTGGAGTGTATATAGACTTTGTTTTTTATTTCATGTCACTTTTTTAGGGAGAGTTTTCCCCATGTGGTTTTGCCTCTTTCCTCAATTCATATGGATTAATAATGTAAAGGTTGACCATAAGCCTTGTTGCTTGGGCCCTCAATAATTGCTCACCAACATTTTGGATTAAGGGGGGGTGTTGGAACATATTTCCCATGTATACCTTGGTTAATAATCTTTACATAAGGTTACAAGTGCTTAGTATAAGTTGTTCCATGTGAAAATGGTTCTAGTCCCTAGTATAGTGTCTTGGATCATAGTTTGTCCACATTTGACCCACTTAGACTAGTGGTTATGCCATAAAGGCTTGTTTGTCCACTTACCCACTCCTTTATTTATTCTACGGAGTAAATGTGACCCTCTATGCTTCCTTTATGGGGTATTTATTACATTTTCCATTTTAAGGAGACTGGGCGCACCGTATTGAGGATTTGTTCAAATTGCTCATTAATGGTCCAAAACCAAGACACTAAACCACCTCTAGCACCATCATGATGGTTCCTTTCCCATGTATACCTTGGTTAATAATATTTCCATAAGGTTCCAAGTGCTTAGTATAAGTTGTTCCATGTGAAAATTGTTCTAGTCCCTAGTATAGTGTCTTGGATCGTAGTTTGTCCACATTTGACCCACTTAGACTAGTGGTTATGCCATAAAGGATTGTTTGTCCATTTACCCACTCCTTTCTTTATTCTATGGAGTCAATGTGCCCCTCTATGCTTCCTTTATGGGGTATTTATTACATTTTCCATTTTAAGGAGACTGGGTGCACCATATTGAGGATTTGTTCAAATTGCTCATTAATGGTCCAAAACCAAGACACTAAACCACCTCTAGCACCCTCATGATGGTTCCTTTCACACTTGTTGTCTAGACTAACCACTTCATGGTCCATCTAGGTTCATTTCACCTCATTATGGACACTACTTGGAGTTACACTTGGCACAATGCCATAGATTGGGGGAATTAGTCAAGATACACCAACATTAATGTGAGCTACTCGTATGGTATTTGGTAGCCCATGTTATTTTCCCAAGGTATTGCATGTAATAATGCCTATATATTGTACTGGGTTTTTTCTCAATAAAAAGAGTGGAAAACTTCCCACTGGAGCGATTTTCCTCTAGTGTTCTATCCAATATTTCTTATATATTCTCACTATCTCTTTGTGCAAATAATTCTAAGTGAGATTGTTTTTTCTATCTAGATATAGGCTAGAATGTCACATTACTCATAAATTTTGTTGTGATGTTGTTCATTGCAAAATATTACATGTCAGTTGTGTGTGTTTTGTTTGCTGTGTACGTTTTGATCAAGCCGGCCACACTAGGTCGACGTGTTTGCATAAAGTTGGTATCAGAGTTGCGTGAATCTAAAAGGAAATGGTAGAGGCTATTTACACCAAGTGGTATCAGAGTGGAAGGATTGTCCTGCATGAAGACTAGTTACGATTGGAAGGATAAGGTGACTCCAGTTGTAGTTGGGTAGAGTTTTTGAGTGAAGTGGAACCTATTTGTGGTTGGGTGAAGAAACATATCTAGTTGCAATTGGGTAGAGATGTCGAAGAGGGATATCTCCCATAGGATGTGGGGTAGAGTTGTCCATAACCAGGTTGTAGAGAAAGATAAATATGTGGAAGTTGGAGAGTTGTGGTTCCATAGCAGCAGTTTTGGGTAGAGTTGTGGGTAGTCGAAGTGAAGGACTGAGATAATCCAATAAGAGTGTTGGGTAGAGTTGACCAATGACCAATGGACAAGTGAAATATTGCATCAATGGGTTAACTCCAATGATGTATTTTCTAGTTGAGTACCTATTGGAGAAGAGGATAAAATCACAGTTGAATACTAGAAGCAATGATGCAGTTCCAACAACAAGGTTAAGTAGAGATGTTGAGAAGAAGTATAAGAAAGAAGGAATCAATCAAGGATTCTAGAAAACACTACAAACTGTAAAGGTGTATAATGATAATAATGAGAGAGGATTTGACCTTGAATAAGGTTTCCGATGTAGGGTGACAGTGATGAAGCTATAATATTTGGAGACAATGAAAAGGTTGGAGAATCCAACAAGCCGAGATAAACTAATGAAAGATTTGATGTTAGGGAAGAGAATCCTCACATTCAAGGAGACCGACAAGATCTGTGAAGGGATCAAGCATAGGATTGAGATGCTATGAAGAGCACAATTCGATAGATGTGAAGTAGATCTTGCATAAGAGGAAGTTGATGGATGCTTCCCAGAAGGAGGAGCAATGTTGGGAGATTCCCCTGAGAGGATCTAACAAGAATGGAAGAATCCCGCAAAAATGGTTGAGTTATGGCAACCAACGGTAGAAGGTGAGTCACTCGATAAATATTAGGAGTAGTCAGAGGAAGAGACTACCAATATGGAAAAATAAATATATGACACATATGGAGATAATGAGATAGAGTAGTCATATGAAGAGACTTATGATAAGGGGATAATTTCATTTGTGGAAATGACCGATGAAGTGGAGGTGCATGAAAACCTTCACCAAAATAAGTGCAGACGAGAAACTGTCAATGGCGTTATTGATGGGAATACCGACACGAACAAGGAAGAGGATCATGGAGAATACCGTCGAGGAGTTGAAGGTGATGAATACTACATAATGAAGAGGAATCTGTAGAGATTCCTAGTAGTGGTAGAGAGTTTGACCAACGAGTCAAAGGAGCAATTGCAAAGGAGTACAAAGGGAAATGGAAAGGGGGCCATGGATACTATAGAGGAACTGACAAAATCAACTAGAACTGACATCCACGGCTAAAGAGGGTAGAAGAGGAAATGGAGGTCGTGTGGAGACTTGCAACATAGGTTAATTCTACACCGACAACAATGAGTCTATCGAATACTGAAGATAAACTTGCATACGGTATGTAAGCCATCAAGGTGAGGTCAACAAAAGAGATGTGTCGAGAATCCTAGAAGAAGAGGAATGCGATCGAAAGGATACTAGAAAACTTAATAAGGAAAGGTGACATGAACAAGACCGACATAATGTTGCGTTAGGGTCTGATGAGGAAACCACCATGGAGGGAAAATTCGACAAGAGTAGTTGAGTTTCACCGAAAATTTTAGGGAAGTTCAAAAGGAAGTCCAATGAGAGGATCAAAGAGATGGATATGAAGCATAATAAATACCTTCAAAGAGGGAGAAACTAGACAACGATTCCTAGCAAAAAATACAATCAAAGAAAACTATTGTGGAAGAGGATCTATGCACTTCACTAGACCTAAGGTGAAGAATGAATGTAGCCAAGCCGTAGGAGGTCTGACTAGATATGGACCATATTGAGGAAAAATTGATGGTGATTGTTGAAGGATGGAATGGTTAGTTTTAGGACAGGTAGATGGGGTCCATCAACAAATCATCCCAATGGATGAGAAAGCAGTCGGAGTTGGTCGAATGAAAGGATGGAAACAAGTATAAGGAAAACTGACCATAATGGAAGGAAAGAATAGGCTATTTAGGAAATGGTATAAGTTTTGGCACCGCCATAGAAATAAAGGCCGGTAGTAGGTGTTAGTTTTTCTTAGATCCTATTAGCTTAGTTAGGATATTTATCTCAAATAATAACAAGTACAACAATATGCATAAGATAGAACAGATACACAAGACACAATTTTTTTCACCTAGGAAACCATAAAGGAGAAAACCCCGCAAACTTCCTCCAAATAGTGACAGTAAAAAAGACTGTGTCATAAGATGAAAAATCTTAGTAAGAAGAAGTATTCAACAAATATCTATCTCTCCTCGCCTCTCTCTCTATCTCTCATGCGAACTTGAGTGGGTGTGAGGTGTGTATAAATGAGGGAGGGAACCTCCTTATTTATACTAATCAAGTGACTGACCTATTACATGACTGGGGCTGACCTCTTACCCTAATAGGGCCAACTTCTCCTAGAGAGAATCCAAAATACATTACATGATGTTTTTTTGGGAACTATTTCCCCAACTTACAACGAAGGTTGTACCTAATTGTCTATACAAAATAATGACATTCTGAAACGAGGAAAACACATATCTGATGGGGGTACAACAACATACAATGATAATATACATCAAAATATCTTCCAAATTTACACATACATCAACACTCCCTGTTAACTAGTAATGTATTCTCTCGCTTCCACAGTCATCAAAACATATGGTCCAGTCATAATCACAGAGTCATCATCATAGTTATTGCCATCATCATATTCTTATCGATCATCGAAAGGTACTATCTGTCATCGGAAGTTTCTACAAAGAAAACCCATTTTCATGCTAGGTGTACGCCTAGTCCTCATCCAGGTCTTCATCACATCTACGAGCAAGCCATTGTGTACGAATAGTCTAGGACCTTCTTTACATTGCTATGACAATAACTTACCGCTCCTACCTTTATCTCGTTGTATCCAGATAATATCTTTTGTCCTGCACAAAACAAAACAAAACAAACAGAGCACATCCTAGATATAGACCACCTGAATTCTATCATTGTATTAGTATGCCAAGATCTTTCACATCATTGAGACAAATTGTAACCTCCACTATGCAAGAATCACCTAGGAGCACACCAAGTGCATTACGTCTCTCCATGGTCAACCTGCGTTCTACCAGCATGGAAGAATTTCCTAGGTGCACCTCAAGTGCTTTATGACCTTATCATCTTTAACATGGGAACACACACATATATAAATATATATGTAAGGACTGATTACGACTAAAAAACCTGCTACACCATAGATTTTATGTTCCAGATAAACCTCAAGGATTTATTACATCTGAACAACCTGTTTCCATGATCTTTTCCATTCAGACAACCTTCAGGGTGTATTACATCCTTGGGTACCACGCTAGGGATCCTTCTTACTCTCAGACAACCCATAAGACTTTTTACATCCAAATAACATGTGTACCACGCTAGGGCTCATATTTACATTCATATAACATGTCTCAGGACTGATTGCATATGAGTAACCTGTGTATCATGCCAAGACTTGTATTTACACTCAAACAACCTACATGACCGATTACATTTGAACAACCTGCTACACCATGGTATTTTCCACTCAGATAACTTGTCATATTTCCCATGTGAGATATCATGCATCTGTGTCTTTTGATATCTCTCTATTTGTAGCATAGAAACATATTAGGACTGATTACATCCAAGGATAACCTACGATATTTTCCAGGAGTTATTACATCCAAGGACAACCTACACGACTGATTACGTTTGAGCAATGTTTGTCATTCTATATAACAACCAGAGTGATCAATATAAATTGTCAACCCACGGAAGTCTATTTATTTCAAAAATAACTAGCAAAATATATACATAAACATTTTTAGTAGCTGATGAATAAAATACAAATCATTCAATCCTAATCATTGCACAGTCAACTCAGCTTCCTATAGAAAACCAAATTAAATCATTAATCTATGAACTGTAAAGGATTTTTGATTCCTACAATATCAATCACGCGGTTTATAAAATAAGAATGAATAAACCTATAATTACTTTTGCAGAATGTTAAATCCTATTTTACCACATCAGAACAATCGCAAACCATCAATCAAAACAACCAATCATAAAATCAATGATCTATCTAATTCAACAAACTCTAAGAAAGAAAAAATGACAATACTACATAGGAGATGAGTATTTCTGTAACAACAAGTACTAATTAACACACTTTGCATAAGGGAAAGGATTATCCTACACAGTCGATTGTCACACAACACTATTACAAAAATCCAAAGTGAAACTGATAATGCAATTATTTATTGAATTCTCTTGCAGCTAACTATGAATGCATCAAGGTGAAATCCTACACTAAACATAAATAACTAGAATAAAACATCTACTACTACCATCAACTCTGTAAGAAGGAGAGCCCTGGCCTTTGAACATAGATGTTGTTGAATTCTTAACAAAGGTTACAACAAAATAGTATTAAGAATTGCTGCTCCTTTTATTAAAATAATCAAAATACAATTACAGTCTCCTCTTCTATGTTCTCTGTCAAATTGCCAACCCCTAGCTCCAATTGCCTGTTCATATTTACACATAAAATGGTATATTTCAGTTACATCAATATTGGGCAGCCATGAAGATCTATGATCTTTAGGATGCCGAATTAAAGAATAACTATTACAACTATTATTACATTACATAAGATCAGTTCGCAACAATGAATGAGCTTTAAATTTGAACTTGTTAGCACTATGCTTGAATTTTGGGATCATGGGCTCGTAAGGTTTGGAAATGGTTATCTTTGAATATTTCATGAAAGCACCCTTGGAATTAATAGGTTAGCATGATCTTCATCGTAGGCCATTGGACGATGATAATGAGTTCGATCTACGGTGGTAGACCACTCCCTCTTTGGAGCATGCAGCAGCGGAATAGGGATAAAATGTGTCGAGCTTCAATGGTCTAGATGCAAGGTGATGAAGATCAATGATGGAAATACATTTCACCAATCGAAGATGCAAGGTAATATTTAGTCTTTATATTTGCAAAGTCAGTTAAAGGGGATAAGTGTTGGAGGGTCGAGATCGACACAAAACCAAATCAATGGCCCTAAAGGATTTCGCTCGATAAACATGCGTAGGGGGAGAAAATTTTCCAAATCACGGAATGTGTTAAAGGGAGAAAGGATTGGACGACTGAGATAAAGGTGGTGATAGATCTGCTGTCATAGTCAATTCCATGATCTGAACTAGCGTGGGTAAAGTTGAGTTTTTGAATCGCGAAAAGTGGGAGGGGCTGCATAGATCAACGGTTTCGACACGAGGCCGGGGTTGATCGACAGATGTGGTAAAATCCAAGATGTAAAGGTGCCTGATCGATTGAGTGAGGGAAGATCGACGAAGTGTTAAGGTCTTCAGAATTGAATGATCCCGATGAAGGCAGTTTCCTGATCAACGGTTGATGTTGATTCTCCTGAATCAAGTTGTGCAGGTGGTTAGTGTTGGATTCTGGTGTGAAGAAGTCACGTACCAAATGCTAAGAGTGCAAAGAAAAGGATCCACATGGAGCATAAAAGGTTTATTCCTTCTGATCTATGGAGCTGATGATAATCTGACTAAATGTATAAAGCTCCCACATGGACAGGATTGAAACGCCGCGTGAAGTGACAAGGTAGAAATTCTTGAACCCCTCAGTATTTCTAAAAATGACAAAGGGGGGAGGCCATGTATACATGTATGATGGATACTGGATGGTTTCAGATCGATGGTCCAGAATCTGTTCAACCTAGTAAAGGTCATGTCCTGGTTAGGTCTGGTACATAAAGGATATCCTCATGTACGATCTGACCAATAATCATATCCCTCGATGCCATTTGTGGCATGAATTAGGTGAAAATGATATCCACGGTGTCACCAACCCTCCCAAATCCAGAGATCCATCACGAGGATTACGTAAGAAGCAATGAGAAATCATGAATCCTAGATTTTTGAAGCGGCGAATATGGCCCTTACACGAAGCAAAGGGATGCAGCTAGCCAAAACCGTTATGAATACCCCCATCAACATAAGTGAAAGGGAGAATATTTTCAAGTCCAAATTCCACGATCCATATGGATGGAAACACAACATCATAGGAGGTGGCATGATCGTATTCTCAACAACAAATGGAGATCCCCATCCATGTGTCCACTCGTATAACCATTATGATGACCAACTAAGGAGTGTGCGATAATGCTGACTAGTCGTCTCTGTTTCCATATTCATCACCCTATATAAACACCACCCTCCAGAACCACTGAAGAACAGGGGATGAGTGAACGTGGAGGAGAAAATTCAGAGTGTTAATTTGCATAGGGGCTTGAGTTTTTTGGAAAATTGCAATGGATGTTTGGTTTGAGAAGCTCGCCTGTTAGGGAGTGTTGATGGTTGGTGAACATGCCTTTATGTTTCTATATCATCCTGGGTATTTACAACAGGAAAACACCAGCCATCGGGGAAAAAACGTAAAGCACCTTGAGAGATTCACCAGTTTTATGATAGGAATACCTCTAGCTACGCGATGCCTGGGTTTTCATATCACAAGGGTGTTCCCCCCAGAACCCTTGGATGCAATCATGGCCTCCATAGCCTTGGTACATGGTGACCATGTTCAACGACGACCAATAGGAGAGAATGCTTGTACTGGAAGGGTGGATGTCCAAAGTCTTCATCATCACCTTTGTGAAATCCACTTGCCAACTTTATCTGAGGTGGCGAGGAGGTTCAAGGAACACCCCACCGTATTTCCTATAGGAGAACCCAACTTGGGGGAGGTGAGGAGTACAAGAAATACAAGCCATTATAGAGGCTTGTTCCTGACAGAGGCAATGTGGCCCTTATTCAAGTCCCCTAATACAACAGTGTTACCTGGAGAGGAGAGAGCTGTGAAGAAGGCTGAGCATGGGAAGGATATAAAATCCTTTTCCAGCTTTGAAGAACATGCAGAAAGTTGCCTTTGAGCATGAAATGAACACAAAGGGAAGGACATTCTGCTGACTCGACAGACAGACCGGTGGTTAAGCCCTGTCAGAAACAAGCCACCAGAAGCATCCTAAGACGTCTTTTTCATGACCCGCAAGCTCAGAAATAGAAACGTCATGCTGCCACCATCCAGACCGAGCACACGCACTAACTCCATGATGTTTGTTCGAATATATGTAAATGGTGGCACAAGTACCACACTCTAGTTGTTAGTTTTGATTATGACTGTAAACAGTTCCAGGTCAGATTTCAAGGACTAGCCTCGAGGATTTGAGATATTATAAATAGGCTCCCCACAGAGGGGAGAAGGGTTGGGAATTTTCAAGAGTAGGGGCTCTCCATTGTAATATTTTTCAGTTTCCTAGAGTTGAATAAAATTGCAGAGGCAGAATGACAAACCTTCATGGCAGAGATTCCCGTGGCATCTTTTTCTTCAATAAGTAACTTCTTTATGTGACTGTTTATCCTATTTTCATTCCAATTTGTATTTGATTTCATGTTTGAGCATTAGTGTATATGGGCTAGAATTCATATTGCATGCTCTAGGTCCATTGTTCAAGCATTTTCAAAACATTTTCTTCTAAAGTCTTACAGAATTCACCCTAGTTAGGTGCTCTATTTGATGGGATGTCTCCTTCTGTCCGCTAATCGACCTGCTAATAACTCCAGATTGAAGAAATGGTGTCTATCTTGCCTCTATCCACAAACATTCAAACTTCTTACCTCTTGCAACTTATTCCAAATCTGATTGTTGAATCCATGGCCCAATGGTCTCCTTCACGATTGTCCCACCCAACTTTATAAAAACAAAATCGTTCTAATCAGAAATTTGACCTTCTAACTGTCTTTGAATGAGTATTGTGAGTATGAAAACCTTGTAAATAGTGAGATATCCATATTTGATTGTATTGGGTCATAAATATAGTCTAAAGTGGTTTTGATGTTACCTAAAGATTTACCTTTCACAGCCTGGGTACGTTCCGAGTGCTAACAAACTGGCGCCGTTGCCGGGGACGAAGCTTCAAATCCTACCTGGGTATGAATGACTTAGATTCATATTTGATTGTTGATGGTGAACGACATTTAGAATTCATAAAGGTTGTGCATCTTTCACTTGGCGACTCTAATCTCAGAGAATTTACCTTTCAGTGACTCCATTGGTGATATGATCCAGAGATCAAGCTTTCAAAGAAAACTGGTAGGTTCTACTATGGAAATGAGCTCATTGAAAAAATATAGAAATGCATGATAAAGGGATAAGGTACTCAAGTTTAAGCTCCCTCTAAGATGTCTTATCTTTTTTTGAAAATTTTTTACTGTCTCTTCCTAAGCTTGTAAAAACAGTTTTTCATTATGCATTTCACTCAAAACAACACCATGAATTTACTCCTGTATATCCTTCTTTACGAATTGAAAGTATTCCATCACCTTGTACATTTGATTTTGATCGGGATCTTTCATTAGAACCACAGGACATTAAAGGCCACCTTTGTGAGCCTCATGAAACCTCTGTTGACAATATTTCCATTCCACAAAGCTCTGTTTCTTCCAATAACCTAGACCGATATAGACCACATCACTTACCTCTTATTCTTCATGATTTCCCTACAAATCACTAAAAGTACCTTCTTAAGTTTGATGGAGAATCCAAGAACCTTACAGCTGGAAAACATTTGCAAGCCTTTGAGCATTTCCTTGACCTTTTTGAAGTAGAACATGTTGATGTCCGCATGAGGGATTTTTCCCAATATTTGCAAGGAGATGCTAAAGAATGGTTCAAACACTTGCAGCCTGAATCCATCGGCACATGGGAAGATTTTTCTGACATATTTTTAAAATTTTGGGGTAAGAGAAGTCCATTGGACCAAATACTTTCATAGTTATATTCCCTGAAGAAACATGAGGGTGAAACCATGTCTTGTTTTAATAGAAGGTTTGCAAGATTTTACTATAAAATGCCAAAGTGAATCCATCCTCTTGAAAATTATGCTAAGCTTCATTATGCATCTGCCTTTCATCCTGATATGTCATTGCTCCTTTTGGAGAGAAAGACAGTCACACTGCATCACATGTTTATTGATTTTTTGGAGGTTGAAGATAATCTTAGGATGTCTAATAGATTTTTAGACCAAGACAATAGTGATAAAATGGAAAAGAAATTAAACTTGGTTGAGCAACATAAACAAAAAGAGACATTCTCTATACATCTCAAACCCTCTCTTAGTAAATAGGGAAATGATCAGCCCAAGGATATAAAAGAAGATGGCTCTATTGACCTGTTTTCTGAAGATTGAAATCAGCCTATTCAAAATTGTATTAGTGGTGATTTTAAAAAGGATTTTGGAATCACCATATATGATGAATATGAGGATGAATGCCTAGAAGTTATACCTAAAAAACCATCTATAAAGTTGAGGTATGTTAGTAAAGCAAAGCTGACTATAATCCAAAGTGAGAAGGCTGAAAAAATAGGGGGCCATGAGTGTGATGAAGGTGACAATTTACCTTTGTGTTATTCTTCATTTGAATTGATAAGACATAGACTCAAAGACTCTAAACAAAAACATAAAGTTGAGGATATGGTACATTTCATGAACTTGTTTGAAACAGAAGATGATGAGGATGAAAAATCTTGCAGTCAATATCGGCTTATGGAAAAATCAGTGGTTTTCAATGAGGTATGGGATCGTAAAGAAAGAGGCAAGGTTTCCCAAATTAATGCTTCTTTTAATCTTTAATATTCAGAAATTTCATCCCATAAAGAAGGATTGTGTCTGCTTGATTCTGTTGGAAAGAAGAATGATATCTCTGCTGAAGCATATAAGGAAGGTGAAGTTTTAAATTCAGAAATTTTGAATGAAATGGTGGACATTTCATTTGAAATCAGTCATGATAGTTCCTTTCAAAGTTATTTTGGAGATCAGTTTGAGAGTATGCTAGAGGAGTAACATTTTGGACAGCTCTCCTATGGTAAGCAAAGGACAACTTATTTTGAGAGTTGTCATGTTTTCTTTGATATGGTGGCAGAAAACATGGAGAAGTTGGGTAATGGTAATGACTAGTTATATCTCTACTGTAAAGATCAATTTCTTTGTTATAAACTTCTTCCATTATGTCTATCATCTCTGTTTTTAATCAAGCATGAAGAAGAAACAAAGTTATTGGATAAACTGCTTGACTGGATTCATTGGAAATCAGAGTTTACTTGATTGGGAATTTGTGCTCAGTTAAGTAGGGTAGGTAGGTATGAATAAATTCGACATGGTGAGCATTTATTTTAGTAGTTTTTAGTTTAGTTTTAGTTTCAAGCATTGTCCAGTTATAGGTTAAAGTCTGCAGTTACAGTAATTTTCAGTTTTCAGAGTATGTCCAGGTGAGAGTTTACATATTGATAGGAAGTTACTTACAGAGTAGTTAAGTTTGTGTTTCAGCTCAGGGAAGATTGAGGGTTTCAGAGAAATACTAAGAGCAGCCCAATAGACCTGGCACCTGGTCTACAGAGTTCTTTTCTAGCTCGCTGGGATGATAGCATCCCTAATGGAGCCAACTGTTAGCACCATGTTTGAATTTTGGGATTATGGGATCGTAAGGTTTGGAAATGGTTATCTTTGAATATTTCCTGAAAGCACCCTTGGAATTAACAGGTTAGCATGATCTTTGTCGTAGGCCATTGGATGATGTAAATGAGTTCAATCTACGGTGGTAGATCACTCCCTGTTTGGAGCATGCAGTGGTGGAATAGGGATAAAATGTATTGAGCTTTGACGTTCCAGATGCAAGATGATGAAGATCAATAATGGAAAGACATTCCACTAATTGGAGATGCGAGGTAATATTAGGTCGTTAGATTTGTAAAGTCGGTTAAAGGGGAGAAGTGTTGGAAGGTTGAGATCGACACAAAGCCATATCGATGGCCCTAAAGGATTCCGCTTGATAAACATGCGCATGGGGAGAAAATTTTCCAAATCATGGAATGTGTTAAAGGGATAAATGTTAGAATAATCAACCCATAGTTTACTACCTTAGACATTGATTTAATTATTTTTGTCTTATTTTCCTAGTTCATGTGTCCCACCTTATGCAAGTTGTCAATTAACTATCCATAGTGGTCCAACTTGCCTAATTTGACCCATGTAGCGCTTGGGAAACCTCAAGGAATCAATTCTGCTTTATTGCTGGTCTCCTAGGCGCCCTTCTGCTTTTTCTTCTTTATTGCCTGCTTTTTCAGTGTTTTAAGGCAATAGGGAAAGTTTGACTAGGTGAGGTGAACTAGTTTTTTGTCCTCTTCATCCTCCACTCTTTTCTCCTTGGAAAAGCATGTATGAGTTGTCATTCCATCACTCTTTAGCTTGCCTAAGCCATTTTGCTAATTCGTGAGCTCCATGACAGATTTGGGATCAACTTTTTACACCTATGGGGGATTTGCTTAATTTTAGTAAGCCTGCTTTATGCTAGATTCGAATTGCTCCTCATGCATTCAAAACCCTGATGTATTTTATTTATACAACAACCTATTATTTTATAGGGTTGGCTATTGTACACTGAGTTAATACAGTTTAGTGTTCAACTCCAATTTCAGTCTCTTTTGTGAGTGATTTTACATGATCAATTGTTAATTGTTGTGAGTAAAATTAATCTATCACTGGGTTCAATTTCCACATGGTATTAGAGCCATTTTAGATTGATTTCTCTCCTTCAATTTTTTTTTGCAAGTTCGACATCAGTGACTGGGAGCTTTCTACTGACAACCGGGACATATTTTCTAAGCTATGGATCAATCACAGAAAACTATCTTGACTCCCTTCAATTTTTGAATGGAAAGAAGAGATGGAGATCCTGTTGAGAGTGAAAGGCCTCTACAGGGTGATTATGGAAACAAAAGAAGAGCCCAATGTAGCTACATAGAAGATAAAATGGCACAACAAGAGGGATGAGGCCTATGGTCTCCTGTGTCTGAGTATTTCCAGAGACCTCCTTTTCCATCTTGATGGATTGACATCACCGAATGAAGTATGGGATAAGCTTACTGATATTTTTGGAAAGACAGATGAGATGAGGGGACATCAAATCGAAAATGAGCTGATTTCTCTAAGTCCAAATAGCTTTGAATCCATGCAACTATATTTCTCCAAGTTCAAAGCACTTGTTTTGCAGCTGAAACAGTGTGGGATCGAAAAGAAGGATGATCAACTCGTCCTGGCCATTCTCTCGAAGCTAGGCCCTAACTATTCAGTGTTTGTTTCAACCTTCTATGCCACAAAACTGACAGCTCGAACCTGGAAGATGCCTAGCCTTGCATATTTCATGGAATCTCTCACACAAGAACAGGACAAGCTGGTGATGATGGGCACCATCAAACCATCCAAAGATCAAGCTCTGATTGCTGGAGATTTGAAGGTGGATTCAAAAAGAAAAAAGAAATCTAAAAAGCCACCTGAGCAAAAGAGAGACAAGAAATAGTCTCCGGAAAAGCCACAAGGTTCCAAGAAGAACTACCAGAAGAAGAAAAACAAAGGTGAAATGAGCAAGTGCGCATACTGCAATAAGGGCAATCACACTGAAAGCTCTTGTATGAAGAAGGAAATAGACATGCTGACCCAACTCCTGGAGAAGAATGGCATCTCCCTTCCAGACAACTCAAAGAAGAGAGAAGGAGGATCAAGTTCAGATGATAAAGAGAGAGTTCATGCATTGGTTGCTGGCACATCAAGCTCACCAAGTTTTATCATTGATTCTGGAGCTTCAAGACACATGGTTTTGACCAAGGAGGCCTTCTCCTCACTTGACATGTCAAAAGGACCACCTATAGTACTGGGAGATGACTCTCTCACTAAAAGTTTGGGCAAAGGGAGGATTGATCTTGATCATGGTCAGTTCAGTAATGTCTTGTATATGCCTGGTCTTGCCTCCAACCTCTTGTCAGTGTACTAGCTGACCCACACTGGGTCTCCTAAGAAAGTTATATTCTCCCCTGATGAAGTTGAGATCACATAGATCTCAAGTGGTAGAGTCATTGCAAAAGGAGTTGCGAATCATGCTGAAAAGGTATACATGTTCTCACACTTCCTACCTTACTCAAACCCCTCTGCTCTTCTGATTCATGCTAATGAGGCTAGCAAGATTTGGCATGAAATATTTGGCCACCTAAACTACAAATATCTTTCTGATCTTAGTGAAAAAGAGATGGTCATAGGGTTACCCAAGATAAAATTTTCCAAAGGAGTCTGCCAAGGTTGTATCCTAGGAAAACACCCAGAGCATAAATTTGAGAGAGCTAGTCATGAGAGAACCTTTGCACCCCTCGAGCTGATCCACAGTGATGTTGATGGCCCATTTCCTCATATGTCCATGAGTCAAGACAAATATGCATTGACTTTCATTGATGACTTTTCTAGGTATTGCTGGGTTTACTTCCTGAAACACAAGTCTGAAGTTTTTGGCCTATTCAAAGTGTTTAAGGCTTTGGTTGAGAACCAGTCTGGAAGGAAACTCAAGGTCCTTAGATTTGACAATGGTGGTGAGTATGTCAAGTCTAAGTTTATTAATTATTGTGCAGATGCAGGTATTCAGATGCAGCATTCTATCCCTTACACACCACAACAAAATGGTGTTGCTGAGAGGAAGAACAGATCATTGAAGGAGATGGCAACATGCATGATGGAGGCCAAAAATTTGCCACCAAAGTACTGGGCCGAAGCTATCAACTGTGCAGCCTATATTTAGAATAGGGTGCCTCATAAACAGCTTGATGGTATGACTCCCTTCGAAGCATGGAGTGGGCACAAGCCAGATGTGACCCATTTCAGGATTTTTGGCTCAAAGGCTTGGGCTAGAATTCCAATAGAGAAGAGGAAGGATTTGCAGCCCCAAATCCAAGAGTTTCTATTTGTTGGATACTCTGAAGATTCAAAAGGGTACAAACTGATAAATTTGAGCACAAACTAATCCTTCATCAAAAGGTGTGTTCAGTTTGAAGAAGAACCCCTTGCAGCAGTGGAAGTTGGAGAAGCCTCTTCTCCCCTGAACCTCAAGAAGTAAGTAAAGATTTTATTGAACATGCTGATTCTGATTTGTCTCATGGAGATGAGTTTATTGCAGACCCTAAAAGACCTACAAGGCCAAAATGGGCAGCCAAGACTCTACATGCAGCAGGAGAGCTAGCTGGGGATCCCAATGACCCAAGGAGGACTAGATCTCAATTTGAGAGTGGTCTGTGCATGAAGGATCCTATGTTTTCTGAAAAATGCTATTTGATGGTGGAGTCTGATCCTCAAACATATGAAGAAGCAGCAGGAGATCCAAGATGGAAAACAGCCATGAAGGAAGAGTTCAGCTCACTCCAGAAAAGCAACACATGGGAGCTAGTGGATCTTCCCCCAGGGAGAAAGTTAGTCCAGTGTAAGTGGGTCTATAAGGCCAAATTTGCTGCTGATGGTTCACCATTGAAGTAAAAGGCCAGATTGGTAGCCAAGGGCTACTCACAGGTTCATGGCATAGATTACAATGAGACCTTTGCCCCAGTGGCAAAGATGGATTCCATCAGGCTAGCCTTAGCCATTGCAGCCTCAAGGCAATGGGAGGTACATCACATGGATGTAAAATGTGCCTTCCTGAATGGATATATCACTGAAGAGATATATATGCAGCAGCCTCAAGGTTTTTCTACTAACCTTTCTCTTGTGTGCAGGTTGAGAAATTCATTGTATGGGCTAAAGCAAGCCCCCAGGGCTTGGTATGCCAAGATCGATAACTTCTTGCTATCACTGAATTTTGTTTAGTGCAAATCAGATCCAAATGTCTATTTGAAGTTAGTTAATGGTTCATTAATGATCATTGTGTTATATGTTGATGACCTCCTCATTACAGGAAGCTCAAAGGCTGAGATTGCCT